>QUSF01000011.1:18732689-18907028 GCA_003676055.1 Chloebia gouldiae
TCCATCCATCCATCCATCCATCCATCCATCCATCCATCCATCCATCCATCCATCCATCCATCCATCCATCCCTCCCTCCCTCCCTCCCTCCACAGTTTTACTTCTCTTCCTTATACAAAAGGATAATTGCTCTGGGGAAAGCAGACTGAGCCCAGCAGAAGTAAAGGGGAAGTTTCTTGGTTTTACCTAGAGGCAAAAGGGCAGAGATGTTCAGAGACCCACATGAAGGAGTGCACCCTTGTCCTCATCTTCCTGCCATAGCACCCTCCAGGTAAGCAACTGCTCTGCTCAGGAGATGGAGATTTCCCTTTTGTGGCTAGATTTCTCTGCTCCTGACTCACAGCAGGAATACCTAACAGTGCCTACAGGGCAAAAAAAGAGTACCAAATTTACATGTGTAATGCATCAAAGGAGGTGAGGGCCCCTTTGATTCACTCTCTGCCTCACTGCATCTAGCAGTTTCTTTCCCAGTGCCAGCAGCATCTTCTCTGTACCACACCCACACAGCAGCTGCACAGCTGTGCATGACAGCAGCCATGAGAGGAGCCATGTCATTGCTCAGGGCTGGCACCCTCTGTGTACCTCCAGAGACTGGAGGACAAGAGGAACAACACAAGCTATCAACCACTCAGACCTCAGCTTGTCATTAACATGTTTTCTAGTGTACCACCTTTGAGAGGCATCTTCTGGTCTGACATAATAAGGAAATATTACCAACTGAACCAGTCGTGAAGTCACTTCTTTTTCTTCACATACTTGTCACTGATGATGACTCTCCAGCAGTAGTGACTCCTCATCTCTGGATCTCCCAGGCCCAGAGGACAAAGCTTCTGAGCCAAGTGAATAGTTGCCTCAGCAGCAGACCCCTCAACAGAATAAGAATAAAGCTAACATTTTTATTCACAAACTTTATGAAGTGTGTAATTTAAAATACTACTAGTTAGAAAAAAGAAATAAATTAGATTCTCTTTAGCTGAGGAGAAATGAAGAGGGAAAATGTGGCAAAAACAGATTAAGATCAGTTTTTTAATTTTCCCAAGCCCACAAACAGAGTTCCAGCTTTGACAGATTAACCCATTCCAGGGTAAGAACAGCTTGTTGTTATATGGCAGCCAAACTAGGGAGTCCAGAGTACTGATTGCACCCAGTGAGAGAATGTCACATGCAAAATTAGGCTAGGCTGTGAAGTCCAGCATAGGATTTATGCAGGTTCATCTGAGACAACATCTGATCACAACATGAGTAGTGTGGCTAATACTTTACAATAACATTTGTAGGTATTTTATCACTTAAAAAATGTAATAGCAGTGTTTAAAATACCATTTCTACAAATGTATTACGAATAATGTAATATTTGATTATGATAACAGCTTTATAATAACTTTTCAACGCTCTTAAAGTATCTCCTGTTTTTCTGCACAGCTCATACAGTATCTCCAGAAGTTTGACAGTATAGATAAGTCACCAGTCATTTATTCTGTCTTTGCTTTGATGACTCTCTAAGTGATTTAGGCATTTTCTCCAGCTAACACGATAGAGGAGTTGCTGGACAAGTTATACGTTTTATAGCTCTGACCCTATCCTGGTTTAGCCTGGAATAGAGTTAATTTTCTCCTTAGCAGCCCATACAGTGCTGTATTTTGCATTTAGTATGAGACTAATGTTGAAAACACAGTGCTATTTTAGTTTTTCGCAGTTAGTGCTCACCCTAAATCCAGGACATTTCAGTGTCCTGTGCTCTGCATTGCTCAGGTGCCCCAGAGGCTGGGGGAGCACGGCCAGGAGAGCTGACCCGGCCTGGCCAAAGGGATGCTCCATACACAGACTGACATGGCCAGGGTGTGAGCAGGGGGAGCGGGCTGGGAGGGGCCAGGAGCTGCTGGGGGCCGGGCCGGGCATCGGTCAGCAGGGGCTGAGCAACTGTACTGTGCATTACTTGCCTTTCCTGGGTTTTTCTTTCTCTCCTTTTATTACAGTTATTAGTCATGTTGTTGTTCTGGTGGTGGTGGTGATGATGACGTGTTATTTAAATTATCAAACTGCTATTACCTTAACCCAACAACTTTACCATTTTCTGTTTTTCCTTCCCACACCACAGGGGTCAGGGTAGTGACTGAACACTGGGGGCATCTGGGGTTAAACCCCAACAGAACCTCAGCCATTGTGAACAGTACAGCTCAATGCAGCTGTACTTCTTTTTGAGTTAATAGGGATAAGAAACATGAGACTGTTTCTGACCAACAATAAATATCTACAGCATTTTACCATTAATCAGATCTGATTAATCTACACCCAAAAATCTACTCTTTTGACTCCTAGAGTTAAGAGGTTAATAATCCACTTGAAGCCGAAGGAGGTGCACACATGTGGAGCATGACATGACAAGTCTGAAAGGAAGTGAAAAGGAAAGAAGCAAAGAGAATCTTATTTCTTTAGAAAGTATCTGAGGAATGTTCCAGAACAGGTCCTGCAAGGCATCTGCTTTTAATAATAATTCACACTGTAGCTGCCAAACAAAATAAACCTCTCCTGGGTTCCAAGCAATAGTCCACTTTTCCTTTTTGCAGGAATTATCAACACAAACCATTGGTGCCAGAAGTTTACTCTCCCGAGAAGAGAATTCTCTTGGACATTGCAGGAAAGTGAAAAGCCTGTCTTCTGACAGGTACAAGGATAACATTGAAATTGAAAACACCTGAGTCCTGATTTCATCCTATCTCATAAAAGTGCAGCCAGAAATAGTATGAGCTAGTTTAGTTATTACATTTTTTCTCAAGTCATATTACGTTAGTATGATTTCTTACAAGAAGTGGAAACTTTCCAGAACTTTCAGCATCTATATTTGAAAGTTTTTGGAAGAAGTTATGATGAAAAACAATTTTCAGATGACTAAGAAAAACCACAGTGCTGTTTAGATACACTTTGTTCCACCCCAAGTTAGGCAGTCATTTAAACTCAGTGAGACAAGTGTCATTATTTTGACTGTTTATCATTTGTACTTGTTCTCTGTTTGCTCATGGATGTGCTCCTTGTCTGCAGCTGATGCAGCAGAAGAGGTAGACTTGGCTGTGGTTTACCAAGCAGCAGCTAACGGCGATGTGAACACCCTGACTGCAGTGATCCAAGAGGATCCTTCCATCCTGGAGTCTTGTGACAGAGAGGGTAAATGAAGGCCAAGCTTGTTCTCAGGACATCTGTTGCTTCAGCTTGCAAATTAAACTTTCCAATTTTTTATTCTGATTTTTGTGTTCAGCAAATTATATTTAGTAGCAGAATATGGGAAGTTTGAGTTACTCTTTGGAACATCCACTGGAAATGCACAGTTTGGATAATTCCTTCCCCCTGTAATTGTAAGATATTTTTATATGATTACAAATAAACTGTTTTGTTATAATTAGACAGTACTTTACCATTTATTTAGTTTATCTTGTTTAGGGGTATGCTGAGAAACTGCTGACATTTCAGGGGAGGAAAAAGAATATTTTTACCAATGCCAAATGACATACATTCTGGACATCTCTAAAACAGAGATTATAGTATATGTACAGTAACTGTTTGAATGGTTTTGTCAAGTAACTTTTTTTGCCAAAGGATAAAATGTGCAATTATCTAAATGATCTGTTTTATCTGTCAGGCTGTGCTCATTTTGTGTTTAAGTTACTATTTAATGTTATTACAAATTATTGTACCTTGGCTGGGTTTTATATTTCCAAAGTGACTAAGAAGCACAGACCTCTGGAAGCTGTTCTCAAGGACAATTTTTTTGTCAGAAGTATGTTTTTAATTGCAGTTTTTTATAAAGGGTCCATATGAACACTGTGTTTTCTAATCTTCAACAGGTTTTACCAAGCTACCAATTTTTCATATACTTTAAACCAGGCATTCTAACTGATATCTTTAAAACATCTGCTGGTTAGAGAAAATTTACTCAAGAAAAAATGGTCCCTATCCACTCATTAATGGGAGAAAGACTAGGTATGAATGGTGGGTGGAGTAGGAGGAGAGGGACTGGCCAGGAGTACTTCAGCTCTGGAATTAACTTTATTCCTAGGTTGTCCATGTAAATGTAACTAAAGAGCAGTATTCCAGTACTAAACATTCAGCTCATATCCTGCACATTTTTCGGGCTCTACATGACCTCATGTTGAGTAGCACATTTCCTCAGCAATCTCATTGAGTCCAGTAAGAATAATTATTCTTCAACTACAGATTTAGTTTCTAGTAGTCTTATAGTTTCTAATACTCATGTTTATTCCCAGCCTATGAATTTTAAAATGCTTTGTCAGATTCTGCAGGAAAATCGCTTGCTGTTTTTCAACAGATAACAGATTGGAAGGAAGAGGAAGCAATTAAATGGTACAATACTTCAGAAAGAAATTTGAGTATTAGTTTTAAATGGAGATTTCATGGTTTTTTCCAACACAGATTTTTTTTTAAATATTAAAAAAGTTTTTAAAAAACAGGAAATAAAATATCCTAGAGCAAATCCAGACTTCAAATTAAGTTGTTCTCTGCATAAAGGGTTAACTCACATTTTTATATCTTTGCAAGGATCAGAGCTTGATTTTGTAAGTCTTTTGAATATACAGACATAATCAAGCTGGGGTTTGAGAAAATTAGACAAGCACCATCTGGCTACTAGTCATTCTGAAGGATATCAGCCTCCAAAATTGTGTACAAAGCCAAAAGTTCATTTTGGGAACTTACCAACAGAAAAGCACTTTTCTGTCCAGGAGCAGAGTTAATGAGGCAAAGCTTTTCCTACTGTAGTCATGCTCTTTTTAAAATCAGTGGTCAGTGACTGTTACAGAAATTAGTTCCTGACTAAAAAAAGTTGAGTACAACTATTGGACAGTTGTCAGAGAAAGGATTTGTTAGCTTGCCAGTGTTAATATTAGAAAATAAGAAACTATATCTTATAGACATGACACAACAAATGGTAAAATAAATTTGGTTTTCTTCCCCAGGTTGCACACCTTTGATGCATGCTGTGTCAGGACGCCAGGTTGACACAGTGAAGCTTCTGTTGAAGATGGGAGCTAATATTAATACTCAAGATGCTTGTGGACGTACCAGTTTATCTCTGGCAACTTACTTGGTACCAAGACTTGGGCAACAAGGATGGAGTGAAGGGAGTAAATGTGCAGACCAAACAAGATTTCTGTTTATATTACAGGAAGAAAAAAAAAGCACAAAACATTTGGTTCTAGACAATAGTGGAATTGGTTTTGAAACTTTACTACAATGCCAAGCTGAGCAATGATTATTACAAGAGGACCAGGAGTCCTGTCAGACACTCCTGTCAGAGTGTCCTTTCTCTTTAGGCTTCTAACATGACAGGAGGATCTCACAAGAAAAGAACTTTTTTTGTATACTGAAAGTGCCCACTTGTTTTTAATATGCAGATTGACTTCTCCCCCTTGTATAGCCAGCATTAGATATTTATGCACTAGTGAGGGCTTTCCTGTCTGAAATCCTGGTGATCAGCAGGCATGTGTTCCTGCACACTGCATGAACCAGGGTTTTGCTTATTTTCACTGTGGTGCTGGACTTCGGATGGCCAAGTTGAGGACTGAAGTTCTAGGAGCTGCACATGCTGGTACAGTTGCTCAGATCATAAACAATCCAGTCCCCTGATCAACCTACATGCAAATGACAGGAGCAGCAGACATCCAGACATCCCACTGAGACATTTGGGAAAGGAGTTGTACTTAAGAATCTATCTGAAGCAACAAGGATAGTCCTCTTCTCCTTAGTCCTCTACTCCTTGCAGGAGGTAGTTCAGGTTTCAGAGAGAAAGTGTAGTCCAAGTTAGCCAAGCAGACTGGGCTTCCATTATTAATTGGAGAGAAAGGAAGAAGGAGCTTGCAGCCATGGCTGCACAGTATGAGTTAAACTGGATGACTGCCAGCTCATTTAAACAGATACTGTGGCAGCCTAATTAAATGACATCTCTTGCACGTAGTTTCTTCCTGAATATTCCAGACAAAAACAATGTTCTTGCTTAGCTATGCAATATTCAGCCAGGAAATAAGTGTAGAAAATAACAAAACAGGCAGTCTCATCCAGTGCAAGGAGCATGGCCCACTTACTTGACAACAAACATTTCCTCTGCAAGATATTTTACAAAAATCCCATAATAAGTGTCACGCTTCTTTTTTCCTTCCTCTTTTCCTGGAGGGGAAAAAATATTCTTTGGAAAAAAATAAATGACTGGAAAAGATTTAAACCACCCAGGCTTCTAAGTTTCCACTTCTGTTTCTGTGAGGGATATAATGAGAGGTCCAGAGAGAATTCTGCTGTGATGTCTGTCCAGACAAATGAATTCAGGAGGGTTGCACAGTCAAGACTGCATGTGGCATTTGGTGGTCCTATACTTCCACCAAGAGCTCCAGCAGGGGTGTTCTGATTCCACCATTCCACACATTTTCCCCAGAAATGCTCCTAATTCCAATCCAAAATAGCTCATGTGAGAGGGAATGGTCTTTGTCAATTGTCTGCTGAAGTTTTAACAAAACACTTAAACTCATGCTTGATTTTCTTCAGACTTCAGTATATACTGAAAGATTTATGCAGTCACAGCCAGACTGTTTACTTGCTTTTATGTTGAGGTGATCAATAGAAGATTTTAGTCCAAGAACTGATTCATCCCATCTGTTTTGGTGCTATTTTCAGTCTAACACTGCCACTAATACAAACTTCTGCAACAATAGTTATAAGACCACATTCTAAGGCTTTTTACCATTGATTTGCCATTCTTGCTAAAATCCCACAAACAAAATCAGATTGAACACTCATGTTCTTGGTTTAATCTAGTATGACTGAATTCACATGCAATATGTGTAGCATCTGCAAGTGATACAGGAATTAGCAAGTTTTTAATGACTGTTAGTGCTTACCACAGATACAGGGGGAAAATAAATGAACAAAACAAAACACAAACAAAAAATACATGGCAAATTAAACACCTCATCAGGGAAATGAACAACTGAGGTAGTTTGAGACCCAGACTCCAAAGGGGAACTACTCTCAGTGCTGAGAAACCTCTACTGAGGAAAAAAATTCCAGTTTCTCTGCTGACAGAAATGGCTACAGTCACATGTGAGTGCCAGCACCAAGAAAAGATCTGGCCTTATACTTTTCACTTTCCTCTTTGATATGCTCCAATTTCTTTTGCAGGGCTGGCTGGAAGGCTGTGTCAGCCTGCTCAGGAATGGTGCTAAGCAGAACATACCTGACAAGAATGGGAGGTTGCCACTACACGCTGCCACTGCAGAGCCTGATGTGAGGTATGTGCCTGGCTCCCACGGCTTTTGCTGGTTGAATCTTTCAACCCAAGGGGAGCCCACAGCAGGAATAGTTGTGACAGCTACACTTACAACCTGTGTCTTTGTTTAGTGGTTACCTTGAAGAGGGTAGAGAGGAGGAAAAACATTGTGCAATACTTGTTTACCAAAGATCAATGGCCGGGTAAAGAAAGGATCCTGTTTTAATATCGCAATAGCTGGAGGAGGGAAAATAATTATAAGAGAGATCGCAACCCTATGTTTCCCCTGCCCAACTACCTTTCTGTCCTACCACATGGAATATTAGGAGACTCCTTCTCTGGACTTCTCCTCTGAGTAGCATGGCAAATGTGAGAAAAGTTTTCCATAAGACAACCTCTCTGAAAATCCCCAACCATAAAGGGGAAGTTAAGGACTGGTGGTCTGGCTCATTTTTAACTACTTTTACTGAAGGTAGAGTTACAGCTACAGTGTCTTCACAAGAACTCTTAAGAAATATTCTCTTTTTCTGATTCCAGCCTGTGACAATAGGAAGGATTAATAAATTTTGATTTGTATATCTCAATAAATTCACTCAAAAAACTCACCTAAGTAAATAATGAAGGTATAGAAAGATATTAGAAACAGGTAAAACATTCAGTACATGTAGTATATTCATGTGATTTAATCACTGAGTCCATGATTTTGTTGCTGTAACTATATCAGACCAGGCCAGACACCTGGCAATTTCTGCTCATCTTGTTCTCCAGCCTTTTTTAACAGCTTTATTAATTTTCTACATTATCTTTGCTTTTCATGCATGACTTGGAGAGAGAATTTTCATGCATCACTTGGAGAGAATAATTTGAGATTTCTGCAGAAAAAAAGTCCCTATCATTAAACAAAGCCAACACAACAAAGCAGACAATGTTTGTACAACACCACACATGTTACTACTTGAAAGGGAACACTAATCTCCTCTACCAGAAGCACACTGGGCCCCCTGAATGTTTTTCACGTTCTCCAAGGATACAGACAGACACTTCTTTGCTCTGCACAATTTTCCTTTTCCTCTGTCTTCCCACTGCGTTTGCCTTATGCCCAGACACAGGCCTGGAGCGCTGAGGAGAGGTTTTTACATCCTGGTCATTGTCAGTCCCTTAAATCTTATGTCACTGCCAAAAGAGAATATGCAGTTGTGAAATGCTTTTGCAGCTAAATTTGAAAGTTAGCACTCCACTGCTACAATCTCACATGCTGGAGGCAGCATGGAAAGAATGAGACAGTTCATTAATTGATTTGATACTTGATTTATGTGCATTCCACAGAGCCTAACAGGCAAGGTGGAAAGGGAATTAATTCCTGAGCTATGCTTTTAAGAATAGATAGCAGAGAAACCTCAGCTGCTTGGTTGGGTATCTACATATTAAAATGGCAGCACTTAAGTTGCCATAATGGTCTAATGGTATAAGTGAGTCAAAGTTTGTTCATGATAAACATTCTAGTCAAATAATTAGATTTCTTTCACATACAGTGGTGTCATTGATCATATCAGGCTCTGAACCACAGAGCCCTGTATCAAATTCTAAAACTATGTGATAAATGGTTTTACAAGCATACTATGGTTATCTCACTTTGGTTGTCCTCACTAATTGATATTTACCAAGACATGTTTTCAGACACTGAATTTCTGAGATTCTGAGTCATTTTGCTAAATGATAACAGTATCTTTCCTCACTTTTACAAACTTCTACCAAACCAATTACAACAATCATGTCATCCTTTTCAGATTTCCTACAGTATGACTCCATTTAGAAAATTAGGTGTGACACCTCTTTTCTACTGTAATTTCTATACATATGTAAATGAATTTGAAGTCAAAACAAAATCCCTATGCTGGGATCTGCCCAATCATTACTCTTTAGGGACTCTACTTTAAAAAAATCCTAAATTTGGACTTTCAACACCTAAGGAAGATATTACCTATAGATAAGATTTTCATGTGCAGAATTGTCAAAATCATCCCTAAGCAACTGTAAATATCTTCTTTTGAATAATTTACACAGCTAGTTCTTTATTGCCAGTAGCAAAGAACAAATTTCACATGAAATGTTAATCTGATGCACACTCCTGAGCACAGCTCAATCCAGAAGATACACTAGAAGTGTATGAAAATAAAAAGGAGAAGAAGATTTTTATTCAGTCTCCCCTGCATGGGAATACATGCAAGATTTTATAAATTTGTTTCTGCGTTATCTTTATATTTCTCTAATTCCCTTCCTTTGTACTTCATTATTTTTTACTTTCCTTGCTAAACAGTATGTCTTCTTCATGTCCATGTTCTGAAGGTTTCTAGCAAATTCACACCTTCAGATGAGCCACAGGTTTGCACAATGATCCACTGAGGAAACATCCTTCTTTTTGCTATAATCCTAAGAACTGTACTAGGATTGACTTTGCTGCAGCATGTGAATGGATGGCTTTTTTCATTTTCATGGTCCAGCCACATACATGAGCCAAACAATTTGCCAAACCTATAGTGATTTCAGAGCATCTTCACAAGATAGCAAAAGAAAAAGGAGATTTAAAATTATTATAATACTTGAATAATATTTCATGTAACTACTTTCTTTTTCCCTCCACCAGACAGGAGTGCTTGTAGGCCAATATTCTATAAAACGGGAACCCATGCATTGCTGTGTTTTATGCCATAATTATGGCCCTATTCTATCAGACATTCTGTATAGCTTTGTAAAATATTGGGTTTATGTGTATAAACATACAGCAAGCATGCATATACACACACATGCACACAAATGTGTGCACTACATCACATTACTCCAAGAGTTAAATAGAGTGTTAAATCCTTACAGAAGCTGGCATCTCTTTTATTTTAGGACATTATAAAATATGTTGGCAGCAAATTTCTAAGCTACCAACAACTACACACATGTACAGTATTGTACATTCTGATTCTAGCCCAGCAGTAAACATAAGAATTATTCTGAGTGGATCTTCTTTTAATTCCACACTCTAAACTTTTGTTGTTACAATAAGCCATAAAGTCCTGTTTGTTTTGCTCATAAGACA
Source organism: Chloebia gouldiae (assembly GCA_003676055.1). NCBI lineage: Eukaryota > Metazoa > Chordata > Aves > Passeriformes > Passeridae > Chloebia > Chloebia gouldiae. Next base: position 18,743,045 of record QUSF01000011.1, read on the forward strand.
AAGCTCAGACCTAAGATTCTGACCTGTACTCATCACTAATAATTTTTCATGAAATTGCACGTTTTGTTTTAAAAAAACGGTTTTTCAAATTTAGTCAGAAGTTCAGCACACTGATTATATCATTGTTTCCACAGGCTTCTGAGCTTGCTTCTGCAGCAGTCAAATCTCAGTGAAATTAATCACCAGGACAATGAGGTGAGTGAGCTTGTGCTACAAGTCACAGTCCCGGAGGCATAGAAGCCATTCAATTTTATAATAAGGCTAAGTAAAAAATTTCTATAATGCTTGTGCTAAACTCTGCATATTTCTCAACTCATTTTTCCTTCTGTATGCTATGCACCTGTAGGCTAATAAAGCTCTCTGTTGAGCCAGCTATGAGGTACCTTGAATCTGTCTCTTAAATTATTTGTCAAGACAAGAATTGCCCTTGATTCTTCTGAAGTTAGACACTGGACCAAATCTTCACCTTTCCCGATCATAAGTGTTCAAGGCAAGGCTGGATGGAGCTCTGAGCAACCTGGTTCAGTGGAAGGTGTCTCTGCCCATGACAGACAGGTTGGGACCAGATAATTTTTAAGATCCCTTCCAACCAAAGCAATTCTATGATTCAATGATTCCTTGATCCCACCATTCAACTCCCATTCTCAGGAAAAATATCAGAGAGCTGGCATTACACAGAACAGTCATGGAAGCACAAAAAAATTGTGCTAATGTCTTCCATGTGGAACAGTGTCCTCTCTGTATATATATTGTACATAGGAAAGAGATAACTTCCCACATTTTTTTCTCTAAATGGATAAGCAAAGACACAAGAGAGATTCTGAATGTCTTTTCATATGTTTCTGTTCATTTTAACAGTTACTCAAGGATATGTCTCTTTTCTACAGTGTCAAGAATGGCCAGAAGGCTGTGTATTTTTCCTCTTTCTTACCCGTAAAAAGTTTGCAGACCCTGCTCAGACACTCTAAACCAGACATAGGCATTGTCTTGATGTAGAACTATGTTACTAATGAATTGCATGGAATGGTGGATCATTTCAAGCCATAATATTTTGCTGTAATGCACTGCTACATGCAATTTGGAACTTTTAGTCCATCTCATTGTCATTTGGCACTGACAATATATTTGTTCAAGTGTCAGTACTGAGCCCTGAATACTCATGTTTTCTGAAAAATGTGGATCCTCATGAATGATTACAACTAACAGAGCTGTTCTCTTGGCATAAGTAGAACACTTCAGTTTTCCCATTTGATGCTTGAGAAAATCACCCTGATGAATGCATGAACACACAGAGTATCAAATACATCTGGATGTTTCCTAGCTTCCACAATGCATCTTTCTGTGGGTTTATTAGTGAAGCCTGTGAGGTGACAATGAGAAGAAACATTCTCTGTAAAAGCCTTGAATCTGAGCAAAACAAGTCACACTGTATTTCTCACAGCCATTTCTTGGGTTTGTCCTTTTATGTCTGGTACTGGTCCTTATTTTTATGAATGTGCAATTGTTTGTCTGTCTCACCTCTAAGATTGTTTTCTGCTGAACCTTCAGCTTTAGCAGTTCTGATACCAGTCTCATGTTTCCACTCAAGAACAGCAGTCTGTTTACCTACAGATGCCACTCCAGGGTGGTAGCACAAAGCAGAAATGGTGTGGGCAGCCATTGCCTGCTGCAGAAAGACCACAGGAGTGAGCTGCTGCGACAAACAGCTCAATGCTCTTTGCTCAGCTGCACACTCCGAAAGGACATATGAAAGGTACAAAGTATTAGAAAGGAAATGGAGAAGAAAACAGGAAGCTCTGTTTGAATCTTTTGTACAGCCACATGGCTACAAGAGTAAACTGAAAAAAGATATACAAGAAAAGGAACAGAAAAAGGACTACAAAGATGATAATAGTTACAGAGCAGCTTCCTTAGGTGAGCAGGCTAACTAGAGCAAACTAACAGGACTTTCAGCTTGGCAACTACAACAGAAGGATGATATAAACCTATGGTATAATAAATGGCATGGAAATGAAAAGATAATTATTATTAATTGGTCTGGTCTTTGTGTATAAAAATATGGGGACTTCTACAAAAATTATTGGGCAATAGTTTCAAAGAAAATGAAAATAAACACTGTTTTAGAAAATTAATCCTTACCCTTTAGAAGGCTTGATGTAATATGAAGTCTTTAATCTGATTAAATATTAGGTGGCAGTATATTGTCAAGCCTTGTTTCTTATATTTTTGCACTAAGCATCTGCTCCTGATTTCTCTGAGTTTTGTCGTACTATAGAGATTTTTGAAAATCATCCACAGTTTTACACTCTTATGTTACAGCTGATTCTGCTGGCTACCACAGTAGAAACAGAGAGAAAGTTGATTTTTCAAGGATTTTTTTTTGCCAATCAACACACAGAGAGCATGACAGAAAGACGGTACACTGGTACACTGTAGTTTCACCTTCTTTGGTGATTTTCATGCTCTCCAGGACCAGTGACAAGTACTCATTTCCCAGCTGGAAATCACTTCACGGACACCTCAGATACAGATAATGACACCTCACTGACACCTCACACACAGATAATGTGTGTCCATCAACAGTACTAGGTCCCTCGTGTCTACTGACATAAATGGAAGAGCTCCCATTAATTTCAGTTGGTGCAGGATTTTACCCTCAGTTTTGGTTTTACAGAACAGAAACCCCCATGATTAAGCTTTACAAACCCTAAGCAAAACCAAAACCGCTCTCATTCAACTGCTCTGTTTTGTTATCACCCATACTTAAGCCACATGGGAACTTAAAAGTCTTAGAAGATATGTGATGAGTGAGGTAAATTAATGCTAATGCATTCAGGCTTTTAGTCAGAAAATCACTGCAAACAGCTTCCACTTTAATGCACTGATAAGCTGTCTGCATCAATATAGCTCATATTTTACCTGGGTTGTTACCAACTGGCTTTATTGGGGTTCTAATTCAAATTTTAATTGCTTTTCCACACAACCTTTTTTTTTTTTAATGCTTTTTATCCTTTTGGAAATCAGGCAAGACCCTTGAAATGCATGTTTTTCTGGTAAGAGAGTAAACAACACCTGCTCAAAGAAAAATGTTACCACACCTGAAAACCACTAGCAATTTGTTAGAGAAATAATAAATTAGTCAATTTATACAGAAAATCTTAATTATTATAGATATAGAGTAAAATACATGTGAGCGTAACAATGCTGCAGGTACAAATATAGTCCATGGAATGAAAATGCAGCTGAATACCTTACCATTTACTTTGTTTTATCCCTGAAGAGTAAATATAAAATGTTTATATTGGGATTTTTTAATGGGCATCACTCTGTCAGTTCTTTAGCTTGCTGACTAGTGCCAGCTGCAGTAATAGCTTATCGTATTTATTTTGGATCAAAGATAAGACCAAGCACAGAGACATCATGATGTGTAATGGCCAAAGCACGAGTTTAAACCAGGCTTTTCTTGCAGGATTCAAGCTGAGCAGTGAGGAACTGTCCCCCCAGCCATCATGGCCCTGACCACATGTTATTTATAACAGGCTATAGGCACATACGGAGGACGCATTTGTATCCATTTTCTGTAATAATTCCAATAAGTTAATTGTTTGGTTTTCCCTTGTGACTCCACTAATTCAGAAGCTACTACTATTTCAAATCAAGGTGAAGAGGGAAGAATTTGTCCACGCTGGGTGTTTTCAGGGCTGTCTAGCTTATCTACATAGTCTTGAAGGGTGCTCCTGTGAGTGACAATGATTTGCCCTCTGGGTTTGTGGCTTGCAGGGAATGACTTCACTCCACTGGGCTGCATTTCACAACAGACCCCAGCACACCCAGACTCTGCTGCACAAGGGAGCAGATCTGACTCTGGTGGACAAGGACTTCAAAACAGCTCTGCACTGGGCAGTACAGGTGAGCCACAACATGGCCCCAGTGGGATGTTTGTTGAACTGAGTTGAATATTGTGGTGTCCTAAATATTTCTAAGGAAGTCGTTTGGGCTGTGGAACAAGGAAATTGGATGCTAAAAATAACCACTAAGCCCTAGCATTTTGCCTGTGGGTATAGATCAAGGATCCAGCATCTTCTTTGGAGACTAGTACATACTTAATAAAGGGATAGCCCTCTTGCCCAAAGTTTTTGTTTATCTCAGTGTTTGCTTCATGTTGAACGTCTGCCTGGTTGTTTGTTTTTTTTTTTTTTTTCACTAAATCAGGGTTGCAGAAACTAGCAGCTTACTAGCCAAAGGCCTTTGGGAATAAAATAGCATAAACACAAGTCAAAACACATTTAAAGAGTTACAGCTATAAAAGAATTATGTGAAGCATTGAGGCCGTACTTCTCTGGAGACTGGAGAAGACGTGGCACTAAATACATTTCTGTTGAGCTGTATGTTTCTATCTCATATGCAAAAGAACATGGTCAAATACTCAGGCCATCATTAGAGAAACAAACCATACAGGTATAATAAGACATTGAAAAGTGTATTATGAAATTGTGTTAGTAAGTGATATAAAATATAGAATAATTTACTGGTTTTCCAACTTTACTGCAGAAAACTTCCCAGATGAAATTTTATGTTTTCACATGCTCTCTTACCATAGCAGTTCCAGTATCTATGTTCAAAATACTTGTACAGCAGGTAAACCAAAATAGAATTCACACAAAAACCCAGCAACATTTTTATACAATTACCAAATATTTGCATCCTCATCTTTTGGTCTAAGTTTGCTCTTCTTAAAAGAAGTGTCAACAAGGAAATTTAAAATTCTGAACTGCTATATACTATATTTGTTATGACATAAGGACATCTGAACAAATTACCTGTTTTCTTCAACCACAGCCTCACAAATATAATTAACATATAATATGCCTAACTTTTTTTTTTTTTCTGAAGTAGAGGTATATTTTGACCTCTGCAACTGGTATTATTTCAAAAGTTTTGTTGTTCTTTAATTCTAATCTATCTTAAATTGGACTTGATATTTGCCTTAGGAGATTAAAGGTATCTACTTGATTAGCTGTTGTGCATTTTTACCACGCTTATTCCAGTTCTGTTTGCTTCCAGTCGGAAATATCTGAATCTTTTACAAACTCCTGCATGATAGCCAGTGGTCTGTATCATAGCTCTGGGGACAAACTGTCTGACAAACAGAAAAACAAAAGTGAATCCACTTTATAACCTTCAGAGTTCCCCTCCTTCTTTAAGCTTTCCTTGATTCTGTATTTTTTATATTTCATTATTTAATTCCACTGTTAACTCTCACCTCCATCCTTCTCTCACAAATCTGCAGAAATAGTCTTGAGAAATGGGGAATTGGAAACAGCACAAAACCCTCTTGGCATCAGGTAGAAGGAAGTCACAAATGCCCCTCTTTTCCTTTAAGCTGCTCCCGGAAATCAAGAGGAAGTGTGCAGAATAACACACACACACACACACACACACCTTTTTCCCTTATTGTGAGATTTCTGCCATGAAACCTTATAAATTGCTTCTTCCATCCACATGCTTCTCCACATTCTAGGTCCAGAAATGTCATTTGAAATACCAGAGCATGAAATAGATCTGTTCACATTTCTCTTAAGCAAATAAGAAAACTCTTGGCTAAGAAATCAAAAACTTGCAGCTAGTGCTCTCGACTGCCCATTTAGGCCCAGGAGATTTGGATACTGTGGGTAGGCACAACTTTCTCTGCTGTACAGAGAACAGAACAACAGCTCTGCTGGATGGTATCATCGTTATGTCTAATAGCCTTCTCTGTGACTGCTGAAAAGGAGGTATTTCCCCTTTAAGAATTGTATAAATATCTTCAGAGAACAAGAGACTCACAGAGCTCAGGCACTACAGCTGCAGGGGTTATTTTTGGCTGAATAGGGCCCTGTGTTTAATTTTTTTTTAATGCAATGAGGGGAAGATCAGACACTGTACAGAAACTTGTTTCAGAAGTTGCAGGAAGGAGGCAGTTTGTTCACACTGGGCTGAAACACACAGTAGGACCATATGAAAATCATTACCCACCATTCAAACCCAAATTCATGGGCATGGGGCATATTTCATATGAAATCATTGTTCTGTGCTGACTCCTTCAAAGACTGCATGTTTGTGGCTTTGTCTTCCATCAGGCATCATGGGATGATCAATCTCATCCATGTAACCAGACAGACCTTACCCACACCAGGGTCTGCTCTTTTGAGAAGCTGTAATCTCCTGCCATTCAAGTTCACTCTTAAGTGCAAATATATCAGTGTCAAAAACACTGATCATTACTGTTTGGTGTGAGAGTATCTCATGCCACATTTTTTACGCTGCAGTATTTCTATGTGCTGGTGCAGACAGGCCTATTAAAAGTGTCTCAGGAGGTATTTCTCTCCTTTCACTTCAGCCAGCATTAATTACTGTAGGGAAAAGGAAACATACCTTTGAAATACAGAACTGTTAATTGTTACAGGGACAAAGGGTAAAGCCATTCTAACAATTCTACATAATGGTATTATTGAAATCCTGGTAAAATATAATTTTATATATATAAAATAAATATAATATATACAGCATGCCCTATCATGCTACACAGTACTATACTGTAACAGTATTAGTAATACCTTGGAAACAGCTTGGGAAGATTTGGAATCTTGCTACATTACCTTGCCAGTTGTCATCATTTTTACCAGAATTTTCTTTGTCTTATTCTCAAAGTCTCTGGCTCCCAAAGTCATATGATTATGTGAAAATATCAGCTTTCCACTAAAGGATAAACAAAAAAAAAAACAGATTTTTTTTTAAGTGAAGAAATAGAAACCTGTAGGAATAAAAAAGAATGCAACTAGAAAGAAGCTGTTAAAAATAATATTCTGCCACAGGGAGGTGTGCTTATGATTTTTTAATAGGCTCATTTGGAGTGCAAATTTTTAAAAACTTAGAAGCCAGCGTATTTGTTCCATAGCAACAATGCAGTTATTTCATTCTTCTGTTTCCGGAGAAGACAGTGAAATACCTATATATATAAAACACACTGTAAAAGAAATGCATAAGTAAGTATTAATTTGTGTTTGGCTGACCGAGCATTGCAGTTCCTCTGTAACTGGTTGGAAGTTGAAAGCACACTTATATACCTGGATCTCTAGGAAAGAATGTCTGTGTTGCTGCAGGACATCTCAAGGACACAGCTGGCTATCCAGCCAGAGCAGAGGAAGGGGCCAGAGAAGTCAGTGGTGGCTCAGAGTCTCTCCCAAGGCATCACTTCTCTCCTTCTCTCTGCCCAACATCCCATTTTTTCATGTGGGCTACATACAGTGGAAGAATTCAGAGAGACTTCCAAAGACATCTTAAAACCCAGTGAGTGTTTCTCTACTCCAGATATGTCTGTTGTTGGACTGACCAGAAAAGGTGCATTTGCTGGACATAGTTCACTCTCTAGTTGGTTTCAGGCAGATTTCTTTCCCTTTAAAGTTGCCCTTCATTTCTCCTTGTTTAATCCAGTTTCCTAAAGATGGCTTGAAAGGAAGAATAGTGATTTCCTTTTTTATGTTACTATGCTTTAAAGACGACTTTGACTGTTAATAAACAAGTCAAAAATATATTAAATTTTCATTTTTTTAAATATACACTTTTAAAATCACTTTCTTATGTAAATATTGTCATTCCAGCAATGGTACAACTGTAACATTACATGGTAGCAGGGATCTACAGAGTGAGCTGTCAAGTTGCAAAACAAGATGGAAGAGAATTTGCAAATAGTTTTGAGTAAGAAATAAACTTGCTTTAATACTAGCTGAAGCTTGTTCCATAAAGTGCCCTAAATATTTGTGACACTGTCCGCAACAGTGAATTAAATGTGCTTGAGTCTTGGCTCTGGTCCTGAGGCAAACTTTCATGGCACAGCCTGTGTCCCTACTGCTGTACTCTTATCCAAACAGGATGTCATACACAGACCACCTACTGGGAATGAACTGGCACCTATATTAGCTCCAGGAGCTGGTAGGGAAAGTATTAATTGACCCAGGCCTAAACCATGCCAGGGAGGATTTTAAGAATTATTTGGTACAGACAATGAAATTCCAGTGATGAAGGATGTTCCTGGGTACTGCTTCATTTTTTTATATAGCTGCAACCTATTTCTTCACTTTAAGTTGTCACAGAATAAGTTGGAAGAGACTCAGAAGGATCATTGATTCTAACTCCTGGCCCTGCACAGGTCACTCCAAAAGTCAGACCTGTGCCTGAGAGCATTGTCCAAACTCTTCTTGAACTCTGTCTGGCTTCGTGCTGTGACCACTTCCCTGGGGAGCTGTTCCAGTGCCTAAAAACTTACTGGGTGAAGAAACTTTTCCTGATATCCAACCTAAACCTCCCCATATGTCCCCATTTCCTTGGGTCATATCACTGGTCACCACAGATAAGAGAAGCCTTGTCTGCCCTTCCTCTTTCCCTCATAAGGAACTTGTAACTGCAATGAAGTCTCCCCTCAGTCTCCTCCATGCTGAACAGACCAGGTGACCTCATCTGCTCCTTATATGGCTTCCTTGCAGTCCATACACCATCTTCATTTTTTATCCTCCTTTGGATAATAGTTTAATAACTTGATTATGCTGTGGCACCCAAAAGTGCCCCAGAATTCGAGGTGAGGCTGCCCCAGTGCAGAGTAGAGCAGGACAATCAGTCCCCTCCCTAGCCCAGCTGTCAGTGCTGTCCCTGATGCCCCCAGGACACCCTTGGCCCTCCTGGCTGCCAGGGCACTGCTGGCTCATGTTCAACTTGCCATGGACCAGAACCCCAGGGCCCTTTCCATGGCACTGCTGTCCAGCCTCTCATTGCCCAGTCTGTCTGTACATCCAGGGCTGCCCCATCCCAGGTGCAGAATTCAGCACTTCCCTTTGTTGAAGTGTTGAAGTATGGTTCATGATTGCCTATCTCTCTAATTTATCAAGGTCTTTTTGTAGGATCTCCCTGCCCTGGAGATTGTCAACCTCCCAGTTTTATATCATCTGCAAAGTTGCAGTATTCATATAAGAACTCACCAGTACAGCCAGATCATCAGAAAAACGTTTACTGAAATAATAAACTGTTAAAAAGTAAGCCCTTCAAGTGTGAACATGCCAGAGACAATGTAATTGTTCATGTCGATCAAATGTCTGAGGTAATCAATTGCAGAATTTCCACTGAGCTTAGCAGGAATTTGTCTTGGGCAAATCCTGTAGGTAAGTACAAAATAATTGCCAGACCTCTTCCCAGCACACGGTCTACATGTAACTCCAGAGTTAATGCCAGAATGAGTAATGTACATGCAACACACTTCTTGAATATCTATACATATCCTGATCTCCTATGCCTGACAAAAGGTACTTGAAGACAAATACTTCCATTTCCCTGATAGAATAAATCCTTATTCTTCTGCAGATTTTAAAAATTACCTATTTTCCAAAGTATGTAAACAGCTCATCTGGAGAAATCAGTTCTTACAACAATGCAATAGCAGGGGAAAGTTGCCAAGTGATTTTAATCATAGTCATAGTCATTTACACAGTAAATCGTATGCACTTAGACTCCAAGGGAAAATAAATTCTCAGAGAGACTTGACTAGTGTTTCATGCAGTGTTTTGAGCAAAGAGAGGGCTAGAGAGGCAGGGAAATATGATAGCCAGAATCATGCCTCCATGACTGCCTTTGTCATTTGGTACCTTTTTCCAAAACACATTAAGGCTGCTAAAAGGAAAAATACTTTAAAAATATAATGTGCCCTAGCTATACCAGAAGCAGCAATGCTTTGTGGTCCACAGGACAAAATTTCCTGTACAACAACACATTCTCTTTCCCACAGTACCACAAAACCAAGCTGGGTGGCTCTGACTCTGCAGAGATGCTGTCTCAGTGGGTATGTAAAGCTGCAGCACTTGGGTTAGGAGAAGACGAATGAGCTTCTCTGTGAGCTGAGTGAGTCTCACCAATGTATCTACAATGGTGTCAGAGGAGTTGTTAATTTGTGTTGGCTTGCCATCAGAAGCACACACTGTGAAGTGCCTGGGCTCCATTCAGGGAATTTCTGCCACAGATTCCCTGGCAGGAGGAAAGATGAAGATGGTATTATGACTTGCTTCTTTCCTCATCACAGAGACCAGTCTTCTGTGTCCTCTAAGGGTAGAGAAACCACAGGGTGCTCTGAATTTTGCTTACTTCTCCAGTGCCAAGTTCAGCCATCTAGCAGTCAGGAAATGACCGCAGTCAAGGTAGAGTGAAGGTGTTTCCATTCCTTAGCTTTGTCTAGTCTTGGGTGAAGAAGGAGGTGCTGGAAGTCCTTGATACTTGGCAGAAAGCATCAATGTGTGCAAAACTCTTCAGCGAGCCAAACAGTCCAATATAAGGACACTTCCTACTGCACTGTTTGCTGCAAACTAGAAGCAACATTCTGCCTCTTGTTTTTGAGTCAGGCATTCTTCATTCTTAAAAAGCAGACACTGCACCTACTACAAGATAGGCATATGTTTTTCTGCCTTAATATCTGATTCCAACATGACCTATCCTCACAGCTGATGACACATTTATCTTGCTCTGATTCTAGGATAAAGTTCTAAATTGTATTACAGTGAAAGTAATGATGTGATGCGCTGCTCCAGTGCTCTGCATGTGAATATGAGGAAAATGGCACTTCAGTGAAATTAATCACATAAGGGAAAAGAATGTATTGGAAGAATAGTTGAATTTTTCCAGTATAACTGTAACTAAAGATACAGTTTCTGCCAGAATAGCCTTGAGTTAAAGATCAAGACTTTTCAAGATCCAGTCAAGAGATCCATGTGGAAAATAATGTGAAATGGCTTTTGCTTTTGGTAAATACTAATTTCAGAATAAGGAAAAAGGTTAAAACGTTATTTGTAGGGTAAAATGTATTTACCAACACAATAGTTTCATCTGGAGTTATAAACAAAAAAGTCCACAGAAAAGTTATTTGTTCAAATTTTGCTATGGGTTGCTCAAAAAATACTTCAAATGTCTCATGTTTCTTCATTTCAGCACAGGAGAAAAAGATTTTTATTTCATTTGGCTGGTTTATTTTCCAGTGGTCCTGCTGGTGTTACAGTTAATTTCAGATTAAAGTATTCTATGTGTGTCTGTTTGTGACGGGTAAGAGGAAAGACAAAAGGGCTTGGATTCTCTAACATAAAATTCAAACAGTACCCAGTGGTGTACATAGATGGTTTCTAGGAGGAAGCTGGAAGTACTTACGTAAATATAATTAATTTTCCTTTTTTTTATAAAATTGAGTTACCTCCAAGAGTTTGTTGCTGTAGAAAGAAGTGAAATAATGCTTAAAATCTCAAGCCACTCAGGGGTGGCTTTGGGTTCATAACTGAAGAATCAAAAAAATGACAGAATGAAAAAGAGGAAAACACAGGCAGATCTAAAGTTCAATGCTAATGATAAGAACCAACATCAAGAACTTCTAGTGAGATTTTCCACCTGGCAAAGATGGCAATAGATATAGGAAAGCTTTAAACTGCATGCTAATACAAGCAGACAGGAAATACAGAAAAACTAATATGACCTAACCATACAATCTCCAGAGGCATTTACTTGGGAGAAAAATATTTTTAAAGTATTTTGTCTGGGTTTCATTAGACCAGTTAAGTGGTCTATAGCTTGTTCCTCTACCTGTCCCACCATTACTGGTAGAAGGCTTAGCAGACTCCTTTCATATGACTCCTTCATATGACATCCCATTATGTAGTTTACTAGAATATTCTGAAGAGGGGAAAAAACAGCTGTCTATACAGTGCAGTATAAACAAAAACCAAACTTCTCAATGTTTATGACTGAAGACCTGGTAGGATAAAATGCAATATTGTGGTAAAATATTATGAAAGTGACAAGAAACTTTCTAAGTTAAATTATTGTTCTGCTTATGAGTTGGACATAGAAAGAGCTGAAGTATAAGAACCATGGCTGCAGTAACAATGAGGATAAATTGAGTAGACATAGCTGAAAGAAGTTCCAAAACTAGAAAAGTGTCCCAGAGGTTCAGGATTCTCTAATCAATGGTACTTGATTAGATAGATAATTCCTGAATAATTATTTTCTTATTTGGAAAGCACTGAGAGACCCAACTCTCAGAAGTCTGACTTTCAATAACCAGTTTATAGAAACCAGAGTTGTAATCAAGTGTCAGAGCAAGATAACTGTTAGTAATTTGGCTGTCTGCCACTGTCTGGGGATGATAGAAATCTCAGACAAAAATTTGCATAAAGCACAGTTTTTCATACAGGGGGCTCATGGATCTAGGCTTTAGGACATTTCTTCTTCATAAATATCCTGGTTTGGGACAAGTAAAGTCACCCTAGAACAATAAAGTATGTTTAATTGAGATAAGGCATCTAAGGAAGAAAATTTCACTGAGGAAAATCAATAATGGGTGGAAGTAGATAAAAGTGTGAGATGGGACAAAAGCATAACAAAACCTGGGGAAGGGGAGGGGAGGGGTGGGGAGAAGTCCTGCAAAACTATTTAGAGACACATAGCAAAAATGACTGATAATCTCTGAGAACATTTGAATCTCTGCTGTGAAGAATTTGAATACAAAAAGGGAAGATGAAAATTAGTGATGCATACAGTAAGGTTACAAAAACACATAATTTTCCTATGGTAAATTTACCAGAGAACATCCTGGTCTAACAATAGTACTGTGGTAAATTTACTACAGGAGCACTACATTTTTGGTGACCACAGCTCAAAACTATCAATCTAAGAATAAGGGCACTGTAAGCATTTTAGGAGAATTTTGAGTGCAGTTTAGAAGAGCCAAGAGGAATTTAAAGATAAGAAAGCATTCCTAAGAAGAGAGAACTGTAACCACTGTTTACTTTTCTCCCACGTAAAATCACTGAGCAGTCACAGAGAAAGAAGAAATCTCATACAGCAGAAGGTTAAAATATTAGGAAATATTCTTTGATTACTTAGAAAATGGAAGTAACAATTTCTTTGAATGGCTGAAAGAAGGCAGAGTTTTTGTAGCCATCTTCAAAGCAATTATGGCTTCCTCAGATAAGAAGTTGTGAGGTATGTTTGAGTGTCAAATAATCAGTTTAATCCCATTTAATAAAACACAAAAATAATGAAAGGTGGCAAGATAAAGTTCATCACATGGCACAGAAGCCTTGCTAAGCATGTGGCAAATACAGTGGCCATTAAAAGTCTAATTCTTTGTTCCTTTTTCATTTGAGCAGTACATGCAAGTTTAATCACACTGAATAACATCAATAGCACAGTTTTTATAAGCACAACCTGCTATAATAGACACGGAATTCTTTCCAAGATGTCCCACAGGGGAAGAAGAAGGCATGATGCCATCAAAATCAACCAGAGACTTTTATCACACATCATATATTCTCTATCAGCCATATTCAAGACAGTTCAAATAATCTTTGGAGATGGAGATCTCATAGACTGTCCAACCAGGCATGTATCATAAGAATGTTTTTATTTGTTCCATAATGAGGTGTTGAAATACAGAACACACATCTAACCTACAGTGAAAATCAAATTACAGGGACATCAGGTACTTCATGGGTAAGCATGAAATTCAAAACTATTTTGAGAAAATGTAGGAATTAACTGAAGTTAATAAAATAATACTGTATACAGAACTGTGAAAAAAATAAAGACTTTTGTGCAAAATTAAGAGTAATAGACTAGCAGATTACAAAAGTTAAGTTATGGTGTTGATATAAATCAATCATAATTCTGGGACATATTAGCAAGAAGTATGGTAAATGTGGGCTACAGGAAGTAATTTTCAATGTCAGGAGAGAAGCCTCTGCTGGATAATTGTGTTGTTTAGAATGCCATGGTTGAAAAAATCTGCAGACAAACTGGAAACAGGCCAAAAGCAAGCACCAAGTATGATAAGTGGGTTGGAAACATGACCTACACAGGGAGGTTGAAATTATTTGTTTAGTCTAGAAAGCAGAAGATTGGTGGGAGACAGAACAGTCTGTAAAAGTAAAAAATGCCAGTCAGAACAGTGGGAAATTTCTTCTGTGAATGCTAAAAATTGTGCAAGAACATGGAGGGATTGAAACTGCAGCTTCAGGGTGTGAAATTTGGACTTAGCAAGATAGTGTAAAACTAGAGGAATAGTAGAGTCACTAAAACATGAGTACAAAAGTAGTAAGATGCTAATGGAAATCATTTTTTGATTTTTGAACTGACTTAGAGAAGGATGATAACAGATAGATATTTATTGTGGTAGTACTAGAAGTATGTAATAGACTTCTAAAATTAGTTAGCCCTGAATGTGACTAGGGGTTTCACTGATGCTAATGATGAAAATACATAACTGGGAATTATACTGGTATGGAGGATATTGGTATCTGGCATAAGGACTGGACAATAAAAACAACAGTTATTCATAGGACCTCAGTATTCCTGAACATGAGGATCAGTACTCCTCTTTTCATTAGATATTCAGACAACTATAACTTAATAACAATTTGAACGTGGTTCATTAGAATGTTACAAAATGCTAGTCACAGAAAATAAACTTGGATTACATGATCAAGATTAGACTCTAAAGTAAGCAAAGTACATGTAAAACAAAATCCTGATTTCAGGGGGATATGTTTTGATAAATTAGGGGATTTCTCAGCTGGACTGAGTAGCTGTGAGATCAGAATATTCCAGGGACATGGAATGTATCCTCTCAATGGTGCAAAATATGGCAGGAAGCTGAATCTCAAGAGCAGAGACGAAAAGTGTATAGTAGAGGCTTGAGATAATGGCTGTCTACCCATCTTTAAAAGATATATTTAGAATAAATAGCTATCTTACAAAATAAGATACAAAAGTACAGAGAAGCAAAAGAAATTTTTTCTTAAAATCCAGAAAACAAGAGTATGGTTAAATGTTGAATAGAGGCTGGAAGGAAATTACTTTCAGGGATAAGACTTGATATTACTCTTGTTTAATATTTTCATCATAACTTGACACATAATACTGGAGCTTTCTGATAAAATCTACCAATAATAAAAAAGTGAAAGACAATAACAGGAAGGAATGGGGATATAATGCAGGAATATAGATCACCTTTAAATCTTGAGCAATGCAAATGGGACAAAATTGAATAGGATAAAATGTATAAGTCAGGCACTTTGGTGCTAATAACAGAAGGTTCTCTCCAAAACTAAAAACTCTATGCTTGGAAAAAAACTAAGGAAGTACTGAGGTGTAAAGGGCCATTCCAAAATGACTAGGAGCTTCTAATGGGACACAGCTGTGAATGAGGCAAATGCTGTTCTATGACATACCAAAAGAGGTATTTTTAACACAAATAAGGAAGAGCAGTGTCACTGTATAACATCTGGCAAAAACATCTTTGTATGACTAGTACAATTTTAATCATCCCTCTTCAAGGAAACACAACTAAAACACAATAGGAAATGGGTTACTAGGTTAATAAGAGAAACAGAAAGCATATTTTTTTTCATAAAAACCCTTAAAAGACCATGACTGGTTAGAGCAGCAAGAGAACAATTCAAAAGAGATGTGATGATTGACTATAAATACATCTGAAGAACAAGTACCAGTAAGAGGAAAGGAGTATTTAATCAAATAATAATGCTGGAACAGAAACAAAAAGATATAATCAGCCCTGAGTATGAATGGCATTTAGAGATACAAACCATAAAAACAAAGAAGTTCTTGAACAGTCTTCCTTTGAGAATAATGGGACAAAAAGGACCTAATTGCCTTTAATGGACAAAGTTTATGAGAGTGATGATGTAACATGGCTTCAAGTGATTGCAGGAATTGAATTTGATGATATAGAAAGACCTTTGCTACCTTGTGTTTCTGTTATAAAAAACAATTAATTCTTTTGCTCTGTTTCCACTAAGGTAGGATATAAAATGTTCCATTGGATTTGCAGGTTAGAGAACAATGTCAGCTTTCTATTAAGACACCAGACACTGGAGCAAACTAGAAAGTTTTCAAGAAGCACTTGAACAAATATTTGACATGACTTTTCTAAGTGTACTGAGACAGACTTACAGATATGGGTTGATTTTCTGAGGTTCTTTTTAGATCTAAATTTCTATTGGAAAACATAAGCTTGTGTTTCTGGACTCTGGCTGACCAAAGCAGCAAAAAACCACAAGTAATTTCTATTAAGTAATTTATACTCTATGACTTGGAGATATTTGCAATGGTTCATTATATGTTATTTTTCCAGTGTTCAGAGTGTTTTAGAAAATTCATAAAGTAAGCACAGTCCCCAGCTGGAGATCAGAAGATTTTGGCTTTTATATATGGAGATTCTGGTATACACACAGAAGAATACCTGTAGAATTACTGAATACCTGTAGAATACCTGAAGAATTACTGTAGTTAGCATTCTCTAGCAGAGAAGATGCAGTCTGGTGTGAGCTCCATTGTAAAACTTTCCTTTTCATAACTTCCTTGCAGAGTGGCAACAGAATTCTGTGTTCCATCATTCTGGACCACTGGCAGGGACCATCAATAATAAATTATGATGATGAGGATGGCAAAACATGCATGCATATTGCTGCTGCTGCAGGCTTCAGTGATATCATCAGTGAGCTGGCTAAAGTCCCAAAGTGCAACCTGCAGGCTCTTGATGTGGATGACAGGTAACCATAGAAACTCTGAAATTGCTGCTTCCTTTCTAATAACCTGAGACCAGCTCTGTTTATTATGCAATCATGTTTCCTGTTTCACAGGCCATGGCCTAGTAATGCCCTGCAGTCCACAGACAGCTGTGCTTGCTCAGTAACACTGCAAACCAGTTCTGCTCACATGTATTGTACTTAGAATGATAACTGACTAGAAAGAATGAAATTTAGCTTTCTGTTTGTGCTAGAAAAAGAGAATATTATTTTTGTAAGGACTTATGCCACAATTTACCTAAGTTTCTTTCAATCAAAAGTGAACATTCTTTTAAAACAATACAACAGGATCCTGCAACTTGAAGCCAGGATCCTGCTGTTATTTGTATTTAAGAAATGGCAGTGTTCTTTTGTTGTATTTAAGATGACAGTACCATACTCATACAGGACCAGAGGACTCTCATCTTCCATTCTGAAAACACCTGTGATTTCTTCTGTGATTAAATATCTATAAGTACAGAATAGTCATCTTTCCTCTTTTTCACCCCACAAATACCTTCCTTGGAACTTTGCTCATAAATTTATTTAATGCAAAGAGAACCAGCTGGCTGTTCATATCGATTATTCTGCTCAGTGAAGCAAAAGCCAAAGTTTTCTTGGCTTAGGCCTTTAGGTACTTAAAACAATATCATTCTTCATGGAAAGGTACAATAAAATGGAACAGAAATAAAATGAACAGGGTTCTGGAGCAGTTTCTAAACATCATTAAAATGTAGTTGAGCAGGCTGTGTTTCTATGGAAAGAAGAGCAAAGAGAAGAGATTGCCTACAATTCAAAGTTCTTTAAGACACAGTCACCTATTCCACATGCTCAGATATTTCCACAGAATATATTATACTTGGAGAGGGAAAAGGTAAGCTTTTTGCTACAAACACATCTATAAGATTTTCATTCTGTTGTGTTTCTGATTACACCCACTCTGAAATCACTGAGACTGAAAACTAATAGAAAGAAAAATGTCAATTTTATTTTTTTATTCTTAAACCATTTTCTTGTGGTGTTGTCTGTGCTTTTTGGTTTTTCCCAAGAGCGATTTGGAAACTGGACAAACGTTTCCAAATACAAGATGCAAATTTTATGCCAAGAACAATAGTTTGATTCTCCTGCAGAGATTCAAAACAATTATATGTGCTCTGGTCTGTGCCTATCATTGAACTCAGAAACTGGCAAAGTGGCAGTCTGGTAGATGTGTTCAGTCCTTGTCATTCATCTGGGAGAGACTCTCTCTTCACGGAGAGTCCTCTGCCAACCATGGCTAATTATGGTTGGTGTAAAGATGAGAAGAGTTTGTCCCTATGCAGTGGATACTGTGAAGGTTTTTTTGAAATTCTGCTCTGAATACTTCAGGCACTTCTACTCTACAATTCCAGCTGTGGAAGAGGTGCTGCTATATAAGGTATAGGCATTCTGAAGCCCACATTCTACTTCATCTGCAGCTAAATAAATGCAGCTGCAATAGTGTGGAATAAGTTGGCTGGAGAATTTCTTAAAATGTATATTATGAATCTGGACAAGTAGTATATCTTATGCACACCTCACTGTGTCATTAATAGCTTTGATTGTAAATCTGTTCATCTATTTTAATGATACTCCGCCTTTCCTGTAGGACGCCATTGCACTGGGCTGCAGCAGCAGGGAAAGCTGACTGTGTGCAGACACTGCTAGAACTGGGGATAGACAGCAGCCCTCGAGACATCAATGAAAACACTCCTCTGGCCTACGCAATATACTGTGGGCACACAGCATGCGTCAAGCTGCTGACTCAAGAGAGCAGGTAAAAGTAAAGTTCACATCTTCCTCATGTGTTGCCGCAGACTAGAAAACAAATTTATTGCTTTTTGAATGCTACTGAAAGATTTGAGCCCTCAGTGTGTTTCCTTGATTCATAGGCAATACTCGTTTCATTTTCCATCAATGTTGAAACACTACAATCAGTTCTCTTTACAAAGACTCTTCACTGAGGTTGAATACTACTCTACCAAGCAGCAGAAGGCTGTGAAGAAGATGTGTGTATAACTCGTACTCAGTCACCTTCACGTAGAAAATCTGTATAATGGAATAATTTCAGCCATCAGATATATGTAACTTCCACTGCTTAGAAATCTCTGTGCATTATCTGTGTGCTTATGTAATCAGACAGACAGATACACTGAACACAAAAGAAGCTTTGACAGAAAATAAAATAAATCTCAAGTTTTTATCCTCAGAGTAAGGGTTTGGTAGTATTATCCTGGCGTTCTTTTCTTCTCTGCCTTGATGTGTTTTTTTTATTCTGAGTTCTTGTCTGTTAAAAAGTATAAAAAAAGACTTACTGGTTACAATCTTCCTTTCTTTTTATTCTTCCTTTTTCAGCAGGTGTTATCTAATTAGTTTCCATTCTTCTACTTCAAGTATGCACTTACATTTCTCTCCCCATTTTTTCGTGCTTTCTCCTCCTTTTGCAGTCAGAAGTTAGTATTATATGAGACACAGGTAATATTACTTCTCCCCTTTCTCCCACACTCTGTCTATTAGAAAAAGTCAAAGAATAAACAAAATTACATCTCAAAACCACTACATCAATCCTGATACCATTTTCAGTTTTGCCTTTTTCTCTTTTATATGTTCTCTGTATTCTTTGCACATATATTTGTAGCTCTGTAGCCTATTGTACTCGTGGTTAGTTTTCCCAGTAATTTTCCATGGCCTTTCCCTAGGCAAAAAGAGAAAACAAATTCCAGAGCTCCAAGTCCCAGGGGAGACAAAGTGCCATGCTATCTTGGTTCTTCCTGAGAACCAAGGTTGAGAAGAACTCTGCAAGATACATTCTCATGGACAAAGGACAACTAGTACCAAGGGAGGGGCTCCAGAGAAGGGGCTTGACCTGGGCGGGAATTGCATCACCACTTGTCCTCCTAACTTGTGCTTTTGATCAATTATGCTAATTTCCTAAAACCTATAAAAATGTACTCACCCTTGTGGAGGCTGAGTACCCTTACGGACATCTTTCCATAACTGCCCCTGAAGGTCTTCAATAAAGATCCACTTTTATATTACCTCCCATACTAAAATTATCTTGAGTTTCATTTCTAATTTGGAAAAGGCAACATCAGTGTAGGTAATTATCTTGACTGATCTGAAACTGTGCTGGACCTCTTTAGCACAAGCAAGGCAAGGGAAAGGGCAAACGGGAAAGAGGAAAAAGGAAAAGGGAATGGGACAGTAGGAATGGTGAACTAGAGGCTTTTTTTACAGTGCTTGCAATGACCAGAAATACCTTCTTCCAAGTATGACATAATACAAACACCACCTGATTTTAAAGATGTTCTTTTCATTATCTTTAGATCTTCACATCTGGTAGATGCTGAAGGCAGAAAAATGAAGGGGTTTTTTTTCCTAGATGGTTGTGCTAAGTTACATCAAGATGATTGTAAGGCAATTCACCTGTAAGAAAGAGTGAATTAACACAGTAGCATTTTCAGTCTGTTAATTACAAATTTGGGGTCCTAATTTTATTGAACCACCCATGCAGATGTATCTGGACAGAATATTGCTTCTTTAATGGAGTAACACAGTTGGTATTTTCTCATTGTTTGGTAATATTGACATCACATTTTGTTTTATATTTCCAGTAGATCTGAGTCTGTTCAGCAGTTTTACTTCCAGAACAACAGACTTACAAAGAAAGAAGGACGATTCAGTATGCTGAACCAGATCTTCTCTTGCAAAAAGAAGAAAGATGATCAGAAAACCAATCAGAAGGAGAGAAGCAGAGATCAAGATCCTGGAGAAGAGACCTCAGAAGTAGATGATATCATCACCCGTTTTGATTGCATTATGAATAAAAATTGTAAAGACATTCCAGATGAGTGTAAGACCACCCCTGACTTTAAAAGAAAGAGCACAGACTCTAAATACCTCATAGCAGAAAAGAAGCAATCATTAAGTCAGGGACTCCCACCCATCACCACCCAGAGCTTCCCCCCAATCACTGCAGGCAATTCCTTCCTAACTGCTTCCCAGAGCAAAATGTCATGCTCCTACTCCAGCTCCAGTACCCACCATTTTCCATCCAAATCTCAAAAGAGTAGGAGTGAGCAAAACTTGCTGGACAACACAGACAGATGCCAGGCTTTGCTGGAGGATCCCTGGAACACAGACTCTAACCAAAGGCTCTCTTACAAAATCTGTACTAGGACTTCTTCAGACAAATTGATGAATGGCTTAAGCTCTGATAGATCTCACCATGTGCTTTTGTGCCCTCCCTGCCTTCCCTCACTTCCCAGCTCTCCATCAGGTAATTTTTTCCTTTTCTATATCCTAAATCTTATTATATCTACTGATATGACAGGCTGAGTCAGAAAAAAAGTAGGGACCAATTACATTTCTATTTTTTTTTCATTTTCTCCTTTATGTGGCCATTACAGATAGAATTTGGATGGGACATCAGTTGAAAGCTGAAGAGAAATAGGAGAAATAGGAGATTTAAGTAGGTCTGATGAGCAAGCAAAAATCCAGGTATCTAGAAAGTATATAAGGCACCTGAGCAATTAAGTGCCTCCAGGTAATATGTATGTGTTTTGTGAATTGCACATTAACACCCACTACCACACCTGCTGCTTTTGATGTCCACATTTAGTCCTAGATGTACATGTGCAAGGGAACAGTCTTGCCCTCAAATCTGTAACCTTGGTGAGAGCTGCTTCTGGCTCCAGCCAGGTCCAGTGCCATGCTGGACAGCTTTATGCCATGCCACTTTACTCATATAGTTATATTCTGACTCCAGGCTGCAATGGCACCCCTTCCCACCTTGAGTGCCAGCTCTTTGGTCTGATGTGATGTTCTTATGGTTTCTCCAAAGCTGAATTCAGGTTGCTAAATTTACAGAGATGGAGCAAATGCTTTTATACTGTGGTCTGGAAAGTGTAATGCAACAGTAATGAAGCAGAGCATTAGAATTCTAAGGTGAACTTGATACCAGAGTTTGGCTGAATTTGGGATCTAGTATTTTGTTTGACTCACGTCCATGTTCAAATGAATCTGCCTGGCTGGCCTGCATTCTGGAGTTAACTTTAATATATCAGTGTTTCCAAATTCATCTCCTTTGGGGTTAGTCTCATGCCAAAATTAAACACATCTAGCATGCCTTCCAACCACTGCAGTATCTAACTGAAAATGAAGCAAGCAGAAGCAAACCCCAAAGTTTCCAGTATACCATTAAAAGGAGTGCAAATTTCAATAAGTTAATCTACACTTATCCCAAGAGACATGAGCCATTACCCTTCAGTGGAAGGAGGAGTGAACAGAAACCCTAAGAAGAGCCCCCAGTTAGCTGCATTATAGTGCAAAGTGTTCTGAAATCTAAGTGAAGTGAACTACAAAAAAGCAAATCTTTGCACACGTCTGACAACTAGAGCAGAGACAGCAATTTTAGAATGACAGACCATTATGCACACATTGTGCAAATAAAGGGTAGAAATATCTTTTTCGTGTAAAAAGGGACTATTTTAAAAGTGCCACTTCCTGAATGTCAGGCCACATTCCTGAAAGCTTAATAGAACTGCTCCATAGGTGTCACTACTTTTTTACTGTGCACTCTTCAGCTACTCACTCAACCATACGAGCCCCAGACTCCACATGCCCAGCAATGATTGCTTCTGCACGACTCCTTCTACGCTAAAT
The DNA here is from genome assembly GCA_003676055.1 of Chloebia gouldiae. Classification (NCBI taxonomy): domain Eukaryota; kingdom Metazoa; phylum Chordata; class Aves; order Passeriformes; family Passeridae; genus Chloebia; species Chloebia gouldiae. The sequence continues at coordinate 18,765,370 of QUSF01000011.1, forward strand.
TCTGCAAGGTTCAGCTCACATGTGGAACACAAGAATACCTGCAGGGCTACTTTACAACCTCACTATAATAGGGTACAGTGTGGCTAAGATATTTGAGATCATTGAACTTGACAGCAGTAGCAGGATTGAGTTCAAGCTGGATAAACCAAACTGAAGGAATTTCTGAGAAAATTTCTTGTTTGAATTTGCTAGACTATTAATATATTTGATATGGAAGTAACTATCATGTTATTTAAAAATTTCTTAATACTGTAGAAAATTATTAAATCCTTGTCTGCTCGGGACAGAAAGATAGGTGGTTTTCCTAGAAAAAATGTTTCTGTGAACATCCTATGACAAAAATCTAATTGTTATAATAGAAGCCATCTTTACATGGTCAAAGGAAAGGTAAGTAAGCTTATTTCTGACAGGTTGTTATTTCTCTCAGAAAATAAAAAGCCTGAGTCTTCTTTAAGTCCAGTTCTCTTTGTACCAACTTCATATAGCATCATTTTCTAATGATAAAATTATTCCTGTAGCTGGCAAAAAGAACCTTCCTCTGAAATGTGTGAATTAAAATCCTCTGAGGAGGAAGAGAGTGTCTGACAGGAATGCATTGCACAACACAGACATTGTCTCACATTTCTCATGATAGAAAGATCTGCTTATCCCTCTTCATGCCTATGTGTATGGTTTAAATCTGTCTGCCCCTGTAATTAAAGCCACCTGACTTCCTGTGAGTTAGAACTGCATTTACTGTATGAGCTCCAGGACTTCCAGGTCTCCAGTGTGCTGTGCCTGCAGGACTTAGAGGGATGAGAAGCAAAGTCTGGCTCCAGCCCTGCCAGCAAGGCTGTACAGGCAGCCATCTCCCTGAGGAAAAATATGTTTGGTTGGTTTTTGTTGGGATTGGTGGTTTTTTTTGTTTGGTTTTGGTTTTGTTTTTTTTTTGTTTGTTTGTTTTCTTTTTTGGTTGGTTGATTTGGGGGGTTTTGGGTGAGTTTTTTTGTTAGTTTTTTTGTTCTTTTTTTGTAGGGTTTTTGTTGTTTATTTGGTTGGGTTTTTTAAATTTATTTTTCTTTCTTTCTGCAGGAGACTTAGCTGAGGGGGGGGAACATCTGGTTTTTGAAGACACTGAAGTGTTAATGCTTCCTTTCTCAATTCATGACTGGGGGACTATATGTAATTTCCTAATCACTGAATATCTAGGCCAGGATTATGGGTATCAATAATCAAAGAAAGCTCAATTTAAAAATTATTTTCTCTGTTGACAGTGTTGATTGTCTTGCATGACCATGTCTATTGTCAAAGTCAAAGCTAAATTTTGTGCTCACTTGCTACAAAGGCAGCTGGCACATATATATGTCAAAGCCTTTGGAGATTTTTGTTCTATTATCTGTGCTCCCAGGAATGAAAGATGAGTCACTTTACTGCCTGAGCATTAACACTCACGCAAAGGGGAGAGGTTGCTGTGTGTAGCAATGAGAATTACCTTACTACTATGCCATTGGTTTCTCTCAGAATTACTGCCCTCCACTGAGAAGAGCAAAGACATTCTATACTAAACTGTCAAGATTTCATGAGAGTTTGCCAGCCACAGTACTGAGCTAGCATCAAAAATCTGAAGCATTTACTTATGAGCTTTGCAGTCATTTCTTTTTGCAAAATGTACTGCTAACTGCATTCTACAGGGAAAAATAGTATAAGTAGAGAAATTCCAAGTAATATGGGTAACAGAAGTCTATCTCAAGTATAAGACAGCTCTGAGATACCTATTACCCACTCATCTTTTGGGTTACCAAATTTCCAGATGTAAGATGATACTTTATTACAGGTTTTATTACAGTGCCTTTTGTTTGCTTGAATAGGTGAAAAGCGGGCTATTATTAAGTTTATGACGGTATAAGCAGAATGGTATAGTTCAACAGGAAGCAGATTTGGCTAGGATAGTAGAGCAAAGCTGATCAGTGTGGCTGTGGCTTTCTCAAATTTAAGAACCAATTTACTCTGAGACAGTCATCATAATATTAACAACTTTTACACAAAATGCACTACTATGTGGTTCACCTTCCTAAATATAAGGGAAATTAAAAAAAAAATACAACCACTAAACAGAACCAAATGCAGTCCTGCATTTTATAAGAATGAAATTGCTTTCTTTCCATTTATTCAAAAATAACTGCAATCATAAATGTGCTTTTGGGGACAGCAAAGATGATGTCTCAAACAGAGAAAAACTATTTTTCCAGATGTTATGTGAAACAGATAGAAAGGAAAAGTAGAAGAAAACTTCCACTTGATGCCAAAATTTAATAAGGATTCTTTTCCAAGCATTCATATCATCCTTTCAAATATGATTATTTTTGTACCATTTGTACCATTTATGCAATTAACATATCTCTTGATAGCAACAACAGCCTCCCATCATCAAAGCCATAAATGGTATGTACACAATGTCATTAGTTCTCAGCATAAGCATCACAGAAACCAATATAACTTGAATTGCTCTAATGAGAGCAACAAACAATTCTGTGCTATATTGGAATTGATATATTTAGTCCTTTGTGCAAAGTGGATGCGAGGTCTATAGAAGAAATTTACCTACTAGACACTAGAGATATTAAAGAGTAAAGCACAGGAAAACCAAACTGAAGTCTGGTTTTGTTAAGCAGAGTTCACCCACACAAGATTTTTCATGCTTTAGCTCAAACACATCAGCTTAACCACAGGAACCAGCAGACTGACCCAATGTCTATCTACTGTTGTGGCTTTTAGACCAAAACCTTGCTCCATGCTGAGCTGAAGGCTGCACTGTAACATGGTGGTTTGCCTGACCAACCCCACAGTAACTCCTTTCACACAGAATCTGTTTAGTCAGCAACGCAGTTACAACAGCCATGACAGCTACTTCTGTGCACCTTTAGAAAACTTTCAGAAAAGGATTGTTCTACAGCTTTATTTTGCACAGCCCAACAACGCATAGGTATTTTCAAGTACCAGCTGCAAATCCACAAAGGCAATTAATATCATTCCATCTCTTCCTCCTGCTTAGGATGTCCTGCTACATCCACCCCGTGTCTCCCCATGTCTCTGTGTGCTGACAGAGCATATGCCTGCTCTTCAATGAGCTATGTTGCAAAGCCATGCTGGATGAGGATCTGCTTGCCAAGACATCACATTACATGGCTCATCACAGATTTGGTAATAACAAGAAAAATAATTTGAGGGACTCAAGAATCACAGAATAAGATTAGCTCAGGAAAAAGGTCTGGCAAAAATGTTGCTTGAGTTTCTACTTTTTTCAGTATTACACGTGTCCTTTATGTGATGAAATGCATTACACCATCTAACATACTGTCTTTTTTAATAGTATTAGACCAAAGTAAACTTTAATCTTAACCAGTGACATGCCAGAATTAACCAATTAACCTTTCCTTTTCCAGTGTATACTATTCTTGGTGAAAATGATACTGCTATAAACATAGTTTAATAAGGATCAGTATAGCCTTCTATCAATACGCTTTCATCTGCCACAAAATGCTCTCAAAGCTCATCTTTACTGCTAATAGCTTTCAATGTCCTTTTCCAACCAGCCGTTGAACTCTGTTTTTGTTTTCATACGTAAAAAGGCTGAGACCCTATTAGGATATTTTGCAAACTAAACCTTCAGTTTTGAAATCAAATAATTATTTCATTAATTGATATAGAGCCCAAAGATTCTTACAGAGACCTAGCTAATGAACTGCCCATTTTAAGACCTAAAGCTATATTATACAATAGAAAGTGAAGTGAAGGTTGTACTAAAGCAATCAGTCCTTTTTATGAGTGTAAAGTGAACTAAGCAACACCTTCTTTTTTTTCTGAGAAATACTAAGTAAGTTTTCTTTTCTTTTCTGGAAGCCAGAAATGCACAGTGCACCACACTAGTTACAATTATTTCCATAATAATTTTCTTTTTCTTTCACAGGTAGAAGTTTTCGACAGATGTCCATAGACCAACACAAAATGAAAAATGTTATTCCTGTACAGAACAACCTAGCTCTAATACCCAACCACAGTGCTCACAAAAGTAAGTAGAGACAAGTGTCAGTTAATGTATCACATTGCGTGCCTCCATCACTAGCATCTGAGGGCTTGAGAGAAGTTTCATGTTTGTTTTCCACAGCATCATAGAATGGCTGAGGTAGGAAGACACCTTCGGAGACTGTCTGTCCACCCTCATATCCACAGAGAAGTCACCTGCAGCACGCTGCCCAGGATCACACCAGTTTTGTTTTAAATATCTCTGTGAATGGAGAAATGGAAAGAAAACACTTTCTCTGGGCCATCTCTTCCAGTGTTTTACTACCCTCAGAGGAAAAAGTTTCTTAGTACTCATTTGTGGTCATTGATTCTTTTCCCTCCGTAGGACTCCCCTGTGAAGAGTCTGTCTCCTTCTCCATTACTACTCCCCAAACATTTATATATATTGACAATGCCTTCTCTTCTTGAGGCTGAACAGTCCCAGCACTGTCAGTCTCCCCTTTAAAGCTGACACTCCTTTAGTCATCTCCACTGCCCTCCATTCAATTTGTTTCAGTATGTCCCCCTCCCTGTTGTACCAAGAACCTCACAACTGGACTCAGAACTCCAGATGTGTCTCACCCAAGCTGAGCAGAGGGGAAGAATCACCTGTCACAATCTGCTGGCAATGCTCTTCCTGGTGCAGCCCCAGACACTGTTGGCTATATTTCTGCATGGGCACATTGCTGGCTTGTGTTCAGCTTGGGGAAGCAGTGGTCCCAAAGAGCCAGAGAGCTTCACCCCACTCACAGAGTCCCAGCAGAGTGTCAAGACCATGATTGTTCCAGGCTGGATCAAGCCAGCAACTGGAGTTTTCTTCATACACAGACATCAGCCCTACTCCCAGCAGTGTCCACATTTTTATGCTCCACAAGGCACACATCTCCTCTGTATACTGGATGATGATTTACAGTTTACTGACTGTCATCCTGCAGATCAGCTGGATCCAAAAGCATTCAGACCTAAATTTAAGATTCCCTGCTGCTTTTAAGCTGAATGTCAGAAGCAATTCTGCAGTGATGACAATATTACTAAAAATGAGGCAGAGGCAGCCTTAGAGGGACCATCAGATTGGATGGGGATATAGAGAATCCTGTATTGCTGCTGTTTTCTACATGAGAAAGGAAGAAGAAAAGGTGTTTGAATTACTGAGGTGGTATTCTCTGTCTGCTCAGAAGGAAGAAAATAATTTCATTGCTTTTAAAACCCTAGGTCTAAGCGTTCTATTTTTAAGCTTTCTACTCATGTTCTCTGTGTTGTCTAGTTAAATCATAGTTGTAAGCAAAATCTTTTAAAAATTATTTCATAATAATTGTTGTTCTCACATTAATTCATACAAATGGTCAAGAATTTAATTCTAGTCTCACGCCAAAAACTGTTTTACAAATAAGATAGAATTGTCACAATTAAGAATCATGGTTTAATTAATTAACACAGCACATTTATCCAGGTGCCATTACTGCTTGAACATTAGTTTAAGCCAGTAAGAGAAAAACAAAATTATTTGCAAAATAGATAGTATTTCTTGTTAACACAAATGACATATCTGCTCCTGAAGCTTTCTAAGTAACTGTTTCAGAGTCTCATCTCAGTATGAGATTTCACTCATCCTCCATCCAGCCCTAAAAGTATTACCTTTTGAAAATAGCCTTTATCCAGGCAAAGTGCTCCAGCAACAAAGATTGAGTATAAATATTTGTGTTTTCTCTAATATTTTTAATACACAATGTGTATGTTAAAAATATGCTAAGGAAAAAAAAAAACCAAAACATTACCAAGAAGCTGGAACAATAAGCAAAACTAGAATGAGAACTGAAACTACTCAGAGATTGACAGAAAGAAGAAGTATCTCCCCCAAAAAAGGAAGGGCAATGAAAAAAGAAGGAAGAAATTATTAAATCTCTCAGTAAAAATATTTTAAAATACACATTAGAAAGAGGAAAATAGGAATGAAACCTTTGCCTGGTAAGAGTATTTGAGTGATTTTAAACAATAAATTCTCATCCTTCAGATATTCCCAGGGCCAGAGATCCCTCACATGACTTCTTGAGGAGCCTCAGCACAGACTGCATCTCCTATTCTGCATGCTGCTGCATGCTGCTTCATCACCCACTCTTTCTATCTCATCATGCAGCACTTCCAACAACCCCTGGAAAACAGACTGTCACACACTTCTCACAAAATGCCAGAATAATTTTTCAAACAAATATGGGACTTCTGAAGAACTCTGCTGTTCTCACTTCTTCATGTCTAAGACCCATTTTCTGCTGGACTCCATACTTCTTTGGGCAGTGGCCTTCTGACAGCCTTATTTTTGCCTCTGTAGCTTGTAATAGCAGCGACTCCAGAGTCTTTACTGAGTGGAAAAGGCTTCCTGAACCAGTAGCTCTACTGTTCAGGTCTTTCGTGGCCGATTCTGCCCTCTGTGTATGAATCATTAATGGTGCTTTTGCTGTATGTAGCTCCTGGGGCCTTAAGGGCTCTGCCTCCCACAGATCCCAGCTCTGGGTCCAGGCTCATGTGTTTCAATACATGTACTAATACTAGTCATTATATGCATTGTTTCAGAGCCATCCACGTACCAGTCCTGAGACCCTAAATTGAATATCCTAAACTGAACACAGTATGTGGGACAATGTGGAAAGCACTGATGTTTGGTTTCTTTGAATGAGCATGAGTTTGTGATTGCTGCTCTGTTGTGGGAGTGAAGTTAAGCTACAGTGGTTTTGGCCTACTTAAGTCCATCATTTAAGGCTTTTAATGATGTACACAAAGCTTTATGGATATCTTTCACACAGATGTGAACTTTGAATATATTAACTTATGATATGTTCCAAAGAGGGACAGAAGTGAGCCTCTCAACATTTGCTGAATGCACACCAAAATTTCAGTGAACTCAAAGCATTCTACCATGTACCAGAAAACAAATGGGCTAATTTATTGTATATTGCCCTCCCAGATTCACACAAATTCAGCGCCAAGTAAAGCAAAGTATTAATGGTTTGGGTGTTCTTAATGGAAAGGAGAATGCTTTACTGAATTTCTAAATAATGAATGAATCTTAAATATGACCCATGAATTACAGTACACTGCCAGAGGCTGTGTATGGGCAGTTGTAGTAAACACTTCTGCTTAGGCAATCACAACTTGAATAGTAATTGAAACTAGCTTAAAAAGGAATTAATCTACCAAATTTCTAAATCTTCTCTATAAAGATCCTGCTTTGCCCTAAATCCATACATGGTAAGCTTTAGAAAAGTACTGCTCCTGAAAAAGTAATAATCAATTATTAAATTAGTATAACGTGCATGCTACAGGGGATTATGACAAGAACTTTAGCCTCTTTTGCACCATGTATATAGTTAAAATAGAGATAGATGATAGATAGATATAGATAGATGATATAGATATATGTAGATAGACAAATAATATGCAGTGAGGGTCCACTGCAGACATTAGAGAGGTAACATTTGTTTTCAATGGGGCAAATTAAATTAAGCATATTTCCAGTTAGAACACTTCAGAGGAAAGTGTTAATAGCCTCTCAGATAATTCAGCACAAATACGCAGATGGAAGGAAATCACAAATGCAATGAGAATGCAGCCAAGAAAAAAATGAATGTAAAAAATTACAAGAAGATTCTGCAGCCAAAACAGAGATGATGTAACTCCAGAAAGAACTCTTCATAAGCTTAAACTATAAAAAACAAAACTGTTTGTATACAAAGACCTTGTTAATAAAATGGAGATAAAATGAAAATAAGCTAATGCAATTCACAAGAAATTGACAGCACAGAAAAGTAGTTCTACAATTATGGTTTTCAATTCTCCTTTTAAAAAATCAGGAAATTAGTGAGTTGTCTGAATGAAGGAGCCCAAGGATTTCAATTTAAAGAAAATACAAAACTATATTAGCTTTAAAGTGCAGTGTTTCACTGATGAGTGTGAGGTGGAGATTAAGGATTATTTAAATCCACAGTTTCTTACAAGACCACAACAGAGATACATAACAGGTGTGCCCTTCAGGTGTTTGGTGGGTCTTGGTTTGTTAGAGGGTAATGGGCTACTTTTGTGGCCTGTGAATAGCAGAGTATGTGTGGACTTGACTTTATGATTGACTGTGCCTAGAGAAACCCAGACACAACATCCCATAGTCTTCCATTTCATCTTCCTTAGATTTTGATCAGCATTTACCTTCAGCGATAGAGCATTTTTGTTAGAAATAATATATTCCTATGGAACATTTCTGTTACACTCAGCCTGTGATTTCTGATGAAGAAAATATATTGTAAAAATTTCTCAAACAGACCAAGTCTTCTCCAGATAAATGATGGGTTCTCTGCTTATCAAAAGTAAATCTTTGAACTTTTCAAGACTTACTGGTCACTAAATCAAAAGTAAATCACTTAACACTGGAGTAGTTTCTTTCAGATGAAGATAAGCCTTGCCAGGCTTATCTTCATCTGAATACAAAAATACAATTTTTTTATTAATATTTTGATCACATTTTTCAAGTACAGGCTTGAGTACACACATTAAGAGACAACAGTTCAAAGGAAGTTGCAAAATCATTTGTAAAAATGCCTTGCTTCTCACTTTCTGTGCACTTTCTCTTTTTTTCTATTTCCTCTAGTTCAGCTACCATTACAGGATGCTAAGAAGTTTAAGTCCCGACGGACTGGTGCAGTTATTCTCCCACCAGCTCCAATATCCAGATCTCTAAAAACAGCACATTCTCAGAGTCAGATCCTCTATTCTCTCTTGCCTGGTCTGTCAGGAGAGCATCTAAAACCCAGCTGTGTCCTACCTGCTATCCCAAACCAGAAGAAATCTAATCCTGAAGAGGAGCTTGAGAAATCATTCACCAAATCAGATGCTGAAAATTGATTAATTACAGTGGTCTAAATTAGTTGAAATATGTCTAAGTGGTTGTTAAAAGATAACTTTACAGTTAAATCTCATTAATTTGCACTAACAATACTGTTGTGATCTGGAGCATAACAAAAAACAAGATAAGATAGCACATAACAAAAGCTGCACTGTGTATGTATATATATATGCATTTGCATTATAGTTTTCATTTATGATGAAATTACTAAATCAGCATTTAATGTGCAGTACATTTATTCTGTGAATGGAACCCTCATAATGTGATTTTGTTGCAGCAATGTGCTGTTAAGCCTTTCATAGAACAAAAGAACAAAGAGGGAGGTTTTCTGCATGATTTAAAGTTGGAACTAGGGAAACAAATTGACAGGGCTTTTCTGTAGTTTGTTAATGCAAAGATGCTGATTCTGATGCTGTGTGCCGTAAAAAAAAATCTTTTTAAGATTGAGAAAATAAACTCAAAAGGCAGCTTTAGCAGTTGAGGTCTTTTGTCTCTTTGTTCTTCACACATTTTCTAAATTGTAAGTTTGTAGGTTTTGTGAATTCAACAACTTAAGAAAGCACAGCAAAACACTAATTCCTGTGGAACAGACAGACATACAGACATTTAGCATGCACTGTTCAAAATTGTTCATTTCACAGACAGATTTATGTCTTATTTAATTCTTCATACTCCTCAGTGACAAAAATGCAATTGTGTACTGTTATGTTTATAAAACAAGGATTGCACAGTCCTGAGTTTTTAGGCATTGTTTCACTTTGATCACTGAATTGGAGGAAATTTAACTAGACTGCTGTTCAGTCAATAACCTTTATGAGTGGTATAAACCTTTAAATAAACATTGCACAAGACTATCCTTTCATAGAGGCTAACAAAGACGCCAACCTTTGCCTGCTTCAGGGTTCTTATCTAAATCTTGCTGCAATTGCTTTAGAGGCTTCTCCACTTCTGATTGTAGAGGGGCTGTGGGCTGGGAGAGGTTGTCCCCTTTTGTCACACTTCTGTATCACCACTGCTAGTAAGCCAGTCCAAAATTAGCTCTACATCAGCAGCTCAGTCAACAAGGACATAGCACTTCTGCTTATCTCTAGATAAATGTCTTATTAGCTGTACAAACATTTATTTTGCTGTGTCACAGTAAAAGACAAACCTGACATGAAGAAGATTATCATGTTCCAGTATCTGCAGTTTCCAATTTCCTTGCACTAATTACTGTAAATAGGATGGCTGGTGGCTGTCACAGACAGTCCCAGAAAGAAAAAAGCAGCAACAGCTGCTCTGATGCAACACAGGGAAGAGGGAACATTTGCACAGAAATAAAAAAAAAAGTTTTATTTTTAAACATCTCACACGAATGTCAGGGTATAAAGCTCAAATTCAACAAGTCATGTAAACATCTAGCTTCTTGATGAAAAACATAAGACTAAAAAGCTCATGTGCTTGGACCTTCCAGATAACCTACTCCCTGAGGCTAAATGCAAAAAACATTGCATGACAGATGCATGCACTTTTAAAGGAAAAATCAATTCTGGCATGTTCTGTCTTTGCACCTGACCAGTCCTGTTCAAGCCAGCCTCACTGAAAAGTCCAGAATTTCTAATCCAGTATAGCGAACTGGTATTTGCTCCACAAGGTCACTGGGTGAGCTGCTCTTTCCTCTACAGAGCCTCTGAGCTTCTCTGCTTGAAACTACACCTATTGCAAGTCCCAAAATCTCTGTCCTGACTTATGCCACGTTTTACCTATCTGTGTGGCTTGATACAATAGACAAATGCTTCATAAATTATCTCCTAGAAACATTAATGCTTCAGTGAAGACTTTATGCCACTACCACTTGGTACAAAGAAAATGGTTTTGGTTCATATTGCACAGAAGATAAGAGAAATCCAATTCCTACAGCTCTGGAATAATAAGAATGGGGTTTGTTTTCACAGAATGAAAGCCTAAAGTAACCATTCTGGTGGAGATTAATTATCTTTAGTTCAACAAACTGCTTGGGAATGGGTACAGCATGTGGAAGTGAGGGAAGACCAAATGGCACAACAAGGAAATCCTAGTGAGGTAAAACATTTGTAACTCCTTTGCCACATTAGCCCTTTTCAGGGGGTATGAAACCTTGCCTTTAGCTATCTACTGGGATGCCTCAGAAGAGGCTGATTACATGATGCAGCTGCTACTGGTGGATTTGAGAGACGAGGTGGATCTCTCTCATTTCTTGCATTACCCCACATGTCCAAGGTCCAGGAGTCCTGGGCTGCCTAATGGCAACCGTGAAAGCTGTGGTGGGACTCATTTGTTTGCCAGTTGCTGTCCTATGCTGGAGAGGAAGATAGAGCAGTCTGTGTTGGCTTCCTATAGAAGCATGAACAAATTTTAAATGTTTCCAGTATTAAGCAAGAAAGAAAGGGAGAGAAATTCCCCCATGATCTAGGCTAGACACTTCCATTCCCAGAAAACAAGCAATCAGGTTTCTGGTCTTCCTGTTCAGTAGTGTTTTGTTAAGGCAGCATGGGTGAACAAATCGGAATAATGAACAATTTCTTATCAAAGATAACACTGTTTTTCAAATTAAATTCCTTTTAAAAATGTAGAATTTCAGGTGCAGTCACTTGTTACCATGCATGTTACCACTGTCTACACAATATATTTGTGAGACAGAAGGCACGTGTGAGGTGAATTTTTCCTATAATTTACCCCTTTTTTCCTCATCTTCTTCTCGGAATTAATTTTTTTTTTCTGGGGTTCTGCCACTCAGGAAAAGCTTTTTCAGGAAAGGAATGCAAATCAAACTGCCTGTTCAAAGGTAAGCATAGAATACAGTTCTTACCTGAACAGAAACAGTCTTAGGAGCTGGTAATCTGAACTGAGATCCAGGCCACTTTTCTAATGTGTTTTTTCTGTAGACTGACAAAAATAAGAAAGGAATTTGTGATTTACTAAATATAGATATTTCAAAAATTAATGCTCATAGAAAGCATTAAATTTTTTTCTCAGAAATGTTTCCACCAGAAAGTATTATCTTTTGAATTTGGTTGCCAAATTCTACAGTAAAGGAACATGACAAATTAAGGTGAAGTATTTCACCTTCAATGGAGAGCAGACTGTTGGCTGCAGCATACTGCATGAAAGATAACAAATGAACCAATACCTACTTAAGTTACTCTGACCTCTTGCTCAGACCTTTCCTGGAAGATAATGGCAGGAGAGACAATAAAAGGCTAACATGGTTGATTAGCAGTTGCCAAGAAATGTCTGGTCGGTAGGTCATGGCAGAGGTTTTTTTCCTCTCTGTCTAATGATTAAATAATCCTGGCACACTCTTCTCTGACACTAGCTGAGTATTTATTCACAGAGTGTGAAATGAATTCAAGTGTCTGTGGAGTTCAGCTTGGCACAGGGAGCTAAGAAAATATATATGCACAAAGGATATATTTTCTGAACAAAACACAATGTATCTTCTCAGTGGCATAGGCTCAACATTCCTTATACCATTCCTATGAACATAATTTCAAAATGCTTTTAAAAGCAGCCTTTATTGCAGTGGACCATTTGCTTATACATTCATACTGAATGGACTGGTCCACTCTACTAGTAAACTCTGCAGGTGATAAGCCTTAGTCCATTATTTAAAAGAGAGAAAAACATTCACATGTGTAACAAAGGCCCACCCACTATTATGATGATCTCTCAAAGGGTGTTCTGTTGCTGAGCAAAATATCTAATGAGCAGGCTAATTTTCTTGTATAAATATCTACAGAGGAAGCTATAGCCTCTAAAATTTACTCCTAATAAAGTATTTTAAATACTTCTACCACTGGCAGAGGTGGAGATCTCTGTTCCCTCACCACTTAACAGACTGCATTCTGCTACCATCACCAAAGGATTGTCTGCACAATCCATATATTTCTCCACTGCAAAATATCAGAAACATTATAGCTACCACTTCGGGACATAAAAGCGTATCAACTTTTCACACAATTCTAAGAGGGCTTAAAGAGCTCATGTGATCATACTGTCAGCATGGCTCATCACATCTCTTCCTCTGCATTAGCATCTTCATAATGATTTAGGAGAACTATTGCAAGTATACATTATTTACTTTTGTATTTTAAAAGTGGAAATTTTTTTCTCATTATTTTCATAGGATTTTCTGAAGATTCAGAGAATCATAGGAAATTCCTTAGATTCTGAGATTTTTTTTCTGTGCTGGCCCTATTTGTGCAAAAGCTTACCACTATAATAGAGGCAGTTTAGACCAGTTTGTCCAGTGTCCAGCCTCAGAGCCACCTCAGACCAAGGGCACAGATGAGTACTTGATGTAAAGAGGTTGACAGGGAGACAAAAATTAACCCCATCCTAAAGTCCAACTTTTCCTTACAGACAGCCAACACTGACAAGGGCCTGCCTGATGCAGCTGCTGCTGAGGTCACACAATCACAGAACTGCTGAATGGTCAGGTTGCAAGGGACGACACTGGGTCATCGGATCCAGCATCTCCAATCACTTACATTGTACAGCCTTCTGTAGTTAAGTTTCCATTCCCATCTCACTGATTGTCATGCTTTAGAGACTTGGCATCACAGTTTGACTTTCTGTGGCTCTGCAAATGCTGGAACAACCTGAAGTCAGGGGTATGTTCATACCAGTCTAAGAGTATTATCTGAGTCTACACACATGTGCCTTCCTGCACCTTTGCACAGGTTTCAATGCTGAGCACATGGAATTCCATCCTTTGGAAGAAGAATGTGGCAAGGTTCCTTGTATCACACAGGAGCAGACTGAAACTGTCTAATGCACTAATGCACTAAGAAAAGGCTTGGTCCAGCTCTCCCAATGTGTCTCTAGCCATCATGACCACTAAAAAAGACCCCACAGTCATAGCCTTTCCTTTCAAGATTACATCAGGAAGGTTAGTTGGTAAGAGTAGAACTGAGGAGAGCAGGCAGGAGAAGCAGATCCCCTTCCCACACACAGTGCCACAAACTTTAGCTATACTTTCAGTTTGCCAGCTGAGCTGAAAGTAGCTTTGCATTTGCACTGAAGGCTGTGAAGGGATACAAGGGAGACCTTCCTACAGTGCATGTTGGCTGCACTTAAATAATTGTATCTTATGTGAAAGATATGATTATAGTTGTATCTTTCACAGAAGAAGTTGAGAGTAAATATAATCTGAGGAATAAAAAAATGTAAGGTTTAACCAGAAACACTGGTTATACAATACAGTTTTAAAGACAGCGTATTTTGTTTCTAAAATTCACCAATCTTGTAGCATTTCTGAAGCAGTTCTTGCAGTAGACTCTTAGAAGTAAGCAGATATTTAATAGCAAGAACATATAAACTGAATTGTTAAATAATTCTGTTAATCCAGAGAGAGGCTCTGCCACCTCTTCTGTCCAATCCTAGCACCCAAGAGATGTAAGTTTTTCAGATCTAGAGGTCTGGAGTTTCTTAAAGATTCATTCACTCTTGAGCCATTCATCCAGAGAGACATCCTGTGTAGGAAGTTTATCAGAAAGGAGATGGATGATTTTGCAAATTCTAATACTTGAAACTCTAAAATGTTTTTTGTACTATGACCTGGCCTCTTACAGTGCCTAGTGTATTTTCCACAGTTCACTATGTTGTGATCTTATAAAGATTTTTCACCCATTGTTGATTTGAGCCATTTTTCCATAACATCCTAGAAACTACAGACAGAAAGCACTTGAAGTTTGTTATTGCCTCTGTGGTTTTTTCTCTCAGCTAAATATTTTGAAAAGATTGTTCTTCCTGTAAATAAATTTGACCTTTTTTTTTTTTTTTGTAGATTTCAAGACATGTCTTGGGAAAACTGCCTCTGATTTGTCACTGCTTAGGTTTCTTCATGAAACACAAAATCATGTCCAATAAGAGGGTTCATTATAATTACTACACATGATAATTTCCATGTAATGACTTCTCAGTGGCATATGCCAAGAAAAGCAATTTGTGCCCTTATTGTCCTTCTATTACCTTCTGTTCTGTTGGGATTTTTTATGCCAGATAAATTTACTTTAGGATTTTATTGTTTTCTCTACTGCATACATACCTACTGTACAGTTAATCAAATGCTGCATTTATAGGCACTTTAAAAGCACAGCTAAAGCCTCTCCTATAGTGTTCCTGATGCAGACCACATACTACTTAGTTTCAGAAATGCAAAAATCAATGTGTAAGGGCTTCCAGCAATATTACTCCTTTACTGAACTAGATCTTCTTAATTCAGACACCACCTTCTTAAATGCGGTAATTGTTTCACACAATAGAAATAAATACTTTTCCAAATTCTTTTTCACAAATTAAATTTAATTTTACTGTCAGATCTATCAACACTAGTTTTTAATGTCATTTTTGTAAATGCAAAATCAGCACATGTCAGACAAAGGTAAAAAGAACACTAAAACTAGCAGGAATCAGGGTAAGTTCTTTATGCAAATTTAGAAAAGCATGTATCAGTTTTTGCATGCTTCTGGTGTTTTCTGGTAAGGTGGCAGACAGGAAGATAGTCTGATTTCATAGCGGTTTTATTTTCCTCTCAGCTTTTATGTGATGATAGCAACTGGTTACTAAAAGCCATAGAGATCTCATAGCCAACTGTAGGATCTATTTATATGTTATAATGAAATTAAGCATTTAACAAAAAAGTAATAATTCCATTTTTGCAAACTTCCCCATAGATTAGTAAATAGTATTAGCCCAATGTCACATACAAAGAAACTAAGGCAGAAAGATTAGACAATAAATTTCCATTAGTGGCTTCTTAGAACTGTGGCTGGTGGGAGCTAACTTTAGTGCTCAGTGTTAAGCCTCCAAAATGTGGCTTATATATTCCCTCCTTACGGGAACTTGCTTTGTATGTTCTGTATTTATGACAATCAGGTGGAGGAATGCAGGAAGCAATTTAAGGGCTGAAACATAAAGATGATAAATGATTTTTCTCAGGGTACAGAGCAGAGAGTCAGTCTGACAGCAGAGCCTGACCACTGGCTATGCTTATTCTTGACCAAAAGCCACCTTAGCCAGCTCAGCTACTAGGCTTCCACTGGGGAAGTGCCTTAGTAGTCACAGTGCTGTCACTGGCAGACTGGAAAGCAACATTACCCATGGCTATGGACTATTCACTCAGGACACTGGGCATCTTAGCCTAGAACCACAACTTCAGAGCAGTAGGAAAGGACTGGAAACAGCCTGTATCTTCAGAAAAATTAAGTGGAACCTTCTCTTGGCAATTACTTTGTGTGATTACTCTCTGGGCTAGGAAAGGCACAGAGCTGCCAGCTGAGACTATCTCTTTGTCTCCTAATTCTCCTTGTCCTCTCATCTTCATAATCTCCTTAGATGATGGAAGAGAATAGGCAGGGTTTTTAGAGTCACAATACCACTCTGCCCTCCCAAACTACAGAAAAGAGATTCAACAAACTAATCCATAAAGTGCACGTTCCAGCTGCTCTCCTGACATGTTTTGTGAACTAACTGAACCTATCACATAACACTCATCATGACAATGGATGGGGTTTTTTTCACATTCCCTAGCTGATCCGAATTAAAATGCTGCTGCCTTGTAGTACCACCCATGAAGGGACACCAGTACTTGTGGTCAGCACAAACTCTCTTGGGCACCACCCTTTGGTAAGCAGCTCAGCACATCATTTGCACCCCAAAAAAGCTGCCGGGTGAAAACCAATTGAGAATGCATTGCTGTATTTACAGCTTCACTATAGCAAAACGATGAGGGCATGATGAGGTTGTCATGTTCTCCATTTGTACCAAATGGAAAACTCTCACAGTAAAATCTAAATTACAAGTTTATTGTTCTTTAACTTGACTTTAAGATTAAAAAGGCCAATGCTTATAACTGGCTTCTGCGAGCTGAACCAAAATCATCAATTCAAACCACAGAGGCTACTGTAAATCTGTAGGATGAGTTCAGTTTTACTGACAAACTCTACTTTAGGCAACAGGCTGGTCTGAAAATTTTCTTGTGTTACTCTGCCAACCAAATTATATGAAAATAAAATCCATGTTAGCTAACTCCCTAGTTTAACATTCTAATTCCAGAATACAAGTTGACTAATGTAAATGTTGGGCTCAACTCAGTAACTGGGACAGTTCAAACTAACAAGTATTAATTGCTTCAAGTGATGACTTAAACTATCCTAATTAAAACATGAACTTCTCTGCACTAGATGTCACTTGTTTATGGTTTTCTTTCATTATGCTCTTACACCAGTAGAAGCTTTAGTTGCCTGCTAGCCCATCTTCTCAGCTTTATCAAGACATCAATTCATATGAATTTCTGCAACATTACAATCTGCAAGAGCATGATAAATTCTGCATTCCACACATCAGTTTGGCTGGGGGTTTTCTGTCAGTTGCTGTGCATAACCATCTTGTATTATTTAACTAAGTTACAGTATTACACTGGTGGCCAAGCTGATTGTTTTTTTTCATTCCAAACATTTTTCAAGAAAAAATTAAATCCCTCACCTGACTGCTGAGGCTGAGAGATGTCTGAGATCTGTGTCAAAATGTTCTCTAAATGAAGAGACTTTCAAAGAAATGCCACCACAGGAGTGAACTACTTCCTTTCAAGCATATCTACAAAGAATTTTAAATCTAGAGTTAGTCTGCAAAATTGTCTTTCAAGCTATTTTAAAATACATTTTAGTAAGAGAAATCAAGTCTCAGGTCAAAAGAGAATTTTTAGAGAAAAACATGCTAGAGAGTGGCCAAAGCTAAAAGAGAGTTTAATATGTCTACTGCCATAAAAGAGAGTAAAAATGTTTCTATAAATATATCAGCAACAAAATGAGAGGTAAGGATAATCTCCATCCTTTACTGCATATGGGGAGAAACATTGTGACAAAGGAGAAGACAGAAGAGGTAGTTAATGCCTTATTTGTCTCTATCTTTAATAACAATACCAGTTTTTCTCTAGATACCTAGCCTGCTGAGATGGACGACAGAGATGGGGAGAAAAATTAAGCCCCTTTAATCCAAGGGGGCATAGTCAATTATCCGATGCCCCACAAGTAGATGGGAGTAGATGAAATCCACCCAAAGGTACTGAGAGATCCACCAAAAGAGCTCACCAAGACTCTTTCTGTCACTTATCAGCAATCCTGGCTAACAAGGATGGTCTAGGTTAACGTGAGGTGAGCAAATATGATGCCCAAATACAAGACAGGCTGGTGGGAGGATCTGGGGAACTGCCGGCCTGTCAACCTGACCTTGATGCTGAGAAGGTCATGGAATAGATCATCTTAAGTGTCATCACACTGCACTTGCAGGACAATCAAGAGATCGGGCCTAGCCAGCATGGATTTATAAAAGGCAAGTCTCCTAAGGAAGAAAAAAAAACACCCTGATCTCCTGAGGAAGAAGCTATGGATACTGTCTGACTTCTGTAAAGCCTTTGACACCATTTCCCAATATTCTTCTGAAAAAGTTGGCAGCCCATGGCTTGGACAAGTGCTCTGCTCACTGGATGGCTCTGCCCGGAGAGTGGTGGTGAGTGGAGTTACATCCAGCTGGTGACCGGTCATGAGTGGGGTTCCCCAGGACTCAGCACTGGAGACATTTCTATTTAATATCTTTATCAATGATGTGGATGAGGGGATTTAGTGCACCCTCAGGCCCTTCACAAATTGCACCAAGATGAGTGTGAATGTTGATCTTCTGGAGGACAGGAAGGCTCTGCAGAGGGATCTGGACAGGATAGATCAAGAAGCCAAGGCCAGCGGTGTGAGGTTCAACAAGGCCAAGTGCCAGGTCCCGTCCTTGGATCATAACAGTCCCAGGCTGGGGGAAGAGTGGCTGGAAAGCTGCCCAGTGGAAAAGGAGCTGGGGGTGCTGGTGCCAGCAGCTGGACATGAGCCAGGGTGTGCCCAGGGGGCCAAGAAGGCCAATGGCATCCTGGCCTGGATCAGCAATGGTGTGGCCAGCAGGAGCAGGGCAGGGATTGTCCCCCTGTGCTGGGCACTGCTGAGGCCACACCTCGAGTGCTGTGTCCAGCTCTGGGCCCTCACTGCAGGAAAGACACTGAGGAGCTGGAGTGAGCCCAGAGAAGGGCAATGGAGGTGGGGAAGGGTCTGGGGCACAAGTCCTGTGAGGAGCAGCTGAGGGAGCTGGGGGTGTTTATTCTGGAGAAAAGGAGTCTTGGGTGACCTTATCACTCTCCACAACTGCCTGAAAGGAGCCTGTGGCCAGGTGGGGGTCAGCCCCCTCTCCAAAGAAACAAGAAATTAGACAAGAGGAAACTTCAAGATGTACCAGGGAAGGTTTACATTGCATACTAGGAAAGAATTCTTCATGGAAAGAGCTGTCAAGCATTGGCACAGATTTCCCAGGGAATTGTCAGGTCACCATGCCTAAGGATGTTTAAAAGCAATAATTAATGTCATACTTCATGACATGGTTTAGTAGTAGACTTGGTAGTTCTGGGTTAACAGTTCACTCAATGATCTTAGAGGTCTTTTCCAACTTGAACAACTCTGTGATTCTATAACATTTTTGATTAGACAACCTTTTGGATTTCTTCAAGAGTCTGAATTTTGCAAGGGCATATTCCTGTCTTGTGTTTTTGGGAGACTCCTGAAATCTGGAGCACTGATCCTCCAGCTGTTACCTACATGGTAGGATGAAGAGTAGTAAGCCCTCAATGCCAACAACATAGAGTAATAGTGGTATAGTATTGGAAATTATAACATGTGAACTCAGTAAAACAACCATGTCACAACATTAAGCACCTGCAATTAGCTTCAGTGTTGTATATCACCTCACTGTATTGACATGCATTTGTTCAGGCATTATATTTTTGGACTAAAGCTTTCGGTTTGTCATTTTTAAACTGATTACCCAGTCTTCCTGGGCAGGTCTCCCAGAGTGTGTACTTTTGTCTGTGCAACGACTAAGAAAACATTGAATATGAATACCTGGTGATGTGGGGTAGTTGGGTGGTGTTTGGTTTTGGTTTTAATTGCAAAGGAGTGTCAGCTGAATGTTGAACATGCATCTTGGAAAACACAAATGGCTATCTCAGATAATCAGTTACTTTCTGCTGTGTACTCTGGAAAAAAAAAGTCACTTGCTTTATAAAAATTCACTTATTTTAGTGGCATTTTCAACAGATTAGTAAGATACATTAATTTAAAACTAGACCTTCCACTTTCCACCCCAACCTCTGCAAAGAGGAAATTGTGGGGACTAGTTCAACAGAACAGAGCATAAGAGCAACAATATGGAACTCTGTGTGATGAGCTCTAAGTCCCATGGTGTCCATACAGAAGCATGCTGGAAAGCTCTTGCAAGGGGGAAGGAAGGAACTGAGGAGCAACCACATGATGCCTGTTTCACCTGTGAGGTGAACCTCACAATGTGATTTGAGTTAAATTAAGAATTTTCAGGGAGGTATTCCTGATAGTAGGAAAGTATTCACAGAGTAGTTGTGAGAGCAACTATTGCACAGATCCTAAGTGACTAGTAAATAAATATGAATAAGATCCATGAGAGATAAGTAGCGTGGTCTCCGACTTGGTCTGATTATTTTTCAGTATCAGCAGTTTTATGCTTCCTACATACAAAGAAAAAAGCACTAGAATCAAGATTCTGTGTTCAAAAATGATAACTTTCTTTCCAGGCAGACCCAGAGAAGCTTATTGTTTCTCTTCCCATTGTCATCCTAATAGAGTGTCTCTTCCCATGATTTCCTGGCCACCTTCTGCAGTGATCAGGCACTGGTTTTCATATCACCTGTTCATAGTGGCCAGCACCAGTGTAGCTGGCTCACACACCGCCTCAGGAGTGTTTTATATATACACCCAAGTTTTGTAGCATCATACAGCTATGCCATAAAATGCCAGGACAATGCCAACAGTTTTGACTTTCTGGGAATACTTACCCAGTTTCAATTAAGCTCTCACCAGTGAGTATTTTAAATAGTGTCTAGGAGGAGTTTAGGAAAGTAAGCAATAAATATGTTTATGAAAGATCTCAGTGTCACAGAGCAGCAGGGCATATGAGAGTAATCTGTACTGTGATTTATAAAAGAGCAGCCATTTAGGGTGTGGTTCATGCAGTTGGCTTATACAGAAAAAAAAAAGCTAATTCCATTATGCAAAATACTCTTTCACTTTGCAGTCAGCATAACTGGAAATACAGCATGTGGTAGAAGCCAGCATTGTCTCAGACCACATCCATACTCTCCCAAGCTGCAGGCAAATCTTATGCTATTCATTCTTGTTCCATTAGGCTCCAATTGCACTAAAGTGCTTCTTTTATACATAAGATGTAACTACTTATTTAACCATTTGCAATTTATTCCCTCATATCAAAGTAGCAGCTAGGCATTCCAGTGAAGATTTAAACATCATTGTGCTTCTTACTTTGCAAATATGATACAAGAAATGAACCCTGTAATCCCCAAATTTATAACTGAAATAAGCAGGCTACATACAGGGGGAAAATGAAACTATTTTGGTCAAGGTGATACAGCAAAAATATCTTGGTTTCTCAAGTCAGCCATGCATGATGCCCATTTGCAGTTAATTACTGAAAATGGTGGTATTCTCAAGTCATCCATTAATATCAGTCACTGGTTATCTGACACAGAGAGTCCTTGTAGCCCTGACAAGCACTTTTGAACAGTCACTGTTTCCCCTAGGAGAGGGCTGCATTTTATCATTGGATAAAGTATAATTATCACATATGCATGATTCCTTAGACTTTATCTAACTATTAACTCTTTGTAAATTAATGGTAATAGCCCATGCTCCTTCAAACATGTCGGCAGTGGGTGTAAACTAAGAAATACATGGTCTTTTAACTTCATTATTTTGAAGAATCTTTTACAGAATGCTCTTTAGTCTTCCTGCAAAGCAACTCTCACCCTTCACCTCATTCCTGTTACTAATTTTAGAAGCCAGAGATGTAAACATATTGTCTAAAATGGGAGATTGCAAGGCCAGTTGAAAAGTACAGCTCTCGGAATTCTTGTATATGTAGTGTAAAATAATTGTAGAGGAACATAGGGCCAGTCAGAATCAAGCACTGACTTAGCTTCATATGTTCTAGTCAATTGTAAAACAATGTTTATAGAGCTCTGGGATGCAATTGCACTGCAAAATATACTAGTAGATAAGTGCAGCAGCACTTTCAGAACCCTTTATGTCTTGTGTCACAAGAGCCTCAAGATCTATTATGTATAAATTCTTCATGTTTGTTAGTAACTCAAAACATTTTTTACAATTTTACAATCTTTTTTTAGGATCATTTATATTCCTGAGGTGAAGAGGAAAATTAAATACATGTTAGACCCATTTTCTGCAATGCTTATATGGGTGTTTCTCTTAGAGAACACTACAAGAAGCAAAGAAGAAATACTGTAATCAGCATGAACAAGCTTTGAATGATTTAATAGGGAAAGTGAAAATAGAAATACTAATATCTTTCTCCCCAAATATTTTTGGCTTTTTTAAAAGAAAGTCCAATTTGTATCTGAACGGTATTTCCAATGTAGTTCAAATGTTTATATTTTTTAAAAATCACAAAAAATATATGTATGTTCCACAGTGTTTTAGGAAAAAAAGTTTCTCTGTCATAGGGTTTGAGGCTTAAGGCCAGCTAGAAAGTGTGGCAGCTGCTCAACAACTATTTGAGGTGAAATGTAGACAAAAGTACTTTTATACATGGAAATTCACTCCTCCCATTTCAAACCAGAAAAGCAGGCAAGATGCCAGGAGCTACAGGCTATGAGCGTGTTTTGAAGGGTGAATTCACCTGCCAAATCATGAGCTCGTTGAGCACTGCATGATTTTCTACACTCGCTCTTCCAGAATCTTCTTTCCAGCTCTGAAACAGCTTCTGCCTGTGCTGCAGCCTGGAAACATTAGAAACTGTAACCTACTCTCATGATCCTCTCCTGGACTTTTCCCACCAATGTTATTTGAATGTGTTCTGTGTTCTGTATAATAGTTTTTTTTTTTATTCATACGGAGACCCCTATCATACTACACTGCCCACAGCCTTTCTTAACATAATATAGAAAAGTTTCAGAAACTTCTATGACAGCTTTCTAAACTACGCTGACTTCAGTACATTTAAAACTGATTTAAGGACTGATTTAGATGAACTGGTGGATTAATAAAATGGGAAGGCAGACTTCTTGTTACCAATAATTATTTAACCACAAAGTTTAGATCAATGCTTCAATTTAATTTCTTATCTATATTTCCTTTCCATTGAATTGTTTCAGTGAAAATATAGTAGTCTGTCTGCTGAGAATACTACCTAGGTAAAAACTGAGAGTGAGCCACAAAATACACAAACAGAAAGCAGCAGCTTTTCTTCTTTCTGATAATATATTACACAGGTGGAGTAAAGAACCATCTTCATTACCCTTAAAAGTAAACCACCTGAACATAACTTCACCTTAGCTTCACTGGTTTCCCAACACTGCTAAGTGCATGAAGAATGTGTGCTTTCCAGTCATGTAGAGGTATTAATCAATATATTTAGAATACAAAACCTGTATATTGAATAGAGGCTGGAGAAGCCATGTCACTGGCATAAAGCACTACCAAAACTGTTGTGTTTGTCTTTATAACTCAAAGCTTCCACAAACCTTCACAGCATGCAAATATGGCACTCTTCCAAACCAGGAGGAAAACTACCGACAATGTTGCAGTGGGTTTTTTCCACTTTTTTAACAATTCTTATCTTGGAATTGAACACTATATTGCTCTTCCTGTAATTTGAAGCAGCTGTTTGTTTTCTCAGTTGTAACTGTCAGCCACAGTTAGCATGAATACAAAGCTGTACAAAGCAGGGGAGAAGGCCTGGAGTACTTCTTTAGAGCAGATTCATTCTACAGACGATGCTTCTGCTTTTATATCATAATCAAAGCAACACAAACCAAGGTGAACAGTGGCATCTAAGAGATCTCTATGACCATCAAGAAGTGCAGCCATGAGAGAAACCCCTTTTGAAACCTATTATTCCAGTGGTATCTTGTTCCATTATAGCTCTAAAAAAAAAAAAAATCTGCATTCTTTGGAAATGTGCTGAATGTGAGGAAAATGGAACATTCTTCCCCATCTGCTGGAAATACTCTAAAGTAAACAAGGGTGCTAAGTATTGGGCAGAAATACTGGAAGTAATTTTTAAAAATAACAGAAAGGCAGATGCCAATGGAGGCCCCTGGTCATCCGCCTAGGCTTAGCACTGGAAAGAAATTACGGTTTGGGAAACTAAATCTACAGATAGACGCCAGAAGGTTAATCATAGCTAGTGGAGAACACAAAGGGCTTTGCTTGATGATCAGTCTTAGCAAAATAACAGATGTCCCAAAAAAATAAAAATTTTACAGATTCTGAAATGTCTGGAGTCTGTAAATTTATACAGTCTGGCTCACAAATTCAGACCTTTATTTAAATGCAAGGCCTTGCTTAGATGTTGACCATTGTTTGTAGGAAATACAGGCTGCTAGGAAAAGCTTTAACAAATTTGTACTTACGAGAATGGTGGAGGGTTTGACTTTACTACTAGTATACCACAACCAATTAGACTAAGATGATAAAATTATCCAAACTCCTTCTGGTGTCATTAGATGGGCTAAGAAGTATTTCTTATACCTACATTAGACAACACAATGCTTGCTATACCTAAAATGGTCACCTAATATACCTTAGAAAAGTCAGCAAATACAATCACCAGTAAAAATCCAAAGAAGTAAGCTAGGTAATATAATACATTCATGATAATTAGAGAAATATGTTTGGTTTCACAGTTGTATGCCCATTGTACCACTGTAACCAAAAAACAACAGAAACCTCAGAGGTCCTGGTGTAAGAAATAGAGAAAGTTAAATTGGAAAAGGAAACTTGATAGGGTTTGAAAGAAATCTATTCTTTAAAGCTGTTTATTTGAAGCATTATTTGTTTAAGGTAAACAAGAAAAGATAAATTTCCTTTTTCTTACAGTACCTAAAATTTATACAGCACCCCAATATCATTGACAAAGCCACAATATCCTCTGTATCTCTTCAATAATCTTGTTACTTGTGTTTTCCCCCTTTTCACCTTGGCAGTTTTTCACCCTTTTCATATAACTACTTTGTTGTTGTTATCAGTGATTCTTTTTTTAGAACTGGGGTTTGACTCAAATAGGAAGTGCATTCATTGTGCTTCCCTTCCTTTCAAGATGTGTGTCGGTCAGTCAAGCAATTGGCATCCTGTCTTTCAACATCACACTGTAGTTTCATTTCATAAAGAAATTGATGCTAGTATTGTCATCCATTGTGGATATTCTCAGTTTAGTCAGAGAGAAAACGGAGGGTTTCTAGCCAGGCAGGAGCCTGGGAAACAGTTGGGATTAGCATGAGTTCCCGGCGACACGGAAAGTCTGTGGGGACTCATGCTAATCCCAACTGTTTCCCAGGCTCCTGCCTGGCTAGAAACCCTCCGTTTTCTCTCTGACTGAACTGAGAATATTCACATCCTATGTTTCACAAATCAACTGTAATTGGAAAGACACATTGCTTTAAATGTACCATTAAAGGCTGAAAATGTAGAGGACCTCTACTACTGTGACATTTCTTTACAGCTTGGCTAGATTGCATTTACTCACCTGGATAGTCTATTTTTGGAAAACTGAAGATGAAAACTGACCTTCTAGAAGATAATGGAAAAATAATTAACTTCACTGAGTACAGAATTTCCCTTTACTTCTTCTTTTATACGTTAAACTTTTCCAAGGAAACACCATTTTTCAGTATCCATTTGTACATAAGCAATATCACAGAGCATTATTTCGGCATTACATTTTTTGTTCACAAAAGATTAAGCTCCCTTGCTGAAAATCAATTCTGTCTGCCACAGGTCAGAAGTGACTTTCTTGGTCTGTATTGTGGACTCATCTACCAAAAAAAAAAAAATTCTACAAATAGATCAACTCGTTCAACACAGATATACTGCATTGACAATATCAAGTTTGGTACAGCTTAAGAAGGTTCATGGTGAAGTAAAGACTCTTTTACCTAATATTGTATATCTACTCTAGAAAACTTTTCCTCCTTAGCTAATCATAACAACATATGAAAAGGGAAAATACAACACCACTGTGTCTTAAAATAACTTTACTTTTAATTTGGTACCAATATTTTATAAAGTTTCTGAATAGTTCAAGGTACTTCCACAATGATCCTTTTTTTCTTTCTGTAAGTAACTCAAAATGTCTTGTCTATCTTAACTAAAAATTGGTATTTTCTTCTTATTGATTTCTGAGTACCAGCTTAAGAGCACAGTGACAGATTTATTTCCATTCTTTTGTAAGTCTGAATTTCATCCTCCCTAAAGTTATTTTAGAAGACAATACTAACATCACCCTAAGTATGGGTTATAACCTCTAAAATCTTTTAACTTGTGTATTAAGTCAGATTTGAAGCTTGAGATTAACTAAGATAATTCTTACGAAAAATTCTTATGAAAATTCATTCTCTTGAGTATTTTCTTGAAAAGCTTTGCTCATTCATGGTACCAATACTTCATGCTCTATATAAATAAGAGAGATTAGCAGAGGTCAGCTGAATTTTGCAGAATTCAACAAGGAAGTCCACGCCAGCTGCTACTTAACAGCAAACACCTATTTATATAAATAAAATAAGAATAGGATTAATATAAAATCATACTTATGTTTAACTTTTCTAATAATGGCTGAAGAATTAAATCCTCAGAGAACATCCTATCCTACAGCGTTACTAATAAAACAATCATTAGCTTTGCTGATCTAGATTTTCATTAGCAAGTTTCACTTCATGGTTCAGGAACCAAATCTGCCAGCCCTTAATATGACGAAAGTCTAACTGTGATTCTTCAGAACAATCACATCACCAAGATAACATCACATTACTACAAATGAGAACACTGAAAACATACTGGTCATGTTGACCCTGACCATTTTGAGGGGGAAAAAGCAAAACCAAAGAATTCTAAACTGCATCCTGAAAAGCTTCTACTTGGATTTTTTTTTTCAATAAATATTGGAATATTATGTTAGCTTACATTCCTTTTCTCGAGAAAAGTGTAATTGAATAATGAACAGGTAAAAATTTGTTTCTTGAGCTGGCTGGGAAAACACCTTCTTACAGCATTGCACATGCTCACAAATTATTTTTAAAAAGTATGTCAGTTACCATATTAGAGTTATCAAGTTTACAGTGTGTGAGTCAATAAACCTAATCCTGATCTGGATCCAGCTTTGAATAATTAACTTCTTCCTGCCTGCAAAATTCCTCTACAAAGTCAGCTGGATATAATTTAAAACTTCATATTTTTTAACAATTGTTACATTCACTCCAGACATGGCTGAATTCAATCATCTGTAAAAGAGACTTCTTATACAGAGAAATGAGACTGAACTTTCTGTCTTCAACTCAGACTTTTTTTCTTAAGGCTGAGGACAAAGAATTGCTGCTTACAGAGAAAAGAATTGTGTGAACACAGATAATAGTTTCCTCTCATCCCTCAGATACAAGGGTCAGCAATTTGTCAAGGATTATATGTCAGATTGTGTTTTTCTTTTCTAACTCAGTGGTTGAACTTGCTGGAAGGAACTCAGCAGGAGCCAGGAACTGCTGCTTCCCTGGGGAAAAGATCCCACCACCATACCGTCAATAGCTCATCTGTATGTGAGGTACTAGTTTCACATAATCACAGAATCATTTCAGTTGGAAAATGCCTCTAAGGTCATCAAGTCCAACCAATCTTTGACCAATCACCACTAAGTGTCACGAGCATTTAGTGCCATTTCCAGTCATTTCTTGAACACCTCCAGGAATGGTGACTCTACCATCTCCCTTGACAGTCATCCCAATATTTAATAACCCTTTCCATGAAAAACTTTGTCCTGCTGTCCAGGCTGAACCAACCTTGGCACAGCTTGAGGCATGTCTTCTCACTGCATGCCTGGGAGAAGGAGCTGACCCCCAACTGGCCACAGGCTCCTTTCAGGCAGTTGTAGAAAGTGAGGTCACCCCTGAGCCTCCTTTTCTCCAGGATAAACACCCCCAGCTCCCTCAGCTGCTCCTCACAGAACTTGTGCTCCAGACCCTGCCGCAGCTCCACTGCCCTTCTCTGGACTCACTCCAGCACGTCCATGTTTTTCTTGTAGCAAGGAGCCCAGAAGTGGACACAGGACTTGAGGTGCGGCCTCACCATTGCTGAATACAGACACCAAAAATTCCTAACTCAGCCACTGAAAATAGCACCTTGTTATTCACAGCTTCCTTTTCTCCCTAGTCTGTATCTCCTCCTAGTACTTCTGTCAGTAGCAAGGGTTCCCCCCAGTCATTGGCTGTGATACTAATCTATCTAACCAAATTTGCGCCTGGCTGGTGAGACATGCCCTGGACAACACTAAATAAATTTAGAGGAAAAAGTCAGGGGAAAGAAAGGTAGTGGAACAAGATTTAAAGACGATAAGGCAGGAAAAGGACAACCTGACACTTAAAAGACTGCAGATCAGGCAACTACCAGGTCATTCCTGAGAACATCAAGTGTTCTACAAAACCATGAGCTCCCAACAATTTGCAAAGCAACTTTAGACCATGGCTTAGGCAGCATTTGAAAAGCTTTCCCAGAACTAAGAAGGGTAACACAAAAGCTCTTATAGGGTAGCTTTTTTCCAAAAATTTCAAAATGACATATAGAATATATCTTTACACTAAACATGAAATCACTCCAAAGGAGATGGTTGGTTATTGTGAATGTGTTGCCATATTTCCAGGCATCACTGGTCATCTAAGTCTGTATAAAGTAGGTATGTTATTAGTGATGCACATTTAAACTTGTAATAAGGTATGCATAAATGTGACATTTAAAAAATTAAGAAGATATGTTAACACATTTCAGTAATTCTGTAAGTAGCAAATGCACTGGACAGTATATGGGCTAACAGCCTAATCTTTAGTGATAAGTTATTGATTTCCATAGAACAGTAAAATAATTTAGTAAATAATTTAGAAAGCAAACTCTGCAGGTTCTGTGGTTCTACCCTTCTCTCAAAGCTAGTATTACACACTTATCAGCTTATGGGGGAACAGTGCACTCAACATATCCAAACATGAGATGATCCAATTCCACACTACCGTTTTTCAAAAATTTAGTTTAAAAAAACCTGCATATATTTTCTATACCAACATGTTACATGTTGACATGCATGCAATTTACTTTATGAAGATGACCAGAAGAAGCTTGGAGGAGAATAAGAACAAAATCTGAGAAATTTTCATCATATCCAATGCACTAGAAGTAATTTATTAATGACTCCTGTTGAATCAAGTTTATCAGGCAATAATGAGTGATATATGAATTTATGAGCATTTCTGAAATACATTTATTCACATGGTTAAGGACTGCATACAAATTATCCTGATAGTAAAAATTTTAATGCCTCTTCTGATTGGTGAATGAATTATTATTTCAATTGATATTGTCACCAACAGTCATATAATAAAATTCACATAATATGTAATGAACTATAATATTTCCTTTGGAGGAAATATTAGCAAGCAGTTTCATAAAGGATTTTTTAAAAAAGACACTGAAATATGAAAAGTTTGTATCTCTCAGGATATACTGATGATGATGTGACTTGAACCAGGTCTTGAGTATGTCAAACTCTTCAAGAGGATTCTCCCACTGCTTAATTAACTAATAGACAAAATACGTTTAAGAAAACCCTTACAGAATGAATGACAATTACAGAATAAAATAAAAGGCATAAGGAAAGAGACAGGAAAGTAAAAAATAAATTACTAGACAATGACAAAGTAAGGAATGCGGGAGAACTAATCTATGTTTATGCAAATAGTTTGGTGTGTACGTTACATCTCTTACCACTAACATTTTTCTGCCACTTTAATTTATCTTTTAGGATCTCTGATTCTGGGGAAGATCTACATTTTTTCCATACTTTTATACACAAGCAAGACATCTCCAGTCTGGGAAATATGAGTGAGAGAACAAAACAGAAAAGAAATCACAAAACATACCAAGCTCTGTTCTTGGAAATTAAAGTTTGATTACAAATATTCATAAGAGAATTTCAAGTAACAATGACAATTTCTACATTGGGGCCTTGGCTCTAAAATAAATGCTTCACAGATTAGTGAAAGAGATGCTCTCAGACTAGGATTCATATGTCTCTGGATTATCTCTTAAAGAAAGCTTTCTATTGGCACTATGGAAGAGTTTCAATACTGATAAACTGGGCTTGATTATGCACAACCACCATCATTTTTGTTTGCTGAATTCTGACTACAAAGCACTTGTTATGCTATGTTAGTAAGGAACTCCATCACTTTGGATTTTTGGAAGAATTTGATTTGATACATAGCTGAGTGATAATATAAATTGAGAACAAAAGTATGTCTAGGTAATTAATTTTCTCCTAAAATAATTCTTAAAATGAATTATTTTGACAGACTTATGCTGGAAAACTTTTAAATAATACAGGCATTCTGCTAAGGGGAGCAGAAATAACAGGAAAGAGGAAAATACATGAATGTGAATTTGGCAATGGCAAAGGACAAAAAGAGCAAGAGGAGATAAAAGAAAGGAAAAGCCCTTTACAAATGGTAAAGAATGGTAAATAAATGGTAGGGTAGTGGAAGAAGAGAAGACAGATCAGTAAGACCAGAAATATAAAATACAAAGTAGATCCTCAAATGCAGTGAAACATACAGGGCAAATATTTTTACCTGTCTCTTTGTACCATATATGAAGTCACCACTTGAATTGGCTAATACAAATTATTTCTATTTCTTTAACTTTTTTAGTGAATGCATAGGCTTACTAGGTACTTTTTAACTCCAGATATTAATTGTTTAGTCTTGTAGCTGACAGAAGTTATATTATATATATATATGTGTGTATATATATATATATATATATATATATATATATATATATATAGTATATTGTCACGGCAATTAGAAATTATTACCAAAAGCCAAATATTCTTCTTTGTTCTCCTTTTGTTCTGTTGATTACTTTATGCACTATACAATTTCATGTAAGAAATAAAAATTCTACATTACTTTCTGCATATCTTAGTTGCTTGTTTACACACAAATATACCTGGTATGTTTAATTTTGTTGCTGCTTTTTCAGTTTTTCTTATTCTGAGGTCTTCATTTCTTCATTTTTTCATTTCTTCATTTCATTTCTTCATCACACAAAGTTGTCACTCTTTCTCACAAAGCATTAATTTTGGTGACATTATCAGTAAAGTACTAAGGACTGAATATATTTTACCATGTCTACATTGCTCTGCATAGCATTAGCCAATTTAACAATAAGGCAGCAGTCAGTGAGGGTTATCTTAACACTAACTTATCTTCAGTGTTAGTGGTGAGAATGTACTTCCGTGTGAATTCCACAGTCTTTACTTGTAGCAACAGGCTTGAGCCTTTTGTGTTTTCTAACAGTTCAAGCAGAAAACTGGAAGCATAATACTGTCAAGGCCTCTTTAAAAACGTGTCACTTCAAGACAATTACCTATCACTGCTGATAGGTCTTTTCCTGGTAAACAAGTGGTATCTCACTGTATTGATTTCAGTGGTATAGTGCAGAACACTAGGTATAGCATGGAAAAATACAAAAAGGACTTGTCAGTAGCTTGCCTGTAGCATATTTCCCCTCTGTAAGCTACAAATATATTGTTTCTTAATTATGTCTCAATGCTCCTTTACTGAGAAGTCAGAAGCTGTAGTATCAGAAAGCCAACATTTCCAACCACAGCTTAACTCGTACACACTCTTGGTGTTTAGAGTCATTCTACTAAGACCAGCTCTCATATAGACAAGTTTTAGCCTTAGTCTGGAGAGGCTAAGGCTAAATGGAGCAACCACAGTGTGTTGCACAGATTTAGGCACCCCTGTGCTGTGCCTGCTACACTCTGCAGTTGAGGACCAAGAACACAAACTCTATTTGTGATTCTACACCTTGTACGCCAGTCATCATGTAACCTGAAAATGCATGTCCATGGTGCTGTCCTGGACCAACTAGAACTTTGTTACAGCCTGCCCAAAACTCAAGGGAAGACCTGGATAACTATGGCCAGTGCTAATTTGCCTGACTAGAACTATTCCCTCAGTTACTGGAAAGGACAGAAGTGTCATGCATGTATTTTTTAAGAGGTCGACATCAGAAAGGAATCCACAATTACACTGATATAAGACAGGCTGGCTTCCCATAACAGAGCAGACTGAACAACAGCCTTGGTTTCAGAATGCCTTTTTCTATTGCTAGCATGCCTTTTCTCAGCCCAAATAATTAGGCCCAGCTCAGCTGTTCTTCACATATAACTTTAGTTTGTGCACATAGTTCATTACTCTGGCAAAGAAGTACCAACTTACATTTTCTGGCATATTTTTTATTGGTAAACTGCTCATGAAAGCCTTTGTGGCCAAGTAGAAAACATAATTCCCGTCAATCTGAGATGTTATTTTCTTCTTAATTATCTTCTGCTACTCATAGTTGGGTCTTCTTACTCACTGCCCAACAGTTCTGCCTTAAGAACATATCCACATTCTGGTCTGTGTGCGCAGAATTACTCCAAAGGCATTTTAGCTCCAGCAGCTGCCAAAAGCATACTAAATTCATGGGCAGCTCTCCCGTGTGGTGTAAGAGACTGCAGCATAACACCTTCACCTCACCTTTGCTCTGAATGAGCATTTCTTCTCAGTGAACTGCATTGTTTGTTCTGAATTAACCATTTTCCATGTTTGATCAATTTAATCCTTTACAGTATTTTTATCTTTAATTTAATATTTATTTTCCTTTTTCTGATCTCACCTTTGGTCATGTTCCTCCAGTGAAGACTAGATCACTTTTCTTCTCATTATCCTACCCACTATCTTTCCATAAAAAAACACCCCCTAGCAAAATGTTCCATCAAATCTTCCAGTCTAGGTCTAAAATGTCATTAGCTCTGTAATTTCCACCACAGAAAAACAAGCAGATTGCTAGGCACACTCCTCCATTAGATGTGCCATTAATTTAAAGTGGGCTATAACCAATCTCTTTTCTATTCTATATGCCCGTCTGCAACTACGTGGTGTTACCGCTCTTATTCTTGAGAATCAGAAGGAAGAAACTAGGTCAGGCCCTCTTCAGCAATCCAAAGTTTTCCTATCAATTATATCATATGTGGAGGAGGCAGCTATCCCCATTCCTAGCTTCTTCTAATGATCGTAAGATTCTCCTGAAGTTCTGAAGTCCTGATGAACCTCTACAGACCCTGGCTGAATTTTGCACAGTCTAGTTCAGAGTTTTATGGTTTCAGGTTTTATGCCCTTTCACTGGGCATAGCAATGGTAAGGAATGAGATCAGTCCTGTTGCAATATTCATCATTCACCCCATTGTACATATGAAGTTGCCAAAATGACTGCTTGTGGCTTAGTGAACTTTACTAGTTTGTCACACAAGTTGCAAACACCTACCTGCTCTCAAAAAAAAAAAAAAAAGCAATATGCTCTCATCACTCTCAAAAGAAAGTAATAAATTATGAAGTCCACTTTTTGCTGCCACTGAGCTACTCATGTTTGGTAAGTTAAAAGGCTGTAAGTTAAAAAACTGTAAGTTAAAAGACTATAAAGGGCTGTAACTGTCACTAAATAATTTCCAAAAGTTACATCAGCCATTTTTTTCCTTGCTGCTGTCTTCTCCCTACCTCTTCAGAGGACTTCACCATGACTTTTTGACCTACAAGAATGTGGATTCAATGCAACAGTCTGCTACTCTTCTGACCACTCAGGCCAAAAAGAGAAAAAATAGTGACTCTTCTTCATGTTAAAGAATATCAGACATTGGAGATTCTAAGTTCAAGCTTAGAAATTATACAAGCCGACATATTATCACTTTGGCAAGAGGCTTGAATGTTTTACTGAACCTCCCAGGCAAATAGTTCTATATAGTGATTCACCCATCTCACAGAAAATGTCTTGGCATGGGTCAGAAGATTAAAGGGTGTTGTTGTTCAGCTTCTCCCTTACTGTGAGAATCTTTCCCAACATCCCTGTTCTGAGAGTGACACATTACCAAAAAAACCCCAAGTGTAGTCAGAGTGAGGAATCTTTTCACACCCCTGAGGCATCTATAGGATGCTCCATGTCCTTATACCAAAGATAATGATACATTGCAGAAAGATTTTTCCTCTCTGTGGCTCACCTATTGTGACATTCAGTAGATTACGTAGACTGTAAGTTTTTTTCACAGCTTGTTACAAAACCAGTGAAAATATCCATAGTGTGGTACAAGTTGGTTCCTCAGCAATCTCTAACAGCTTCTCCAAAAATATCTCTGCTCCCATGGTTGAACAGCTATCAACCTTTATCAACTGCTACATGTTTTTCAAGTCAGTGCTCATCTCTACACTTCCAGGTTATCTCCTTCTTTCTGGGACTGAGAAAGCAGAGGATGTAGAGGCATACATCACCAACAGATATCTGAACTCTGTATCATGAGAGCTTGGAAATATCCTATACAGCCCTGATGTGAACACTGTGTTGGAATATAAATTGTAGTGTGAATAAGCAGAGGGTAGTTGATATCAAAGACCTTTTAATTCCTGACAACTACCTTTCTTTTATTCTTGCCTCACCTATTTATGGAATATATGACCAAACATTTAATTAAATATATTAAATATATAAAATAAACATTTCATATAATGTTTTCTTTGATGTGCAGGTTAAAGTCTAGCTGTCAGGAAAATTTCTTAAAATGTGGTCAGAATTTTTCATTTCTCTCAGTACTGGAAAGTTTAAATAACTGGTGGTTTTATTACCTATATACCAGTACTCTACTGTATACACAGTAGAGTATAAAGCCATATAACAGTAGGGAAGACTGTGAATCAGTAAATCAAACTAAAGAGTCTTTCCAGGAAAACATCCATTTGCAGAAAAGGCACTTCACAACATGCTTGAATGGCTTAATTCTCTTCTTTACTAAGGATCCCAAATGTCCTGATTCTATCCAGTGGCAGTTGTAAATTTACCTGCTTCTACCAGAAAGTGCCTGGTGTCGAAGAACAATCAGATTTTTGGCAACTAAATTTCTAATGAATAAATGTATTTGCGCCAATACAGAAAAATTAATTAATGTTGCAAACAAATAATTTCAGTTTTTGACACAACTTCAGCTATGTGTACATAGTTTTACACTGAGTCCATAGAAAGTCTGTGAAATACATAATCTCTTGCTTATTTGAAGTTACAATGCATGTCATATGTAAGTGAAGCCTGTCACAGGACTGGTTTTGAAGGGAGATGGAAGGTTGCTCTACAAGTTCTGGCAATATACCAGGAATCGCTTCAGGCTACAGGATTTCAGAGTAAGAATGTCATAAGAGACTTTCTGTTGGCTGGGGGAGGGAGGAGAGTGAAGAGTCTACTTCTGGAATGAAAATTTAGCAGCAGAACTCAAGTAATCTTACAAGAAACAGAAGACATGCTAAAACAAGAGAAAAAACATTATTTTTTCAGTCCTTCTAGCTAGAGCCTGGTTCCATTTAAAGTTTTGTTACCCAACACCAACTTTTTGAGGATGCTGAAGCAGGCATACCATAAACACTGAAATTTACTAATTACACAATCAAACTGTACTTGCAAAGTGTCAAACTGTAACCCAGAATCAATGTAAACACAAACATACTAACCATTATCTAGTGAGAAAGCAAAAGTGACCAACTGTAATGGTTTTGTTGTACTGAAAAACTGTGAAACTTATTCTGCAGATGCCATTTGTCCTGATACCTTAGAAAGGGTCTGAACACCAAAGGTCCTGTAGGAGGAAATGGAAAGGACTGAGTCTATTGAGTGCAGAGACCACCAATGGGAGAAAACAGCAGTATCTACAGTATCTAGTTACTAGACAGCATCAGCTGCAAGCAAGGACATAAAGTAATTAATTTAATCTGCAGCCTAGATAAATAGCTATCAGAAATTATGTAAGTACAGACAAAATTGTTGTCAGGAAAGCAGAGCAACTAAATGACTATTTAAAAGTGTCCATCCTGCTTTACTCTGTTACCTAAAAAAAAATACAGTATTTTCAGAATTAGCAATGTTTTTGTTGGATATTGAACCATGTGAGACAGTGTTTGTCCCAGATTATGGCATATCTGCGATTATACCATAATCTGTGACTGGTACTAAATCCACAAGAAATACACTGTCTTCCACTATCTTTTACCAAAATTCCGAGTCTTGTCTTATTAGCAGCTCATGCCAGTGCCTGAAACAGGGTATTGAACAAGATGGCTTTTTTATCTAGCCAATCTCCCCACTCATTTAAAGATGTAATTAGTACTGTAATATACCACTTATCCTACTTGAGCCCAAATATGATTTAAGAACTAAAGGGGCAAAACCCTAAAGCATAAGGCAGGAAGAAACTCATCAGTGATGTCTGGTACTTTCCTCACTAAGAAGAGCCTTCTTTGACACTCCTAGCACCAAGGTTGTGGTGTGGCATTGTCTTTCTTACTCATGAACTGGGGAAAAAAAAATAATCTGGAATGAAGAAAGCATCTTAGAGCATATTATTCTGTCTGATTTACGAAAGTAATTTTTCAGTTGCTGAACAAAGAAATGTCCAAGGATAAGGTGGGTCATGATTGTATTAACGAATCTATATTAAGGATCATTCCTTAGCAACCTAGCCTTCCACAAACACCTTTTTCAGAGACTGGAATCCTGACCGATTTTCAGGGACTGAAACACTGAGACTGGTGTGGATCGCAGCGCTTTGCTCGCACCGCAGCTGTTGACAAGAGCATTCTGCAGCCGCCCGTACTCCCAAGGGAGTCTTGCGAAACGCCGGGAAGGCCGCTGGCTCCTCAGGCCTGCTCAGGACAACACCCCCGCCGCGCCGCTCGCGCAGGCCCGGCCGGTAAGGGCCAGGAGAAGCTTCGAGGCCTGGCCCGGATAGGGCACGGCCGTGCTCAGCCCAGCGCTGGAACACACCTCGACGGGAGAAGCCAGCGGGGGCGGGGGCCGTGGGGCACGGCGGGCGGGACGGAGCGGCGGGAGAGGGGCCCCGCCCCCCCAGGCCCCGCCGCCGCTCCCGCCCCCAGCGCGCCCCGCGCCCCCGGCAACCTGGCACCGGCCGCCACGTTACGGGAAGCCCCGCCCCCGGTGACGTCACTGGCGCAGCGGGCCAATGGCGGCGTGGGTGGAGGAGGAGGGAAGGGCGCGCGGGGGCCGGGGCGGGGCGGGAGCGTGACCGGGCGCGGGGACGCGCGTGCGGGACGGCGGCCCGATGGCGCGAGGCGGCTGTGCCGCTATTTAGGGGCGGGGGCGGCGGAGCGCGGGCGGCGGCGTTGCCGGGTAAGAGCTGAGGTGTGCGGGGCTTCCCTTCCCTTCCACCGCCCCGGCGTCCGCTCCCTGAGGGGCGTCCGCCCCCTCCGGGCCGTGCGCCGCGGGCGGGGGCAGCGGGGCGTTCGTTCGGGGCTGCCCGGGAGACGGGCCGCGGCGGGCGGGTGAGCAGCAGTCTTGCGCCGCTCGGTTCCCGGGCCGATCGCCCGCCGTGCCCCGCGGCGGTGTCTGGTCTCGTCTCGTCTCGTCCAGCCTCCCGGCGCCGGCGGAGCTGCCCGGCGGTGACGCTGAGAGCGCAGCCTGGCCTCGCGCGGGGGCCTGGGGTCCGAGCCGCCCGCGGGGCCGCTCCGCCGGGCCCCGTCCGCAGCCCTGCCCCGGCGCGGTGCGGAGGGGCGGGCTGGAGGCTGCCTGCCTCTTCCCCCGAGCGGTGCTGGTGAGCGCCGGCCGTCCGAGTTAGCGAAGGTGTCGCGACCTCGCGGGACTCGCGTCTTTCGGCTTTTTCGATTGTCACATAAGCGTGGATGTGCCACCGACACGCATTTCCTTGATGAAGAGATTTGCGTTTTGTTGCCGTCGCCTCAGGTGGTCTGCTCTTGTTGCCTGTCGACGGTAGAAAACTGCTGCCGTGAAAGATACACTTCGTCTAATTGCTGGTCCAAGTACTGGAGCGGATTCTCTGAGGAATTAGGGAAGAGTGGGTACAGTGGCCGTCGGGTTTCTTCCCATGTGGTCCTGAGCGCCAGTCATCCCCTGTAGTGGGGCTCTGGTGCTTTCCTTTAAAAAAATCGGCATCGTTATTTTCATCTCTCAGATGATGAAACTGAGGCACAAAGGAAAGCAGGCTGCCAAGTGTTTTGGCAGGATTGAGGGGAATAATTCCCAGTCTCAGCTTTCGTGCTTGTTTTAGGCTGACTAGGTATTTGCCAGCTGGTAGCTGTTTATTACTGCTGAGGCATTCTGAAGACATAGTTCTACACATCAGGTAGTAGAACTGTGTCTGGAATTTTAGTTCTGTCGTTATTCTTCTGCTCTGTCATAGAGGGGCAAAGGGGGAAAGGGAATCCACAACCTTCCCAAGAAGATGGATACTGTTGGGAGTTAAGGTCTTTTTTCTTACCACCTCTTTTCTATAGAAATATAACATTTGTGCTTCCTATGTGCTGTTACTTTCAGAGGCATGTAGAATATACTGTTCAAAGCATGTACCTTCTGAACAGATTTATCTATATGTTGGTGTAGCAAAAGAGGAATGTAAGTGTGGATCATGAAAATTTGAGGTTGCTTCCTAGAAGCTGAGCATTCAAAGTAATTATTTGGATATTGTTTATATGTGTGGACATGTTATGCTTCGGGTAATGTCAATAGATAAATATTTCTGGCTGAGGAGAAAGAGACGCACATCTGTAAGTAAGCACACCAAATGGAGATACTATTCCCATGCTGCTTGTCTGGAGGGTTAGCATTAGCACAGTTATATGAAATTAAATAACCTTTTTGGCTATTTTTTAACCAATTATTCTTGTATTAGCAAGAACTGTCTAGATTAGAGAAGCATCCCTGCTTGTGATCAGTCTGGAAGGTTCGATTTCAAAATTAGAACACTGAATGCTAAGACATTACTTTGTATAAATTAATTTGATTTTTGAACCAAAACTACTTGTTAGCTTTGAGAAAATTCTGAAGTATTCCAGACAAAACGATGTACAGTTTTAAGAAGGTACCAGAAAGAGCTCGGTTATGGCAGGCAAGTATTTTGTGCCTCTAATTAGGTATTTCAGTAATGTTAAACTTTGTACCTGTTTTGGTTTGCTTTTTTTCACTTTTTGTTCTGATTGCTCTACTAAAAGTGCAAAGATAAGCTTCCGTCTAGAGGTAGAGGGATGAGTACAGTAGAGAAGTTATGTGCTTAGATAGTGAAAGGGATAGGGATGTCATTTGTACATAGAGATTTTTTAAAAATGTATTTCTGTTCATATAACATTACATAATATTTTCAAGTGCTTCTCTTAGAGGTGTCTGGTGCTTTTTGAGTCTCATAAATATTTCCAAGAAGGAAGTAAGCTTGGAGGAAGGAAAGAAGCTTAGAGATTAAATACATTTAATTAGAAAGCAGTTACGGTTTGTGTAATCAAAATTCCTTGAGGATAGTTACAGCTTTTAGATGGCTTTAAGTACAGATGGCTTGTTATAAAACCTCAAGCAGTTGCTGCTTCGTGAAGCATCCCTGGTTCTGTCTACCTGAGCTATATGGATTCCTAGTGACAGATTACTTCCTGAAATTGTAAATATAGGTCTTCAGTTTCTTTTGAGGAATTTCTGGAAATCCATTCCCTCCCCCCCCCGCAACCTTTGGTCTCTTGTGATTGATGTGATAATGAGCCTTAATAGACTGAACACCTTCCTGTGGTGGTTGTGGTGTTATCTATACTTCCTGACTTCCAAGCTGTCTTTCCTGGCAACTATATGTTATTTTAGCTATAGTTTCTTAAGCTGACATTGTGATTTGTAGGTCACTTGGACAGGAATTGCAGCTTCCCTGAAATGGAGAGATAACACATTATATAATGACATATCCCTGTGTTCATTTTGGGGCAGACCTCAATATAAGTGAAATAAGATTAATTTTTAAGATATCTCTCTTGCTCAGAAGAAGTATTTGTTTTGTGTGAAAGCCTCATACTTGCTCATAAACTATCGGTCACAGGTTTATCTTAGGACTCAATACTTGCTACTTTGTACAAATAAGGTTTGATTTTAGGGTTGTTATTAGCTTTTCAGGAACACTACATGAAGCATCAGTTTATAGATCAGGTGTAAAGGCTTATTCTTTCCTTTCCAAATCGCTTCAGGATGTGAAGAATAATAGAAATCCCATTTGATTTGGAGACAAAATGGGATGATCTCATGGTATGTGTTTTAAGTCTGTCTTCACAGAAATAATCAGAGCATTTTAACAGTTTTTTTCCTCTTCAACATAATTATTTTCTCTGAGTTAAGGACTGTTACCAGCAGCATTCTAAATTGACCATGTTGGTTTTACTCAGTAGTGTTCTTTTGCCACTAAACCATGAGAATAACCTGGCAGACTTCTAAAGTCAGTTTCTGTCTGCCTTGCCTCTTCACTTAGTGATCCACAACAGCTGCATAGTATAAAATGTTAGTTTGTCTCTTTGGTTTTGTTTGTTTTTAATAGAAAGCATCTGAACTGACCGGCTCTTTCAGTGTTCATTCAGCATTGGGTTCAGCTTTCATCTTAGATAGATAGATACATAGATATATATACACACTGTACCAATCAGAAGAACATAACACTTGGGTTAAGCTGTGCATAGTGACTGAAAGAAATTATTGAGTTTTCTGTTGTCTAGACTAACAGCTTGGTCTGACTTAAAATTGTGAATGGTGAACAATTAGTGTTTAGCATTACTGTTGAATGATGGCACTATTTTTTAAGGTTTGGTGTAGCTTATATGCAGGGTTTCTGCATTGTCTTCACCTGAGCATTTTTACACACTCAGATGAGAAAACACCAGTTTCATAGAAGTATTTTCCTCATTCTGATACGAAGTATGTCTCCTTGTTTTGTTAGTTTTAAGTCCCACAATTTATTTTGGGTTTTTCTCTTCCTTTATGGTTTTCATGTAGGCAGGATGGATGGAAGTGTCTAGTATAACTCTGGATATTTCCCCTAGAACTAAGGGGAAAACAACAATTAAGAATAAGTCTTGTAAAAGCCAGAGACACTAATGTTTTTAAAAATAGCACACATTAGAAGAGATTGTAATAGCCCCTTTGTGGGTTTAGAGGTGTGTTGTTTCAGTCTTCTTCAAACCGCATTGATCAGCGGGGGGGGGGGGGGGGGGTAAGTAACATACATCAGAATAGCCTAAAGCAGATGTATGCTGAATTGTGGCATGGCTTTGACACAATAGTTTCAACTGCTTCTTTCCCATACTGGAGGTGGATGGCTTTACACTTAACTCTCTTTTGCAGGGGATGGAGCATGAAGCTCCATATTCTTGCCTTTCAGGAGCTGACTGCAGTGGAATCGAGTAGTATGATTTGTGGAGGGCTTATCTCCTCCCTTAAAATAATTGCTAAACTTTCCAAAGTACAAAGTAATAGAGATTTGAACTTCAGTCTCTTGCATGTGAATGAATCTGCTTGGAACGACTGAAATGTTGTTTTTCAAGTCTGGAGGACAGTTGAATATAGAAATGGCATTTATATGAAAAGATAGTAATTTAAATTCCCAGTGAAAAAAAAATCATACTTCAGGACAAAATGTGATAATTATGTATTACTGTTTACTTATTAAGCTGGTTATTGCTTTTTATTTATTCTTGCAGTTGCTTTGCAGTATGTTTTTAATAACCTGAGCCATACTTTTTAACTGCTGGTGTGAAAATCAGTGAATAGTTTTGTGGAAATATTGTTTGAATTTAGTAAATAATGACCCAAAAGAAAACTAGCAACTTTGTAATGATGTAATAGCTTAGGTGACCCTGCCATTATTCTAAGATGTCATGAAACATGATGGCAAGTGGGAGAGAAATTAAACAACATTCTAAAAATTTTCCTTTTTACTTCTGTTTCATTTGTGTGGAAGGTGCTTCTGCTGTTGTTTTGCAGCTTTTGGCAATTGGCAGTGAAGCAGAGAGCTCCTGCTTCTTTCCACCTAGCTTGTTGTTGCTCTCAGGCTTCTGATGAATTTCAGATTTCTGCAACTCAAATTGTTCTGATTAAATAATTTAAATTAATCTTGCTTGAAATAACAGATCATAAGGTCTATCTATAGTAGAGCTCAATAGGCTTTGGTTAACAAGCAGTATTTTGGTGTTAGCACAAGTCTGGTCATTAAAGTAAATCCCTATGCACTGGTTTTATTTGGTGATTTAAACTACAAAAGAATATTGTTTAGAATTTGGTTGTATTCACCATACAAATTTATAAAAATTTGTTGAACTAGTTGTTTTTTGTTGTTTTTTTTTTTTTAATGCAGAAATTCATGTGTTGTTAGAAAACTTATTTTTCAGGTATTGGACACTTTACTTCTAAATGAGCAAGAATCAATTGATATAGTTATTTCACTGTACTCGTGTAATAAATATCCAAATACACATTGCATTTAAAGCAGTATAGTGGCTCTTATACCCAATCCAGTGATAGTACTTAAGTAGAACATAGAAAAAATTTATAGCTTTTTGGTTCTCAATGCCCTATAGCTACAGTTTAATGACAAACTTGTTATATAGTCAAAAAATGAACTAACAAACTTCCAGTGACAAATGTTTGTTAATACATTTGTCAAGTTTTTCAGTCAGCAATGTTTATACTGTAAAGTTTCTTTATAGGAAATTTTGGTGGGCTTTGAGTAATGAGCTCACAAGTATAGAAGCAAATAAAGATACTGCTGGGTCATTCTGATCACTTTTATTTTAGCTCTAACTGAAAGACATCTAGGTTGGCAAACCCTACGAAGACTGCTATAAATGTTTGAGATCTACTTTCATTTAGTTGTTCCTGTGAATAGGGATTTTCATTACATTACACTGTTTATCTTGATTTGTAAAGAAAAAATGGCTTGGTTATATTGATGTGTAAGGAATGAGGTTCTGGCTTGGGGGTGATCCATGCTTAAATGTGTTTTACTTATATATCTAGTTTTTACATATATGTCCAGTTTTACATATATATATGTGAAATACCTTGTGCCTGTCACTATTATGAAGTAATTACATGCAATCAAAGCAAAGGGATGTTTGCTGTCATAAATTGCAGTTTCTTCTGATTATAGTAAGTGTAGCTTATTAATTTTCCTGTCTAGGGAATACTGTGGAATTCTGTTGAAATGTTTAGCGCGTTTCCTTTTATGGGGTAAAGCTCAGAATACTGAGTTTCCAAAGAAGTTCAGTCAGGTTAGTGGAAAATAAAGCTTCAGAAACAATGTTACTGTAGGCCATCTCACCTCAAATCTTAGTAGACCTAAAGAGCCTGTGTTTACTTTCTAGGTGTAAGAATAGTATGAAGTCTGGTTCTAGAAATCAGCTTGTGAACTAATGCCTTATTTCACTAAGCCAATCTACCTGTTCCAGTAAATATGCATAAAAGTAGCTAAAAACAATATAGTTCATATGCTTAGTAGAGAGTGGTCACTTGCGTTTGGTAGTTTAGAGCTGCTTTAAAACTTAAGTTGAGAAACACCAGAACACACTTAGTGGCTTCGTAACAATGGGGGTGGAAGCTATTGTGTTTATGCTTCAGTTTCTCTAAAGTGTCTTCTAGAAAGGTCGAAACTTGAGAATGAGTGGGCTCTGTTGCAATACAGAAATAAATACAGTGTTATATAATATACTCCAGCTCCTGGAGAATTGCAAGCTCCCTTGTAAAGTATTGAAGAATTAATTAGTGCTTTTTCTATAGTAGACAGCAGTTCTTGATATGGAAGCATTGTTCTTTGTAATTCCTGAGTATATTTTAAGTCATTTTTGTGAAAGAGACATGTGGTTCTGTGGTGAGTAGTTCTGAACCTTGACTGAAGATTTTGTATTAGTGCCCTTGAAAGTTAGATAAGTATGAAAACCATAATCAAATTCATAGGGTTATATTTTAAAACCTAAACCACACTGTTATACCCTATATTCTAACTGAACCTCCTGCAGAGTTACCAGTGAAGCTTGTTTTCATATACAGGGTGAAAATCTAAAGTTGATACATGTCCTAAACTTGTAGTTACATCAGCTTTAAACAGGCTCATTTTTTTTAAGTAAACATTTGATTTTGTTTTAACAGTGAGGAAAATGGAAACAATTTTCCCATTCTAACATGAGAAGATAACACTTCCAGGAAGATAATTGTGTATATGTGAGAAATTATCTTAGAGCAAAAAGAAATGTGATTTTGACATTGATCTAAAGTAAAGAGTAATAGTTTAAATCTTAAAATATGTACCTTTCTCTTTTTACAGAAATTCTGTGCAGCATGTTTTCTAGGTGGAACTGGGTGGCCTGTGGCTTCTATCTGGTGTTG
Organism: Chloebia gouldiae; assembly: GCA_003676055.1. NCBI lineage: Eukaryota > Metazoa > Chordata > Aves > Passeriformes > Passeridae > Chloebia > Chloebia gouldiae. The sequence continues at coordinate 18,809,725 of QUSF01000011.1, forward strand.
AATATTTGTTCTCCTGATGGTAAGAGTTCTGTGTCTGAAATATAAGAGGATATAGAACTAGTTACATTGAAAGTCTGAAGCACCTGCTTGCTTTTTGCCTAGGCACTTACTGGATGGGGACAGGAAGTAAGGTGTGTTAGGATAGACACACTTAGTCTTCTAACGCTAGTTCACCGCAACACAGGTGCACACTTACCCAGCTTTCTATTAATAAAGTTTGTGCTAACTTTATTAATAGAAAATACCTTTTTATCAAAAGAGTAACCTCAAGTATAACAACTTCCTCCTTCAAAAGATATAAACATGGACCCCTTAACTCTTCTGTCTGTCTTATGTGCCTCTATTAATTAGTAGAGCTTTCCTAGCTTAGTGAAATGCTTTTGCAAAGCCTAAGGAACACTATGCTGGTTTTTGCCCTTAAATTTTCACTGTGGTCTACTAATGCATTTCAGTTTTATTATTGTCAGGTAACTACTTAACTTGCTGCTTAGACACATGTAGTGTTTTTAACATTGCACTAGTGATATATCAGCAGTACTGGTTAGGGAATGTTGTGTAGTTCTTAATAAATTTGAAATTTGTTTTCTTTTTTAGTTTCAGGTGGACTAGTGCAGTCATGTGGTCACATCATCCCGGAGTCACCTGTACTGGCCCTTGGTTCCAACTTCACAGCATTATGTATTCTGAATGAGAGTTGTCTTGACTTTGGCAATATCTATGCCAGTCAGATTATCTGGAAGATTAAAAATAGACTGGTACCTAAAGAGCAGTATCGTGAAATAAACAGAACAGTTTCCAGTGTCACATTCAATGACACTTCTTCACTGGCTACTCCTCTGACATGCAACATTTTAGCAGATGGGCAGATTGAACAGAACATTTATGGAATTACAGTTACAGTAGGCTGTGAGTACCATTTTTTTAAGTTTTATTCTGGTCTTAAGAAAATCATTTCTGAGAAATGGGAAAATGCAAAAAACAGAAAGGGTGCATATCTTTAGGCACTTAATTTTATTCCCTCAGTTCCTGGATAGTTGAGTAAAAATATTGTCAAATTGCATGCCACCACAGCTGCTCAATATGCACTGAAGAAAGTTTTCTAAAAAGTAGAAAATACTCTGGAGTATTTCAGTGTTGAAATAGGAAAAAAAAATGGAACAATAAAAAGTGGCAGATTTGAATTACTGAATAAAGATGTGGATTTAACTGAAATAGGAAGTAGGAAATTAACTTTTCTTTACTTCTTGATTCTATATCAGAGTTGGAGGAAATATTTTTAGGTGACATGTCCTGGTTTCATACTAACATTTTGAAAATAATGTTTTCTTCATTAATGGACTGAGAAACATTTAGTCCATCTGTATCACTAAAGCTAACCTGAATTGCCTTAAGGATGGAACATATTATTTGGATTCCTTTACCTCTATACCGAAGAAAATACTTTTAACTACTTATAAACTTAATTTATTCTAGAATGATAGCACTTGCATGGCTCAGACCAAGTGCTTTTAGACAAGACTGTCTTGAGAAAGTCATATGAATAAATGCTACTTCTTAATTACTTGATGTCCTGCAAATAGGCCAAGTGTTGTAGTGTCCTGAATTTCGTATGATATGGCTGATGAACTGTGTTGTCTCCTAGTGATGGCAAACGGTACTGCAGTTGTGAATGACTGCATGCAAAAGGCCTGCTTGAGTTCACAACTTAAAATTATATGCTTCTAGCATGATTTACAAAATGCTATCACAAGAAAGTAATGCTTTCCATTTCAATTTCTGAGGAGTAAATATTCTACCAGAAAAGATAAAATAAATATTTTAAAAAGGTAAAATACATGGAAAGGTGAGGACAGAAAAATTACTCTAGGATTATAAATGTAATGACAATACAGATGACATTCCACATTTATAATTCATGTTACAAGTCTTGAGATCCTTTTTTATTTAAAGGTATTGTATTTTGATACTGTCAATTGAAGAAAACTAAATTAAGAGACTAACAACAGATTTAAGAAGAATACAATTATTAAGGATGAAGGCAATAAGGTTCATAAGGTTGTTCTGTTGAAACTAGCACTCTGCTTGCAAGCAAATAAAATTCTTGAAGTACATTATATGGTTGTAAACAGTGATAATATAGGATGTAGAAACAAACTCATATGCATAATTTGAGTTTAAGAGGGAAAGAAAATAGTTTTGCTGCATTCTTAAGAAGTTCCTTACACACTACAGTGCATGGGTCAGGATCCCTAAGCTTTCTTGGATGGGTTTGCAGCTCAGGCTTCTTCCATACCTCAGCTGAGGGAGAGCAGACCTATCAAAATCCTTAAAGAGCTCAGGTTACTGGCAAAGTCACTATGTGGCAATTCAGTAGTGGTTATTGATTTATTTTTCTTCTGTGTGAACTAAAATATATTTAGACAAGAGATGGTTAATACAAGGTTTTGTGCCTCAAAATGAAAAGTCTGTTGTTCCTTACTAGCAGGTACTTAATCCTTATACAGCCTACTGTTTGTCAAAGCAGCTATTTAAGCTTTTTTACTTTGATTGCAGGATGGTATCCAGCACTTTTTGCCACATCCTTTAGAGAAAAATTTATTAAATACTTCTAATATTCAGAGAAATCACTCTAGTGGGACACTTAAAAGGATTCTTGCTGGATTGAAATGTGTGCATAGATTAATTTTTGCTAACTCCTTCTGTACAGTGGCTCCAGAGAAGCCCAAGAACTTAAGTTGCATTGTGCATCAGGAATCAATACTCACATATTTTATGACTTGTACCTGGAACCCTGGAAGGCATACATTCCTGGATACTCAGTTCAGGTTGAGATACAGCTGGTAAGTAGTGCTCTACAGAATATCTAAATAATTCTGAAGAATATTTTTATTTTAAACCAACAGTTCTTGAAATTCCTGATTCTTTGGGAGGGTTCTTAATGTAAGTCCAGCTTTCTGAAACTTTGCTGTCTGTCTGCCATGAGGGGGAAGGGAAGAGTTAAAGAAGTTGGCATTTAAGTAATTCTAAGTCAGATGTGAAGTTTTGTTGCTGAACTTGTTTTGGAGTAACAGTAATCTCATATTTCTATTCTTCAAATAAATGATTAGTGTGGCTTGAGTACAATACATCTCATAATAGGAGGCTGTACCCAAACTCTTAACTTTTCTGGGTTGACAGTTCTGTCCCATTCTACACAAGCAGATGTCTCTGCTTATTGCAGGAGGATCAAACTATGTGAATTTAAAGATCTGTTTCACTCCAAATCATTCTATGATTCTAAGTAGAGAAACTAACATAAAATGACTGAGTTTTGTAAAGTTATTTATCTGCACTTCATAGGAACTGTGGACAAATGCTATTCTGAGTTAATCCTAACATGAAGGCTTCAGGAAAGTATTTCTCCTGTGAAAGCAGATTAAGTTACTTTCCAAACTCTTTAGATGGCCTCTCGTAAAATGGAGATTTTGAGATGGCCTTTCAGTTAAAAATGGAGTGAACAGAATTGTTGCATTGTTCTGGAAACAGGAATGATTGCCAACGGCTTTCCAGCTCCCCTGTTCTGCTGAAGTGTTTTGATAACAGGTGTAGTAGAAAGTGTGCATAGATAGAAAATGTTAATGCTTTGCAAATTTCCTGATGCCCCCTGAACTATCTAGTGTTAGTATAGCAGAAGATGGTGAACAGAAATTGTATTGCACCTCTAACACTGTACTCTTGAAAGGTATGCAAGTAGCACTGACTATATTTTCTAATGCATTCTGCTTAGAATAGCCATATTGCTTTTGATTAATCGTATCAGTTCTTGTTCTTCTTTTCTTTTTTAAGCCAAATTGGGTTTTTATACAAATTTATTTACAGTTCTCTTGCTTGTGCTTTTGAAGATACGTGACTGGCAGTTAAGAGATTTTGTTTTGGTTTCAGTTCCAATGCAATCAAGCATTTGTGGCTGAACAAGCCATTCCCACTTTTTCTTCCCTTCCCTCTGCTTACAAAATTAAGGCAGAGGGGAAACATACAAGATAAACTGATTGCTCACTCTGATCTACTTTAAAATATTCTCTAAAGGAAACTAAACTTACTGCTTTGGATCTTGTTTTTTCTTTCTCTTTTATTTAGGCCAGAAGAAATCTTTCCTGACTGTATACCAAAAGATGTAAACAATTCTTGCACCATTACTGATATTCAGTTCTTTGTTAATACGGAGATCTGGGTGGAAGCAACAAATGCACTTGGGAAGGCTGAATCTGATCCTCTTGTTGTTGATCCCATTGACATTGGTAACTATATGCCCCTCAAAGCTTTAATAGAATGTTGCTGCTGCTTCTGTGTATATTGCTGAACTGATAGGTTAATGTTTCTTCACTATAAACATGATCACTATATAAGTGTTTTGACTAGAGCTTGAACTGTGCTGAGCAAAGGTAGGCATGGTGAGAGATATCACAATTCAGATAGCAAGTTTGTGTTGAGTAGTCTTATTCAGAAGATAGTGTAAAGTAGCAGCCATTTCAGGTCCTGAAAGACTTTAATGGTAGTGCTGCAATATAGAGTGTGAGCGTCTAAGGGCATGGTAAAGTACAGCTGTGGAGTTAACTTTAACTTCTTCTCTTTTAGTTAAACCACTGTCTCCACAGAATGTATCAGTCAGCTCAGGAGTACTGCCTACTGTTCTGCAGCTTTGCTGGGAGAATTGGATTTCAGATGCTGTGATGATGCTGAAATTCAATATTCGCTACAGAATTGTTGGCGACACAAACTGGATGGAGGTAATACTATCCTTGCCATGGTTCTGCTGTATTCCAGCCATCTGTGAAACTGGAGTTCCCCCTGTTGCACTTCAGGGTATTCAGTTTCATTTCATTATGTCTTGCATAGCCACCCAAGGAAGTTTATCTTGTGTGTTCATGGAGGCTGTGATCTAGGTATTTTTTGGCACAGTCTGAGTATGGTGACCTTTTCATATCTTCATGGACTTTTCTGCTGTCCTCCCTGTCACAGTGCAGTATGTTGATTTTAAATTTAATTTTGCACAATGTATGGAACATTAATGAATTTCCATTTTCCCATGCATGTGCAAAATGAGTGATCTAAATGTCATTCAAAGATTGGGTAAATACTGTATCATGCTGGAATGCTTTTTAGAACTTACTCTACCTCAAGCTGGGTACAAGAGGTCTAGGCAGGGCCACAGGCTGGTGCAGAGTGGCTTGAAAGCTGCCCAGTGGAAGAGGACCTGGTAGTGCTGGTGATGGCAGCTGAATATGAGCCAGTGTGTGCCCAGGTGGCCAAAAAGTCCAGTAGCATTCTGGCCTGGATCAGCAATAGTGTGGCCAGCAGGACCAGTGATTTATGTACCTGTATTTGTCACTGGTGAAGCCACACCTTGATTCCTGCCCTCAAGTGTGAGGCAGTCAAGAACAGGAAAAGTGAAATGAGTCAGCCTTACCTGTAATGTACTATGATATGTTCCTGTTATCAAGAGCTGTGGGGTTTTTTTTCTTTATAAATCAATCTTTATGCATCAATCTGTTGACATATTTTTAATAGCTCTTCAGTTTTTCCTTACTTTAAGCCTTCCCTCAGAGCAGTAGTGCTCCAGAGGTCCAAATGTATTCGCAGTTCTGTGAGTTCTTGGAAGGAGGGCTCCTTTTGATTTTACCAAAATGGAGCAGGTAGCCTAACACAGCTCCTTGTGACTAATGTGGCTTTAGATGCAGAAACTATTTATTAAGGTCACCTGTATTGATATTTTAAAAGCACTGGCCTGTACAATCTAGTCTGCAACTCCAAGATGGTGTATATGTTGTCCTGATAGAACAAGTTCTTCTAACTTGTCTTGCCCTTTTAACATATGAAAACAAATGAAATAGTAACTTTTAAGTGAGCTGAACTTGCTTAACTGTGGTAAAATTGGACTATTTTGAGAATTCTTTACCCTCAGGATTAGCCTCTTAAGTGTCCTGCATTTGTGTTTCATCTGTAGTAATTTCTGCCAGGGGTCCTCACTGTAAAAAGCTCTTAGTTGCAAGTGAAACAATGTGAAGAGTCAATGTGTCTATTATCTAATATCCATATATTTGTGTCTATTATCTACTCCACCCTGCTTCCCTACATACATACTAAGAATACTTTTCTGGCATTTGGTTGCTCACCTAAGATAAATCAAATAGCCTATGAAAATAATTTATTAACAAAACTATAAACTACTCTAAAACTATTTTCAGTTTCATTCAATAAGTACTGTTCTGGATCAGTGGAAGCAATGATCCTGGACATTTAACTTAGAGTAACCAATAATTTTGCAGTCAATAATCAAGCAGGTCACCTAGCAAAGTTCTGAATTGTGAGGCAGGGTACTACAGATCAGTAAGCAGCAGAATTACATGGAAAGGAAGGAGAGAGATGTAAGCTAATTTTCAAAAAAAAAGATAGTGAGATTGTCCTGAGGTAACTGTCAAACTGTTCTAGTGTATGTATATTCTTATACCTGGCAAAGACACACAACTCTGACTGAACATTTACCAGACAATGCTTGAGAATTGAAGTTTTTGGAAATCAGAGGGAAGGAAAGCTTGTTTGTGTTGTGTGTGTGTGTGGTGGGGAGCCTTCTTGGGTGACCGCCCAAGTAGCACAGAACTCAGCTCTACTATATTTTGAACACTTTTAAAAATCTTGGTCATATTTGCAGGTTCCTTCTGAAGATACAGCTTCCACAAGAACTTCATTCATTGTTCAGGGTCTCAGACCCTACACAGAGTATGCCTTTTCCATTCGTTGCATGAAGGAAGATGGAGTGGGCTACTGGAGTGACTGGAGTGAAGAAAAGACTGGGATGACCACTGAAGCACGTAAGTAGTGTATAAAAGCAGGTCACTGACTTCTCAGGTTTGTGAGGGCTCTGCAATTTGGCAGTAGCCAGCTGAAATGGTGTATCCTTGCTTGAGCTGCTTGTTTGTGTAAGCAACAAAGCTCTCCGGAGTTACTTTCAGCACTGACTGACTTGACCCATGCATTCTAAGGAGCATAAGAATAGTTTCCTCTTAAGCTAGTGGAGAGGTGCTCCCTGAAAACAGTTAGATCAGCAGCAGGGGAAAGAAGCCTTCTTCACAGAAAACTGTATTCTCAGTCTTCTGGATGAAATCTAGGATTTATGCTTGGCTTTTTATTCTGAAGGTTATTCTTTGTAACAGAAGTTATCCTGCCTAGAAAAAAATTTCTTAGTAGACCAACTGCCTTAGTTTAATAACAACTTGACATTTACAAAATTAGTAAAAGTCTAGGTGAACAATCATCAACAGTTAAGAAACAGAAGATCTTAGTCATACAGGATGTATCGATTTCTTCACAAACTTAATAAAGCAATGATATAAAATAATGTGCATGTGGTAAGTGTAGCCTCTTATGCACTAAAGCATCCAAATAACACATCCTTTAAGTTTCAAAGTATTCATTTTCATTTCTTTTCCACTTTGGTAGCCTGCAAGGTTGGCTTTGTTTCTGGCTTATGCTGATGCTACCCCATAGAGAACCAGTATTGTGTACTTGATACTCAGTAAGGAATCTATTCTTACATCCAATTGCTATAAATAGTTAGTTACATCTATTTAGCTTCAATGTCAAGCTGATTGGTATTTTTCTGGTTTTTAAATGTGCTTTAGCTTTTCCTGTTTGCACCTTTATAGTCTTGTTTCTGTAATATCCTGTATGTCCCATAGTATCTTCAGAGATGTGTCTTTTCTGAGTAGTGTGTTCACTGCAGCATTACAGTGCACATCAAGTTAAACCAATACAAGTTCCATTATTAAAACAGATTGGAAATCCTTCATTTTTTATCCTGATTGAATGAATTTGTCATCTTAGATAAGAAATAAGAAGGATTATTGTAGTTTTTGTTTAAAACATGTGGAATTTGTATCCATCATTGCATTGCAAAATTTACTTTCTCTGGGGAAGATACTGTAAAATATATCAATATTCTAGTCTCTGCTTTTCAACTCCTAATGATAGTATGAATTTATTTTCTGTGTTTGCTATCTCAGGCTGAGCAGTGATGATTTCAGGACAGCCTGTCTATTTAGATTGCATTTCTGCTGTGCTGTGATGACTGGCTTTGCAAAAATACTGCTGATATTAAGTACCTGTGTCTTACTTTAGCCTCAGAATAAAAGTTTTAGAGTAGCAAATGAACATCAGGCAGGTCATGTTAGATTCATGATCTCTATTAGGCAAGATGTACAATTGCTTCTCTTTAATATGAATCAAATTTGGATACTCCAATCAGTAAAACAGCTCCCTTTGCCTCAATTCATAGTTCTCACAATATAAAGCATAAAATATGAGATGCATGCTGGACACTTGGTAGTGAGGGGTGTTTGAGGTTAAAAGCCAGAACCTCATAATACACTAAATGCTATGAAAGAATTCTGAGAAGAAAATAGTCTTAAAAGATTAAAGAAGTAATTCATTTTGAGATCAGCTTTCTCTTGCGGCTAAGACCCTCACAAAAGATTGGCCATTTTTTTATTGCTTTGCACAGCATAGTATTGGTTGGTTCATTTTACTTTAAAACGGAATTTGTTATGGAAGCACCACATTTTCATAGTACAGATGCCAAAATATGCTGTAGTATTGTACAAAAGTACTGCAGTTCTGTTATACCTTTAGAATCAAGGAGTCTGACTGCCAGGAGAAATTTGTCTCCTTGTTAACGCTTGTGCATTTTCCTTTTTTCAGGTAACTTGATATTGAGGGTAGGAGCAGTGTTGAATGCAGACTGTAGCACGGTTTGCAGGGTCAGGTGTGCACGGCTGTGCCTCTGAATGCCGGCTGCACCATGTAGGTGTGATCATGCCGCACTCAGCATTGTCACCTTTAGTCTAATCTTGCAGATGCCCACCATTGTGACTCATACTTCTTTTAATACTGTGCACTTAAAACAGAGTTGGTGTCTTGCTCATCTCTTTAGGAAATTTTCCACTTAATATGCCAAGCATTATTTTCATTGAGAAAGCAAGAAATGCTTTTTAACATGCTTTTATTTTTTTAAAGAAAGCAAGCATAAAATGGTAACCAAAGGATGAATTCAAACAGATTAAATAAAAATGATTCCACTCTCAAGCATTGTTTGTTTCATCAGAACCATCTAAAGGACCACCCATATGGAGGATCATTGATACATCTCACTCACCAGCTTTCTGGACTGTGCATCTCTTATGGAAGGTAAAGCCAATTGAGAAAAATTGAGCATTCTTTTAAAAGCATGAGTTTTTCAGTGGAAAAATTACCCAATAGCCTTGAGAGATGACTGGGATACTGTAGGTTTTTTTGATATGAGAAGTGACTTTAGTATTCTTACGATAATAATTATGAAAAATTAAATGTACAGCTGTAAAGCCCATGATTTAACTAACACTCATCTATGACCTAAAACGCAAATAATATATTCCTCATTTGTTGTCCTTCTGTAGATTTGGAACTGCCACTTGAACAAAGCATAGCTTCATGTAGTGTTTTCTGTAAGCTAAAATGTGACAACCCTGTCTGGACAGTGATATCCCAGCTGCAAAATCCATTAAGCCTTGAGATACTGCAGAGAACAAGGTTATTAAAAACAGCACTGTGCCTCTGTGTGCAGCAAGGCTGCTGTGTCCAACTGGATGATTGGTGCAGCTGAGAAGGGGAATGTGATTATAGTCCCATATATAATTACTCCCCAAACCCTGCTTTCTTCTAGTCCATAAACTGTGTCATATTTGTCGTATTAACACAACAAAAGGTGTGAGATCCCTTTTATGCCATTGTGTTGTAAAGTCACATAAATTGGAGGTTTTATCAAGAAGTTCTGCAACCCTTACAGAATAGCTTTTATTAAATCACTAGGTATGAACAAAGAAAGAGTATTTAAACAAGAAATAGGCTTCGAAAGTGACTACTTTTTAGAAATATGCACAGGTTATTTGTTTATCTTAAATGTGCAGGTATTTTATCTATGAAACTTGCACTGTTCTCATATTTTTTAATTGTACCATAAGGACAGCAAGGTACATCACATTTGTTCAGTATCAGCTTAATCAAAGGTATGTTTCTGGCAGGCACTGAAGCCATTTGAAGCCAATGGAGTAATCTTGCAATATGAAGTGACTATCAGAGATAAATCATCTCCTTCCAGTCCAGTGAAGAAATACAATGTTACTAGCACCAACCATACCTTACAGCTGCGGGAAGGAACTTACGAAGTGACTCTGGTTGCCCGGAACAGTGTTGGGTCATCTCCTCCATCAGTTTTACTTATCCCAGCAAGTAATTCAAAAGGTGAGTGTCCTGGTAATGTCTCTGTCAAGTAAATCTGCATGGTACTTTTTATAAGAAATCTTCAGTGTTGTAAAACAATACCTTTTACATGGGCACATAATTAAAGTATTACTGAATTATCTGTAGTTTCATGCCTTTTGTATATACTGCCACTTGTGTGCCAGGGTACATGTGGATTTGTCTATTCACACTTTTTGATTAGTCTGTTCACTATTCCTTGTTTGTCCCAGTCCTATTCTCCTACGTTTTCAGTATTTTATCTGGTTTTGTCATCTGCTTCCACTATTTCCATGCTGTTCATGTTCTTTATGTTCTATTCATTATGCACTAATAGTAAGGACAGACTGGTTTATCCTTATTTCCAGTCTTTTCTTAGACAATCCAAACACTACCAGGATAGGTAGCAAAAAAAATAGCTATATGAATAGATACAGGTAAACACAAAGGGAGAGCCACTGGTTATAAAGCTATTATATGAATTATTTAAATGTATAAGGGTATAAATTCAAACAAAGTAAGGAGGAAGTACTTAGTAAGGTATACATATATGGTATATAAGCATATAATATGTATTACAGAATAAGCTGAGTTGGGAGGGATGCACAGGTATCTCGAAGTCCATCTGCTGGCCCTGCACAGGTCACTCCAAGAGTCACACTGTGTGCCTGAGAGCATTGTCCTCCTGTGTCAAACACTGCTTGAACTCTGTCAGATTTGGTGCTGTGACCACTTCCCTGGGGAACCTGTTCCAGTGCCCACCCACCCTCTGGGTGAAGAACCTTACCCAGCCTAAACCTCCCCTGACACAACTTCAGGCCATTCCCTTGGATCCTGTCACTGGGCACTCCGAGCAGAGATCAGCGCCTGCCCCTCCTCTTTCCCTCATAAGGAACTTGTAACTGCAGTGAGGTCTCTCCTCAGTCTCCTCCAGGCTGAACATACCAGGTGACCTCGGCTGCTCCCCATGGCTTTTCCTCAAGGCCCTTCTCCACCTCTTTTACCTTCCTTTGGATGCTTTCTAATAGTCTAATAAGTTGATTATATTGTGGCACCCAAAAGAGCCCCAGCAACTGAGGTGAGGTTGCCCAGAGCAGAGCAGGACAATCAATCCCCTCCCTAGCCCAGCTGTCAGTGCTGTCCCTGATGCCCCCAGGACACCCTTGGCCCTCCTGGCCGCCAGGGCACTGCTGGCCTTGGACCAGAACCCCAGGGCCCTTTCCATGGCACTGCTGTCCAGCCTCTCATTGCCCAGTCTGTCTGTACATCCAGGGCAGCCCCATCCCAGGTGCAGAATCTGGCACCAGCCCTTGTTGAAGTTCATATGGTTGGTGATTGCCTGACCCTCTACTTTGTCAGGGTCTCTCCACAGGACCTCCCTGCCTTCGAGCGAGTCAGCAGTCCTCACACATTTGTATCACCTGGGAATATGTTTAGTGTCCCTTCCAGTCCTAAGTCATTATCATACCACAGAGCTGAGGATGGAGCCCTGGGGAGCACCCCTGGCACAGGTCCCAGGTCCCTAGTCTGATGTCACCCCATTCACTGTAACCCTTTGTGCCTGACCTGTGAGCCAGTTGCTCCTCCATCACAGGATGTGTTTATCCAGCTCTGGGCTGGATATTATATACACAATTTACTTCTATATATACACCATACGTAAAGTATAAGTACTTAGTAAAGTACTTAAGTGTAACTGTACACTTGTAAATTCCCATTCTAATTTTGATTTCTCATTTGAAATGAAGCATTTTTCCAGAAGAAAGAAACATAATGTCTGTGAGAATAGAGAAGTTGAGTCTAACTTCCAGTTTTTAAATAGCCTGATAACTGCTTTTGGATCTCTGACACAAAGAGCCATGTGTAAACCTCCAAATTTCAGAAAATGGCACCTACATTTACTTCGGTTCTGTCAAATAGCTACCATTTCCCAAAAGTATCAACATTTGCCAGAACAGCTTCTATCATAAAAGAACTGTCAATATTAATCACTTTTTTCTTTCATTACAGCTCCTGTGAAGAATCTTAGAACATTACCTAAACATGACAAGTTGTGGGTAGGGTGGACTGCTCCTAACAGTTACGTTCTTAAATATGTGATCGAGTGGTGTCTGGTGTCCAGCAGCTCAGACTGCATCATAGAATGGCAGATTGCACTAGGAGATGTTCAAGGAATTGACTTAAAAGGTATTTAGCTCATAAATCTATATATAACTTGTAGGACACTCTAAAAACTTGCTAATGTTTGGAAGATGAGAACCATCCTCACAATGATTAGAATTTTATGGTAGAACAGGGGTTTAATGCTGAGGATTTCAATTAGTTTATTGGGAGTGTATGAAAGTATTTGTATGTTTTTGTGGAATATACAACTGTATCTGATCTTGAATTTTGAAATTTATATTATGTAACAATAAGGGCTTTATCTCCATTTTGGTTTTAGTATTGTTATTCTTGGAAACCATTAAAATAGCGAAAAGGCTGAGTTCTTTCAATATCAAATTCTTTGATTACTCAATTCAAACAGTGAAACTTGATCAGCTTTATTCTTTTGACATTACGATCAGTATCTGAAATCAGTAAATTGGGGACTTAAATAGAAAGACTATCTGTAGCATTAAAATAAATTTTTAAAAAACCCTGACTTCTGTGAAGTCTATTTTTTAAATTTTACATTTTAATGTGAACCATTCCTTTAGTTAATATTTTGAAGCAGTATTTTTTCTTTAGTCAATATTTTGGAGAATTGTATCGAGCTCTAGAAAATACTCAGCTCCATTAAGTACAAGTCCTAGTTAAAGAGCAAAAACTCAGAAGCCTGTAACTGAAGTAAATGAGAAGGATAGTGAGGAATTTGACTGTGAAACACCACCTTTTAAATTCTTTTTATTAGATATATTTATTTTTTATTCCTTTTATTAGGTATAAAGCCTTTCAAGTGTTACTTGATAACTGTGTACCCTCTGTATGCTGATGGTCAGGGAAGTGGACAGTCTGTGAAGGCTTATCTTAGGCAAGATCGTAAGTATAAAATCATCACCCTGAAGCACACACACTGAACCTTTGTGACAAAAAATGAAGAAACCTTTGCTTTAATTTAGACTATGTAATGAAAAATCGTTTAGTACATCAGGATCAGGTGATGTCAATGATCTTTTCCCATCTATTATCATCCATTCTGCTTTTTTTACAGTGTTTGCGAACTGGACAGACAGCTGACTGTGGCTGGCTCTTTGTTTTTCTAACCTTTATCAGATAATTAGACATGAATTTGTTATTTTAGTGATATATTTATTATATATATTGCATATTTATTACTTATAATAGGGATATATATGCTGATTTATTTTAAATTTCAAGTGTAAAATCAAGAATTAACTTCATTTGAAGGTTTCCCACAACTTGCTGATTTTTCTTTTTGTATCTGTTTCTGAATGTTTCTTTTTTAAAACATCTTTGTAGTTACATTGTTTGTAAACAATACTTTCCAGATGAGTAAGTCAAACTATTCCATTGAAGTTTTTATGCTGTTACAGTTCAGTGCTTGTTGATATGTTAATATGTTCTGTGAATGCAAGGTCGCCAAGCAGAAATTAATCTTCATCTCCCATTACAGGTCCTTCAAAAGGACCTACTGTTCAGACAAAAAAAGTAGGAAAAGCTGAAGCTGTTTTGACTTGGAACCATCTCACAGTTGAGGAACAAAATGGATTTATCAGGAATTACACCATACTTTACAAAACTATTGATGGAAATGAAACAGGTAGTAGAAAACGGAAATGTTTTTTGGCATTGGAAGTGTTTCATCTGTCTGTTTCCTAATATTTGTTTCTGACAAAGTATACAGAATCGGTTATAGCTGAATCGGTTATAGCTGTGTCTGTTCTGAGAATGTAAAGCAGGTGTCTGAGCCACAATTGTCCTCCATACAGAACAGAACGTCGCTAGTAAAGAATTCAGAACATTCAGTCTGTATATAGCAGGGTACTGAGTTTAGTTTCTGAAAGCTGATTTGTGAGTATTGTGCCTGCATATTGCAATCTAAATACAGAATGAAATGATGGTATATCAAGATGATGGCAGACCGTTCAAGATACAAAAGGAATTGACTGTATTTAACTATGATAAAACCTTAAGAAAAGGAAGTGGGGAGGAATTTTTTAATTCTTCTGGAGCTGTAGATCAGTGTATTACTGATGTAAATCATCTCGTTTGAAGTACATCTTAGTACACACTACTACATTCAGTAGTGTGTATGCTTCTGCAGTCATACTACAGGCAGCTGGCACCATCAAAACTTTAATATTTAGATTTGCTTAAATTGGAAAGGCCATGTACTTATGTGCATGCCTGTGTCTTACTCTTCCTTGCCTTGTTTTTTTTCCTAGCCAGTACTAGCAGTTCCTTGTTAGCAATATGTATTTGGCAGACTTTAAGCCTCAGTTATACTACTAGTTAAGTTTAGTAGGTGCATTCTAGGGAAAAAAATTTCACAGGAGATGAAATATAGAAAGAGACTAAATTCAGATACCTACACAGAAACAAATGAATCTCAGCATTTCTTGTACAAGTTTGTAGTTTTTGACAGTTGTATTTTCCAGCTGCAACACATTCTATTAAAACTATCTTTCATATCTGAAGTCTTGATGTCTTATGTTCCTATATTTGTGGAGATGTAATTTGTTTGTAGGAAACCAGCAAAAATTTCTTCTTCTCTTTAGTTGTGACAGTGGATCCTTCCAAGACAGAGTATACCCTTTCCTCTCTAACCAGTGACACACTCTATACTGTGCGGATGATGGCATCCACAGATAATGGAAGCAGGACCGGTCCCGATTTCACATTTACTACACAAAAATTTGGTAAGGCTGGTGGCACAGTTGGTAGCAGTAGGTATTAATGTTTCAACAGTACATCAGGACTCTCTGAAAGATGTGTTAGAAGGGGAAGGTGATTTAATTTTAAAGTTTCAGTTACAGTCAACCTGCAGTGTTCATAATACCCAGGTGCTCTTTTACTAAGAGGTAGTTTAGTCAGAATTTTTCTGGTTACATAGAGAACAAGATATCCTCTGCAAAGCTCATGGATTGCACTTTTTGTGTTATTAGGCATGCTGTTTTGGATGTGTTTTATGTGTTTTATACTTTAGGTTATAATGTTTTGTCCTGACCTTTAATAAGTCATTAGGATTTATCCAGTGCCTTTGTCTCTTTTGGTGTCCAGGGGCATCTACCCCTAGTCAGAGTCTTTCTTTTAATCCTGATAAAGTGTGCTGAAGAAACTGTAGAGATATGTGCTTGTATCTTAATCTGCTGATGGAGTTACCAATCAGCATATGTCATTCTCAGAGCCCTTTCACGTTCTTTCATATCACTGTGAAAGTTTTCTGAAAGACTCATTTTGCATAGTTAAATTTATTGTATGTTCAGCTTTAGGGTGCTTCCGATGTATAAGGCTGAGCAACATTACTAACTGAATTTAATTGTGGAAGACACTTACTTAAATTTAATGGAGGCTTTTTTCTGTATAGTGTTGCTCGTCCCTAAGCATTCTCCAAGGTTTACTTAACAATATGTGTAACATTGGAAGGAATACATAACAATAATGCAAACTTTGGTGTTTGCAGTTAGAGGAGATCTTCACAAACAGAATAAACTGATGGATGAGTAGTGATGTTGTTTACTTTAATTATTTGACCATGACCATGTTATGACAGCCACTGGGGCACTGAAATACCTGGATAGCAGATTAATTTGGCCAAGATGTTACTGTCATACCTGCCCAAGCTACAAAATTATTTGCTCTGTCAGTACTACAGCTTCTAGATCAATCCATTTTTTTTTATGCAAGGCACCAGATTGTCAATGCAGAGTTTTTCATGTTCTCACCAGGAGACACTTTTCATATAGTGAAAAGGTTCTTCTGAAAGTGAAGGTTTAAGACTGAGCATTGAGGTGTTTCAGATTCTCTCTCACCTTTTGGAAATACATACTGCTGTTGAGTTCCTTGAATGCCAAAGTGGGCTATAACTGCTTCGTTTCACATCCTTCAGGAAAAGGAGAAATTGAAGCCATAGTTGTACCTGTGTGTCTAGCATTCTTGTTGATTGTGCTCCTTGGAGTTCTGTTTTGCTTCAACAAACGTGACCTGTAAGTATAAATGACTCTCCCTCATATTTCTCAGCATAACAGAAATGGCAGTAATTTATACCAACCTAGTTAAGTATTCTTCAGTTAGAGCAGAAAAAAAGTTAAAACATGCATATATTGATTGGTGTTAAAAAACTTCTCTGTTTTCCATGAGAAACCAGGGCTTCTTCTGACACTAATTTCTTACTGTTAATTACACATATACT
This sequence comes from Chloebia gouldiae, assembly GCA_003676055.1. Lineage (NCBI taxonomy): Eukaryota > Metazoa > Chordata > Aves > Passeriformes > Passeridae > Chloebia > Chloebia gouldiae. The sequence continues at coordinate 18,826,388 of QUSF01000011.1, forward strand.
AAATGTTCTATGGTTCAATACTGCAAGAAAATTAATGCTTTTCTTGCTGGACATAGTTAGGATTAGCTTATTAGGTTTTGATCAGGATCAACTGTCCATGTTTCTTATGTCATCCTGTGAGTGGAGTTTTGATCCCTAGTTTGTGAAGATTTGGAAATCTCTTCCTTGTATTTGGGCTATTTAATTACAGCATTAACAAATGTGAAGCTTTATTACAAAATTAGGCAGACATGATCTCCAGTAACTGTGTGCCTGTTTACCGACTGTTGGGAAGCAACCTGCCTCCTCCTGCTCCCCCACCCCAAAGCTCTTGTCTGTGGTTTTAACCAAGATGTCATTGCTGCAGTGTTTCCCCTGGCAAGGTGTAGCACCTCTCCTATATCCCCTGTAACTATCCTTTCTCTGTGATTAAAGACAGCATTCTATGCCCTTTTCCTTTTGACCTCCCTGCTGCTCCTAAAATTAGTTCTTATTGGATATCAGTTGGAAAGCCCATCTTGAATTGTTCTTCAGGAGTTCTCCTTCAGAGAAGGAGGTTTGTTGGATCTGTTTATAAAGAGCGGGATAGGTGCATCAGTTTCAAAGCTGGTTTGGTTAGGGGGTTCATGTCTCAACAGAAGCTTCTGGTTTTAAGTAACATTCTTAAGAGTTAAATTTGGAAGAAAAACTTGCCTTTTTTTTTTTAATTGTGAAGTTAGCTTAGATTTTGACCTTTGGTATTCATAGTTATATTAAAAATAAGCAGGATTGTATTTTCATACTGACATGCATCATAAACTACCTAAGTAATAGAGTAGTACTGTACATTCTAGAGTGCTATAAATTTGAAAATCTCTCACTGTTACCATTTGTTGTTTTGTGTTACATTGATAGCTTCATCTAATGAGTGGAGGAGTTAAGTGTAGTGCTGTGTTTTCGTAAGCAGTACAGTCTCATAGAAAGATGAAAAGTAGCCCAGACAGCATTCCTATTTGGAATGCAAACTTTCTATGTAAGGGAATGGTATCCTGGATTCTGCTGTAGTTGCTATGAACAGGGAATTTGGGGAGTGCATCTTGTGACTTTATTCTGTTTTTAATCCTTTACAGAATTAAAAAACATATCTGGCCTATTGTACCTGATCCATCCAAGAGTAACATTGCTCAGTGGTCTCCTCAAGTTCCAGCTAAGGTAATACTCACCTTTCTGTATCCTGTATCTTCATAGTCTGCAAGGTCTCAGATAAAATAACCAGAGGGAGTCTTCTGTCTTCCAGCAGACATGGATTTCAAGGAAAACCTGAATGTGATACAGCATAGTTGGAAGGCTTCATTTGCATCTGTAGATTTACATGTCATTAGATTTACATGGCTCTTAGCACAATTTCACAGTCTAGCATGGGCTTTAAGCTGTTTGTTTCAATTTACTAGTTGGAATGGTCAAGTACTCATTTCTTTGCTCATTCATGGGAAATCAGCATTAAGTAAACAATTCGTGATTCCCGTTCTTAAAACCCTGAAGTGGCCTGTTTGCACAGTTCAGTCATGAATGAGACAGATTATAAAAAGTTCCTCATTAATGAGAAGATTGCAGCAAAATTTATGCCATATGTGAGGGGAATTACCAGGCAAACTCTGTTCAACACTTCAACTGTGGCTGATTTCTTTGAAAAAATATTCTGATGCTGAGTACTTTATTTGAAGTAATGTATGGTTCTCAGTGTAGAATGTCCCTATGCTGCACAGCAAATGCTTCTATGTTTACAGCTCTTAAGAATAATTAAAATGAGAGCAAAGACTTCCTCACACATCCCCTATTTTTAAAATAGCTGCATAATTAAGACCTTGTCTTGGAACCACAGCTGTATCTTTCTTTTTTTAATGCATGCTTTGGAGATATTGCCAGACTTAGTAAAGAGAAAACTAACATGAAGAAATTCAAAGGCATTACAAATAAAAATTCATATATTTATTGAGGCTTTTGATTTTTAACATAACCTTCCTCTTAGGCAACATACATCTCTTTCTTTCAGCATAACTTCAGTTCCAAAGATCAGATGTACCCAGAAGGCAGCTTTACAGATGTAAGTGTTGTAGAAATAGAAGCTGATGACAAGAAGTCTTTCTCAGAACAAGATCTAAAACCCTTTGACTTGCTTAAAAAAGAAAAAAGTACTTCAGAAGGGCACAGCAGTGGTATTGGAGGATCCTCGTGCATGTCTTCTCCTAGGCAGAGTGTCTCTGACAGCGATGAAGGTGACACGACACAGAACACTTCGAGCACTGTGCAGTATTCGACTGTAGTGCTTAATGGATACAGAGACCAGACACCTGTACAAGTCTTTTCAAGGTCTGAGTCAACTCAGCCCCTGCTAGATTCAGAAGAGAGATCAGAGGATCATGCTGGAGGAGCTGACAGTACAGCACAGAGGCAGCAGTATTTCAGACAAAATGGTGGTCAGGATGAAGCCAACACAGACAGGCCATGCTTTGAAAGAACAAAGCAGATTACTCATGCTAATGAGGGAGATCTTGTTGGATTTGTTCAACTGCAGATCTCAGGTCAGAGTTCACAGCCATTGGGCCTTGGGATGGAAAAAAATACCCAGGAAGCTGCTGTATCAAATGTTTTACAGACATGTACTGAAGGACAAACTGTGAGACCTGAAACAGTGGAAGAAAATCCACTTTCAGTTGATGAAATGCCAAAAAGTTACCTCCCACAGACTGTGAGACAAGGGGGCTATATGCCTCAGTGAGAGAAAAGACTGGCTCTGTTTAGGCCTTCATTAGTGCCTGTTCACATCTTCCCCTGTGTTTCTGATAAAGTAAGCTAGGTATTTTTATCATACTGCAGGTAGAAAAACTGAAATTAAGCAAAGAGTAATTTGACAAAAATACAATAAGGACTGTTTTTGTGGAAAATTTCCAATCCAGACCTACTAGAGATTTATGCACTACATAAAACCTGACATCTGGATAGCTGAACAAGCCTTTGTGCTATATTGGGTTTTGTATCTCTTCATAACAGAATTTCACACGATTGAAAAGGTCAAGTTTTAAATATCCACATCAGCCAATAGACCTCCCAGAAGAAACACTTTGATGCATGGCAGTGTACAAGCCTAAAAAGCCAGCTGTAGTTGCACAGTGCAGCTTTGTGCAAAAGTAAGACTGAAGCTAAGTATTCTGACATGGAAGAATACTTGTGTGATATACTTTTCAGTAAAATAATTGACTTACTGAATTTTTACTTGGCCCAGTGCCTCAATTTGGAGCTTACCAGACCTGCAAATCATGTTCATCCCTATTTAAAACACATAAAAATTAAGTAGAACTTACTGTGTTGTACAAATAGGAAAACACCAAGATCACTTCAATCTGAATGCTACTATAGTAACTGGTACTTTACCTATATTTAGATATGTGTACACATGAACTGTTAGAGTAATTTGGCCTAAAAATTGTGCCTTGCAACTTGATGCACAGCAATTCAGTCTCATAATCAAAAGTTTGGAAATCAGATGACAACACAGATCAGCAGTTATTTAAAGGCTTTGTACCCACTGTTTGATTATCTAAAACTTCTGTGATCATATATGCCTTTGTTCAATAAGTGCACCTTTGATGTGTACAGCTCAAGTAAAAAGCTGTAAGCTTTTACCATTTTGCTGAGCGCTCAGGAGATAGGAAATATGACCTTCCTCCTGACAGACTGCAGCTATTAGTGTGCTGTAACCTCACTGCTAATACTGCAGGACATCCTTGAAACTGAAAACAGCCAAAGCATTGAAGTCATTGGTGCTCTTGGAACTAAAACCAAAATCTGTACTCTGAATTTCAACTTTGCTGGTAGTATGTCTCTATTAGCAATCATGAGCCACAAAACACACTTAAATGATTGTTAAAATTCCTTACTTTTTTCTTAATGTCACACTTTTCCCCTGCTCACACAGTATATATTTTTTTGAAGAAGGTACATTTCTTGGAAACTTCCTCTGCCAGTGTCTAAACAAAAATTAAATTACAGGACAATGAACCTCTTCTCCAGTAATAACCAGAAATTTTATGGCACTCTTAAAGATTTTTTTAATTAATTCTAAATCTAATATAGGCTAGTCAGCTTTCTAATCTGACACTAACAAAAATGTATTTCAAAACACTAAATGCTGTTTTGTGAGACTAAAGTGTTTTATTTCTCCATCAGCAAAATAACTATATATTTCAGACCACCTGAAACCTTTTGTGCTGTGACCTCTGGTACTGCTGTTCTGCAGAGCACTTGCTAAAAGCCCTTGAAAGGCCTGTGTCAGTATCATTTCATCTTCCCTTGTCTGCCAGTTTGTATGGAAGGATGGGTGTACATGTAAATGTCCATGTGTCTTTTGCTTTTGTTATGAAGAAATTAAGGGCAAGAGTAAATTTGTAAGATTACCTCTTGAAGTTTGGAATATTTAAAACAGATAAAGAATGCAGTGTCTTTAATAACATTTCACTATTCCACAGTTCCTTTCTCCTGACAGCATTTTTCTGTATTTAGGCACTTTTTTTTTAAGTAAAAGGCTATCTTGTGGCTTACTATAATTACGCCTTTCTTCAGAGCAGTCCTCTTCTTTTTCAGCCCACTACACCCTCAGCACCATTAAACTCCCTCCCAGAGGGCAAAGGTGTAATAAAAACTGCTGTCATGAGATAGCAGAGAGACCATCTTTCATTTTTCAGAGGTTGAAGGAACATTCATTTTTTGGAACACATTCCTCTTGGAAAAAAATAGCAGTTACTTTACTGCGGCATGAGTTATCTTCTCTATGCAAACTTCACAGTGACTGTAGAAGCCACAAGTAAAAGGGAAAGTCTCTGTTGAGCAGTGTGCATGCTAATTAGAACTGCCCAGCAGCCACATGCATTCAGTCCATCTTCTCATCTCTGAAGTGTTATAGACTACTACCTGGCTATGTAGTTGTCCTGGTTTAGGGCAAATTTGGGAGGAAACTTCCAAAAGGGTCCCTCTAGAAGGCAAATTCAAGCAGCCCCTCCCTCTATTGGTATGGGGAAAAGATTTCCTCGGAGAAAAGTGGGAGAAAACTGTTTATTTAACAGGCAAAGCATTCTCGAGCATAAAAAAATAAATAATCTTAAACACTAAAACTTCTCAGTGTTCTGAAGAGATGGCAAATTCAGAAAGTCCTTGTTGTGGGGTGTAGCTCAGCTCACTCAGTCTCTTATCAGTCCCTCCAATGCTGGACAATGCCACCTCCTGATAGGTCCCTGATAGGCCACAGGTGTGAGCTCCTGGTGTTTTTCTGGGTTTTCAGTTCAGAGCAGGGCTGAACATCTCCAAGAAGAAGAAAAGCCTTAGTCCAGAGAACTTCTCTGCCTCAGCCAGCTAAAAACTAACTAAAGTCAAAGGAGAGCTTTCTCTGCTCTCCATGCTGCAGACAGCACAGTGTGTGAGAAGGATGCAGGGAGTAAGTGCAGTTTCTGATAACAAACTCTGTGCTTCTTCTCCCCCCTCAGCTCTCAGAACCACTCTTAAAGGTGCAGAACTTAATACCCAGCATAAACAGAACAGATGACTGGGGATACATCATAAAGTCACCCTAGGACAGTAGTCTAAACAGTGCTGCAAAGGCCTGGATGTTTTCAAAAACATGTTGATGAGTTTTTTAAAACTATGTTTTTGTGATTCAGTAATACTAAGTTTTGATAGCATAAATTATTTGAGGGAGAACGTCAGGTAGTCCTTAAGTTGCTACTTACTTGCCTTTCTGTAAAGGGATGGCATTTTCTTCTCAGTTGCTGTTAATTGTGGACCTTTCAAAATTTAACTGATGTTAAACAGCAGCAGGAGATTCTGGTTTTTTAAATCTGTGCTAACAAGAGTTCTGACCTGTCATTTTTGGCATCTTTTATTCTTGCTTATGGGCCAGTGGTAATGAAGAATTGAGTGGATGCTAGAGAAAAGTTCTGGCTGGCTGACAGTGACATGCTCTCTTTTGAGATAGTGCATTTATCTGGAGCTAAAATACTAAAGACTAAGCAGGAGCTGCTAGTGGGTGATCAGCTTGTAGCCACAATACATAAATAACAGGTTTACATAAACCTATGTGCCAAATACATTGTGCAGTGTTCAGGGTTTAACAAGATTTTGTACTTTGGACTGTAAAAACCTAATTGTATCAAACAGCTGCATACAGGTTTTTAAGAGTATCTGCAGTGTAATTATAGCAATCCACTGAAATTTTCTGAGCTTGGCTTACCTAACCTAAGCTTGAGTTTACCTAACATGGTAATTAAAGATAAAGTTTTCTCTCTCCTCCACCTCCCCTCCCCACTTCACCAATGACTATTGGTGCATGTAACAAAATAAAGGCATTATTAAAGTCATATTTCAGCGTAGACACTTTCATGTCCATCTTGATTTCCTGGACTGAAATTTTTCAGGTACAGGTGGAAGAATAGTTGTAAGGACTCTTAATTTGGTGGTGGGTAAGGGAGGCTAGTAGAAATATGTTAGCATATTTGAAAAACCTCTTAAATGCAGGCTGGTTAATGCTCCTCTGTTTACGAGAGAAGTGAATATATTACATTTTTAGTTCTATTGTGGTGGTTCTGTTAAACCAGGAGATGATTTGTATTGGTTTCTGCAATGTGTTGGCTCACTTTAAATGCACATAGTCTAGGAGTATCCTTTCCTGCTCTAGTGAAAATCTTGGGATTTCATATGTGCTGTTGTAGAAAATTAAGGTGCCTGTTATGCCTGTAACATGGCAGTACAAGCACAGCAGAGAAAAAACTTCGTTGAACTTTGTTCTGGAGAGTTTGTGACAAGTATGTGTTCGTCTGGTACAGAAGGTTGGCAAAAGCTGGCAAAAACCTTGGCCCTGGGAGGATGAGGGAGTTTGCATGCTAGAGCTGAGTCCCATTCTTGAGCTCTGGAGAAGTCCCATAATCTGGGTGGGAGCTTCAGCTTTGTAAATCGTGAGCTTTGTCAGGTGGTTAAAACATACATCAGTATGCAGAGTATGTGGGGTCACCACTGCTGACTTAAATTAAGTAATAGTTTAATTAGAGCCAGGTCTCAGATACCCAAGATCCACATCAGTGTATGCTGCAATGGAATTGACTTCTCAGTGGGATCTGAAACTCCAAAGACTGTCAGATTGTTAATGGTGTGCCCCACTCCAGGACATACACATTTTGCATCGTAATTTATGTGCATTAAGTGGACTAAATACACTAGTTTATTTTCCCCATTAGACAGTGTTTGTAGTTGAGATTAACTGTTATTTGAGTGCATTCCTTTAACTGGGTTAAAAAGGTCTCTTGACTGAGACTGTAAGAGTTCCTTAATCCCCATAACCTCTTGTCTGCCTGTAAGGGTGGATACATATAACCATTTTAAATTCCAGGAGTTGCTTGTAATATTATACAGGAGAAGTTTATAAAAATGTTGAGTCTTTTGTCATGAAACAGCTGTCAGGGAATTGCAGCCAACCCGAGTCTTCAGCTTTGCTTTTGATCCAGAAAACTGCAGTAAAGTGGAGGTATAAGTGTAAAAATCTGGAGGAGGTTGAAATTAAGTGTCTTGTATTGGATTCATGAATTTACATTTCCTTTAAAGTGAAAGCATCAGTAAAACAAACAAACAAAAAAAAGATTAAAATCATGCAAATTTGCTTTCACTGCTGTTTCCTTTGTAGGACTTGTGCAATCTGAGCCATTCTTGAAAATAAAAGCAGTGCTGACTTAATGCACAAGGATGCATTTCTAAGGCCACAAGATTTGATAAACCTAAAAAAAATCATGAAGGGCCAGATTTCAACAATTGTCTGCTTCCCTGCCTCTTAACTGTAGTGTAGAGAGTGTGGGCAGCAAGTACCTCCCAGAATGCAACCTTAGCCAGTACTTGTATTTATTTGCAAAGACAACCTGAAGGGGATATATGCAATAATGTCATTGCTACTCTGCAGAAGCACACTTCTGTAACAATAGATGAAAAATACTTATGGCACAACTGTTGACTGATGGCTGGAAAGCTCCACATCCACATCCTCCTGCTCAGACTGAAGTGTGGTTGTTCTCTGGGGATCACGGGCGTGGCAGATGGGCATTCTCTGCAGTGTGAAACTTAACACCTATCACTTTCATCATCAAAGCACATTTATTAATGGATCCAGTCAACTTGCCGTGTTTTTTTTAATACACCAGTTTTGTTTACAGTGTCACATCTAGCCTGACACTTTGATACAGCCAGGGATTGTCTAGTAACCAATTGCTTTTATTTGGGGATAAGAAGTTACTGGTCACCCAGTTTGCTGTGCCAATATATGCATCTAGGTGAGCGGAGGTGTGGGACGTGGGAACACATGTACCAACAAGGAAAGTGCCTTGATGCTGGATTGGATGGCTAGTGAATGTAAACATTAAGTTAAATTTTGCTATGTACTTAAACTAAGTATGGCCGATTAAGCTAGTGGTAATTTGAATGCCAGCTTTAAAGGGTTTGCATACTCCGGCCAGAGGTTAAACTTGTAAATTGCTGCATAAGCTATCTCTGTATGGAAATGTGTTTTAATATCTGTTCACTGTCTTTATTCTTTTGCAAGCTGCATGTGTATTGTCATATAAAATATGCTTTCTACAATTTATTTTTATGGTCAGTTTGAATGGCTTCCTCTTTGTTACCCAACTGAGCCTGAATGTTGCATTTCTGTAGTACATTATATGCATAAGAAAACAAACCAAAATTCCATATTTACCTTTCGTGCTGGTGTCAGTGTTTTGTAAGGCTGACCAAGTAGTAACCACAGAAGAGTCTGGGCCACTGCCTTACATACAAGAAACAGAGAGACTTGACCATGACATTTCTGGATAAATGGCTACATCATTGCACCTGTGGCCACATTCAGCAGCAGGTGAATGGTCTTTAGTCCTGCCTTTGTAATTGCTCCTGGAAACCAAACAATGCTCCCTACCCACACAGTCTCATTCCCGTGCAAGGCATCCCTGACCTGGCTATGTCTAGCACTGCTCTCCATCTCGTCTGGGTTGAGTTCTTTTGTTTCTCATGGGTTGAGGATCCTCATATATTTTTATCTTGGTACTAAAATGTACTAACATATCAAAGTACTGAAAAAGCAGAGTTGGGTCTTCAAAGGCTGGTCACCTTCACAAAAGGCTTTAAGATGAGCAGCTGGGGACAGACTGCTTCCCCTTCTTAGCTAAAGTCCTCATTTGAATAGACAGACTCAGACTCCTGTAAAGCTGTGGAGGCAGTGGAGTGGGGAAGGGGGTGTTCCATTATATGTCACCAGAAATTATTAATAACACAGAAGAGCCATCCCAGGCGTGTCATGTACGGGTTAATGCTTGTTGGTGTTAAATGCAAAGACTCCTTTTCCAAAATGTTGGTTTACTGCACAGTAGTTCACTGACCACTGTTTCACATAAGGCCCTTCACCTTTCTAGAGAGGTGTAGCACTTTTGTGTGTCCTGCTTCCACTGTGCTCACAGCTGATGAGCATTAGTGCAGTTGAGCTCCAGGGGACAAAGAGGACAAAGTGTCTGCAGCAGTTTGACTTTTACAGGCTGTTCCCTGCTGCCAGAACAAGACAGGAAACATGTACTTGGGCACTGTGTCCACTGTACTGGACACAGAACACCAGAAGCAGCTCTATTCCTGGAAAGAAAAAGTGTTCCCCATCCCCATGGCAGAGGCCAGCACAGTCTGGAGCATAGGAGCAGGAGATGAGCATGACCACGTTCTACCTTTGAAGTAGCTGGGTTTGTCCAGCCAGGAGTGGCGCTGGACAGCAGCACAGCACTTCTAAGAGCTGCATGAGGACCCAGCCAGCCCAGTGCTAGGCAATGTGGTTGTAGTGCAGCTGGGGGGTCTTTGCTTTGTTCTGAGTGCTGATAATCACAGTAACACTGAACCTCTCTGCAAAATCATCTTAACATGTATTTTCCAGTCATTTGTGCTATTCATGGCAAAGTAATCCAGTGCCTTTCTGACTTCCCAACAGACTCCATCTGCATGAAATAACTAGCAGAGCCAAAATATTCCTCCCACTCCCTACGAAATAGCTGGGAAATTCCTGGATCAGCCAAGGAGGCTGAGCACTAGTGACCCATGCGGGAGATGCAGTATGACTTTCCCAATGAGTAATCTGACTTAAGGCTCTCCTGGAAATGGAAGTGTACTATGCAGTAGTGTACTAGGCGTTGCCCTGGCTTTCCTTTCGTGATGACTCCTGACTCACACAGCCAGCCTGGGCACTGGGCTGGGTCAGGGGCCAGCAACAAGTTTCCATGAGAGGACTGCTCTTCAGGAGCCACATAGCTCAGCAGCTCTCAGCTGATCCTCTGCTGCGGCTGGCACAGCCTATTATCCAGGCATGTTACAGGTTCTGGGCACCAGAATTCCGAATAAAGCTGCTCAGAGAATGTCCCGTAGGGCTGTGAGTGCCTGGGCCACTCATTAGGATGTAGCTGAGCAGACACATACTGGGAACAGCGAGGAGCTCTGTCGTGTTGGGGCAGTGGGGCAGCCTGGGCAGCACCTGGGCACCCAGCACGCTCCAGATCCGCTGCTCTCAGCAGCACAGCCCAGCCCAGCACAGCCCAGCCCAGCCCGGCACTGCCCAGCACAGCACAGCCCAGCCCAGCCCCGCACAGCCCGGCACAGCCCAGCCCAGCCCGGCACAGCCCGGCCCTGCCCAGCCCGGCACAGCCCGGCACAGCCCAGCCCGGCCCGGCCCAGCCCAGCCCCACTCCTGGCCTCCCAGGGCGCTCCTGGGGCAGAGCAGCCGCGGCCCGGCACCCCGGGCCCCGTTCAGCCCACCGGGACCGTGCCAGGAGAGGGCAGCAGCACATGTTGCTTGCAATAGCCGGCAGGCTGACTGCTGCAGCACCAGCTCCTGAAAGGTTTTAATATTTATTTTCTAGGAGTTTAGCAAGTCCCCTTGATTTCTCTTCTTCCTCTCCCTTGGTGAGCAAAAGCCCTGACTCTTGTTAAGGTTCTCCATCCTGAGTTCTCCGCAATCCTGAGTCATCAGTCCAGGTCATGGGCAGGCTCAGCACTTGCCTGTTGCCAATCAGGTCAGTATCCCAGAGCCCACTTGGCACACCATGCCCCCGGATGGGGCCTCACAATAGCCGGTCGGCATGAAACAGGACCAATTACCGGTTCCTTGTCCCCACGGGCTGATGGACCTGCTGATAGATGGGCTGGGGTTTTGCTGACAGGAAGCCTGTTCTCTTGCACTGCTGCAGCCTGAATCACTGCCCTGCTCTGCCCAGATAAGTAATCACCACTGACCCAAGTGCTTTGGGAAAAACACGAGGCTCCTGAAGATCATTTCTGGACTAAACCTGTGGTAGCACAACTCTTCCTCCTTGAACAGATGCAGCTTTTTCCCATTTTAAGGAGATGCGTCATTGGCAAAAGAACATCCATGGCTGCACGTGCACCAAAGACCCCCAGAGACCACCCCACCATGCACACTGCCTATTTCAGTACTAAGGCAACATTCCTAAATGGAGTCACTGTAATAAACTTTAAAGCATTCTCTGACTGTCCTTTATCATGTATTACACAAAACTTGCTATGTTCAGCCAGACACCTGAAGAGTGTCCCTCCTTCCCTCCCCACCTTCTTCTCTTAGACACAAGAGCTTGCCAAATAGCTCTAGGGCAATAGCAGATGTCTCTAGAGCCTGCTCAGGGCACAGCTCTTCTAGTATATCCCCATTATGCTCCATTTGCTGCATGTATTTTTACTCCTCTGGAGTAGGCTGGATGTCTTCCTTAAGTGAAACTATTAACATTCTTGCATGTGTCAGAAAGCCTCTCCATTTTACTTATTTATATAAATTAATGCCATTGAGATAGATAATGCAAAGATCCACATCTGCAAATGGAAGCAAATGGAATAATTTTATGAGCTTGGAGAATAAGAGCTCTTGTATCAGCCTTTAAAATTAGGTTGTCTGTAATGCAGGAAAAAGGTCAGACTCTGTGAGTGCAGCATGTGGAATAACTTAAATAAAAATGTCAGCATAAAAACACCAAAAATAAACACTGGCAGAATAGAAAGTCCTTTAAAGGCAGTGAAACTTAGACTTGGCCACAAAAACTCAAGTAAACAAATACCTTGCACAACATGTGGCTCTAGAGAAAATCTCTAGTTAGCCCTATAATGAAAGAAAAAAATCAATCCTTACAAAATTAAACCTCAGTCATGTGAAAACAACCATAAGCTGGAGACAATGCATTCAAGAGTTTATCTGAGGAGATGGCAACAAAAAAAAAAACACAAAACAAGCAGTGTCATGAGGGATTTACTCCACACAGTTGTGTTCTTATCTATATTAGACACAGCACTGCCAGTTCAGTCCCTGAGAACTGAGCTACCTTGCTGCTACCTTAGATCAGGAACCTGGCCCATATCTACACATGAGCAGACCTGCTAATAAACCCAAGGCTAAGGTAATTTCACAGCAATTTGTATGATAGTTTTGCATTGAAACAGTGGGGTTGTGGAAATGGGAATGTGTGCAGGAAAGGTAAAAAGGGATGGGAGCTAAGGATGGGTTCAACCCTTATTTGAGCTCAAGCAGCTCCCCTCCCTCTCACCATAGATCATCAGAAGATGTAATGGACAGCTTATTCCCAGGATTGTCCTTAATTAATGAAGACAGTGCTTACAGAGACCCAGCCCTGTGTGCTGGAAGAAAGGTGAATAGCAAAATCTAAACTCCTGTGTGTTCCTTTTCACCCAAAATGATTCAACACTCCCCTGCTTCCTTCCTTGCAGATCAGAGGTTGGGAAACCTTGTCTGGCCCAAGAACTGTAGAAGCTTTTAATCAACTTTAAAGCTTTTAAAACAACTAAGCTTTCCAGAAAATAAATGCAAGAGCAGAAGAGAGATGCAGTCCCTAAAGACACGCAATAATCCAAGCCTTTTTGTGAGCCAAGCTATAAAACAAAACAAAAAAATAGCTAGAGACTAAAGCAAATGCCTGGAGCATGTTTGAAGGAGGTGTAAGGTCATGGGAGAGAGAAGCAGGCAGCAAAGGCAGAAAGCCATGAACACAGCTGGGTATGAGCATTTCTAGGCAGTATGCTAGTGACAAAAAAGCTTTACATTCAGAGCAAAGACACCATCCCCCACTGTTCAAACCCTTTTGTGTTCAGAGGATTTAGAAACATATTTTGTAAATAAAAATACCTGTAGCTCATAAGCTATTGATGCTAGCATAAATTCCTACACTAAAAGGGAACAAAACATAACCAAATAGGAAAAAGAAACAAAAACTAAAACCCTCCCAACTCAAGCCCTCTCAGCTAACTTTTTAAGACAGTAACAGAAATAAGGCATAGAGTCCATGTCCAGACTTAGCAGACACTGGCTATGAGAAGATTCACTGCAGAATCACGCTGGGCTTATTTGGTATAATAAAGAAATTTCTTACATTAGGACATAATTTGCCATAGTAACATTTTAGAAAGTATTTTATGCTCTTTTACTTCAGAACAAAGTGTTCAGTTCAGATCAATGATTGTCTAAGTAGACATCCAGAGCATTAACTGTGATTATAATCTTATGCTCATTGTGTCTGACATCCCCAGATACTCTTGCATAATATTTCTGTGACTATGAAAAGTGTTACTTTTTTGTTAAATTCCATTAGATACAAAATTGCTCATGTAGTGGTGAAAATTCTGCAGAAATTTGCCTTGGCTAGGCTATTGCATTCTGAACAGAGCAATGACAAACCCAGGAAATATAAGGCTACTTTTCCAAGAAAAAAGTTGTCAGAAACTTCAGTTCTATCAGGTCATACACTGAAATGGAAACAATATACTAAGTAGTAGCAGACTAGGAGTAGCAGACTTGCTACTCATCAGTGTGGGGTTAAGGAATGTCTGGAAATCAAGGCAACCTAAGAGGCTGAGAAAGATATTGGTAGCAGACATTCAAACTCAAAAGTCTTGACCTCACTACTCAATTGGACTAGTCAATGTTAAATCAGCATTTTTAAAATATAAACCACCATATTATAGCATAGTTTCTTTGACAGCTTGAATTGGGAAACAAGCCCACTGCAGCCTTAGATGTTCTGTTCTGTTACTGAGCACACACTGGGCAACTCTCCCAGAATCCTCATCCCCCAGTGAATGAGCTGTGGGCTAACCCTCCTCCATGCTTCCAAAGCTCACTTGAACAACCTGAGTAACTCAGGACTCTGGGAAAGGACATCCTTAATCTGTAGTTGGGCCATCTGAGGACAGCTTGCACCCTGGCATATTAACCTCTCAGGTTAAGTTAGATACATGACTGGTTTGAAACTCTGCCCCTTTCTGTCCAGTGAGAGCATTTTCTGCACTTGTCTCTTTTAGAGGTGAAGGAAGTACAGCATAGGAATGGTGTTATGCCCCCTGAACTCAGTCATGGAGTGTTTGAAAGGGCTGCAGTATTTTAGCACCCTCAGAATACAGCAAACTTATCAGGGGGTTGAATAACTCTACTTTGCAAATTTTAAAGCAACATCCAATTAAAGTAATGCGCTTCACAAAGCACTCACTTAGCAAACTCCAATTTTAACTAACACAGATTTTGAGAAAAAGAAGTTGTGGGGCACGGGGGTGGGAGGTGGTGGCTTGGTAGCCACTTTGGGGCTGGGCCACAGGCTCCAGTGGGTGGGGGGTGGAGCAGTGGCTGCACCACCTACCCAGAACTTGCCCTGTTCCCTGCTCTGAGCACGTGCCTCACTTATTTCGAGCCATTAGTCTTTTCTCCAGTCTGCTGCAAATGGGCAGGACTAAATAATCATGATGTTTACTTTTCAAAAAGCCTGTTAGGGTACTGATATGATAAAGCTACAGCATAAGTATGCACATCTATTCATGTGATTCTTGAAAAATCAATGTATTTTAAAAATCTTGATTCACAGAAGAATCTGTTAGTCAAACACCTGTTCCAATTTTTTTTTATTGTTACTCTTCATATTAATGTCCTGAGTTCAAGAAACCTAGATAAAACAGTAGTTCTTAATTAAATAGTGAGGCAGCAGTAAAATGATTATTTACTCTTGAGAAAAAAAAAAGGCAAAGTAATCATTAGAAAGCCCAGTAAAAGAACAGGCAAATTAGTCCAAATTCACTCAAATAATAAAATTTTTGTCAAATACTGAGAAGAAAAATGATGCAAAGTAGAAGAAAGAAAGATGAAACAGATGAAATTGACAATATTTTGCTCAGAGCCTTATCCATAATTCGCAGACTGCAAAACACAACATGTTTATGAGAAGTATTTTGGAATTAATAACAGTATTTTGGAATAAATACGTCTAATAAACAGTATGACTATGAACAAGTCATGCTACAAAAACAATAAAACAATGCTTAATGATTTCTTGTCAGCTCTGTTTACAAATGTCATTCTTTGTTCACAGGACATATAAATTCCTTTAGTTATGCAAGGAGGCAAGAGTAGGTAAGAAAGGCAAGGCATTTTCCAGCCTTTCTACAAAAACACCATGAGATGTCTGTATATTTTACTTCTGTTTTGCAAGGAGAGAGAAGAGGCTGCAGTTAACAAGTACCTGTACTTGCAATAAGCTCACATTCCTATGGGCTCAAGATTCACCTGCAGTGAGAATATGCCTTGCTTCCTGTTATTAATATGCCAAACATTAACACAGACCAGTAGAACAAAACTTTCATGTCTTTGCAGCAGATTGATGCCAGAGGAAAGCAACTCAGACATTAGCATAAATTAGTATCCATTTCATCTGTTTACAAGGAGCTTTCATATAGCCTTAAATAATTTATGCTATATAAGCTCTGTGTATTTTTTTAAATGACCTTTAGAAGGATATCTTATCTGACTGTTTCAGAATAGCTACTAGCAAAGGATAAAACTATTGAATAAATATTCGTAAATTACCCCTTACAATCCTAAGGAGCATGATTTTTTTATGCAAAACACTGTTTTGTGTGACCACTGAGATTTAGAGTTGCACTGCTTGCTACCCAAACTACTTCCCAAGCACTGTGTTGTTGAATCTTTGGTATTTTGTACTTTGACATCTAGATAAACAAAGCTAAAATCTTAAAACCCAATACATGAAACCCCTGTTACAACAAAGGTCTCTAATTCATCAAGGGAGCATTCAAAATTAAAATCTGATATTTCTTTGAGGTATAACTTCAGTTGGCTCATTATCTTTTATTGTGGTATTTCTAATCCCTGTCAACATAAGGCCAAAGTATATGGTACCATTCAGCTGCAAAAAAAACCACCAGACCAAACCTCGCTTTCATGACCACATCACAATGTGTGCACTACAGTTCATCTGAGGCTGCAAAGAGCATGGTCTCCGACATTTTTGTTCCCCCAGCCCTTCAGTGACATTTTAAAATGTATGATACCTAGTCCAGTATTAATACACTAAGGTGTCTGTGTTTGCACAGATCAGCTCAACCATGAGAGTTGCCTTGCCTAGCATAGCTGCAATCACAAGGCATCAAAGTTATCATCTTACTACTGATCTTAACCATTACCTGTATCATGGAAGCAAGCAATGGATGATATTCCTACCCTGTAGCTCTGGCCTTGAGCCTCTATGTGTCTAAAGCTTCCTGAGCATCCAGACTGTCCGAGTGTTGGTTTACACTAAACTGTGAATGGAGGGAGCCACTCACCTCCTCACGCACTAAACTCAGCAACAAGGAACATCAATCTAAATCAACAGATACAGCACAAACATGGCTTAGGGTTTCTAGGCAAGAGCCAGGATCTTGTGGACTCTTATGCCAGACTCCATGCAAAACAGAGGATCCCAGCATTGAAGCAGACTGTAATGCCATATGTGCTGGTGAATGACATGATGCAGCAACATAAATCACATAAACTCCTTCCTTCTCTGTGAGCAGTTCTGCACAAGCTAGGTTAATTATGACACCTCACTGTGTCTGGGCTCAGGCACGTACACACATGGATATGCTCAGGTGTACACAAGCAGTTCAACAGCCAGTTCTCAAAGGAATCAGTGTAGTTACATAGATGCATGTATGTATATGCACATGATGTATGTATATATCTGCATAACTGCATCCCTTCTGATGAAGCTACACCACCTTGCAGCAGTAACAGGGTCAACTCCTCTCCTTTTCTTAAAAGTCTGCATCTGCAAACGCTAGAGAAAGAAAGTGAGTGCATTTCAACTTCAACTGTGCCTGTGCAACATATTTTCTTCTCACAGCAAGGATGCATAATAATATATGGTAGCTGAACAGCTCCTCATGTAAGGGAGGACAAGACAGAAGGAGACAATGAAGAATGAAGGGACATTAGAGAGATAAGAAGTTGGAGGGGAGATCAGATACTAATACAAGAAATGGACAGCTCTGAACAAGCAAGAAATGAGTGTGTTGAGTAGGTTAGAACAGCACAGAGGTAATTGTAATGTAATCTTTGTGTTTAGGAATGGTATGTGTGGCTGCACCTACAAAAACTCTGATCAGATTTCAGATCTCATTAAGTTCTCAGCTCCTTTCTGCCCTATGGGAAAAAGTAACATCAGTAAAGTGGATTATGTTTTTTCTAATGTGCCCTCTATAGTCATAGACTTCTTTAGGTTGTAAGGTACCTGTAAAATCATGGAGTCCAACTGTTAACCAAGTAGGAACCCAAGTTCACTATGAAACTATGTCCCCAGGAGCCACACACACTCATATCTTTTAAATACCCCCAAGCTGGTAACTTCAACACTTCCCTGGGCAGCTTAGCCCAGTGCAAGACAAGCCCTTTGGTGGAGAATTTTTCCTAATATCCAATCTAAACCCTTCCTATCACAACCTGAGGCCATTTCCTCTTATCCTACCATTTCCTCCTTAGGGAAAGAGGCCAACCCCCACCTGGCCACAGGCTCCTTTCAAGCAGTTGCAGAGAGCGATAAGGTCTCCACTGAGGCTCCTTTTCTCCAGGCTAAACACCCCCAGCTCCCTCAGCTGCTCCTCACAGGACTTGTGCTCCAGACCCTTCCCCACCTCCATTGCCCTTCTCTGGGCTCACTCCAGCTCCTCAGTGTCTTTCCTGCAGTGAGGGCCCAGAACTGAACAGAGGATTTGAGGTGTGGCCTCAGCAGTGCCCAGCACAGGGGGACAATCCCTGCCCTGCTCCTGCTGGCCACACCATTGCTGATCCAGGCCAGGATGCCATTGGCCTTCTTGGCCCCCTGGGCACACCCTGGCTCATGTCCAGCTGCTGTCACCAGCACCCCCAGCTCCTTTTCCATGGGGTGGCTTTCCAGCCACTCTGACCCAAGGCTGCAGTGCTGTCTGGGGTAGCATGCCCAGAGAAGCTGGCTTCAGTCATGGGGTGGATTGTGGTGGTGCATCCCACCCTCCCTCACCTGCCATGCTATAATCTAAGAAATGCCCATTAGTCCTCAGCCTTGAAAAACAGCACCTGGGCTGAGGTCCCAGGAATTAGTGCTGTCTAATAAGTACCTGCTTCATTAACAAACTGACTTGGAAGCTTATTTTTCCTGCCTGAATAATAACCCAAGTGGAATAATACTTCTGTTGTTGAATATTCAAAGGAAGTTACGAACTCAAATTGTGGCTGTAGAAAAATACTATGACTAAAGCCCACTCTCCCTATAAACAGTCCACAGCAGTCCAAAGTTAGACCTATTCTATATGTATAAGAAAATCTAAAATGTCTAAATAGTGCATTTAGCATAAATAAAAAAATATACACATTTTCTCAGTTTTAATTTTTTAATGGTTCACAGTGTTAGTTTGAAAGACAAATTGCAAAAGGTAAGAAAGAGTACAACTCTTACTGCAAAATAAACCAAGTACAAGAAGCTTTCATTCCAAAGCACATGCAAAAGGCAGCCTTACTTTCTGGATTGTATTGAGCCCACTTCCAGCATTTTGCTTTTTCTGAGAAAATAATGGGGAAGGGATGTAGAAAAATGAGGAGAGGGAAGTAGACTATCAATAGGGAAGGAAATAAAGTGGGATAAAAAAGGATATAATTATCCTCCAGAACCTAAAAATTGCAATAAGGATAACCTAGCCAAGCCAACCAGCATGAACGTCCCCTTTCTACTGATCCCTTAAAGGTTGCATTATTTTCACTTTTTACCTGTCTCAAACACGCAACTCGGAATATAGCCTTCATATGGCTGCTAAACAATTCCTATAAAGGCCCAAAATATCTCTGCATGTGTTTATTTTTATATATTGTGATATTAAAACAAACACTGAGATTTAAGGAAAATATTGCTGTGATGGAATAAATGAGTTCTGAGCCCAGGAAGACAACAACATTGCTGTGAGTGAGAAGTCTAGAACCAACTGAAGACGCAGGAAAAAAGCACTGACCTAACCAAACCTTTGTCCTATTTTCACTGTATGACTTACCTAAGTGAGCAAGGGCTTATAAGAGCAAACATATATGCATTTCATCTTGGAGCACTGTGGTTAAGAAAGTGATCCAGCAAACATGAGAGGTGGAAATCAGTGTTGCTGGCTAAGGAACATTTGCAGAAATTGTTTTCCCATCCTTTCCTGGCAACTAGAGGAACATTGTTCTAAGTTAAAGCAGCTTCCAAACTACAGAAAAAGATCCTAACAGCAAAACGTTACACTGTTTTCACCAAAACAATGCAAGTAATAGCCACTGCATCCAGGGAAAGGCTCAGCCTCCTCATTCATGCTTACAGTATAGTTTCAATTCTTCTACTCCTCTTTCTGCAGAGAAAGGAAACACTTTCTAATCCTATTCACATTTGTCTCTCATTTTTCTATCCCCATAACTCCTGTATCTTTTTTTACCCTGGAAGAAATCTGTAATTGTGCAAAGTATAATCCTGTGTAAACAAGACTGATGACATCAAGCCTCTAAACATTGTAAAAATAGCTCAAAGTCTTAAAATTGTCATATACCCCATATGTGTCAAACTGAACACCCCCTTCTAATACAATTAATTTGACTCTATCTTTTTAAACTTGCTATTCAGCAGAGTATTTCACTAAGAGTTTTACAATAATGGCCTCTTTCTTGTTAAAAAATTAGTGTGTTCGAGTGTTTTACTGCTTAATTGCTGATTTGTAAAATGGAATCTATAGTTAGGTTTATGACTTAACAAAACCCTAAAACAACTGACAAAAATTATATCCTTCATGTAGAAATACCTAATCCTAAATCAATTACCAGAGAATATCTTGGAAGATTTTATAGACTTAGTGTTTTTTCATTACCTCCCTGAAAAATAACTTCCTAACACAGTGTTTATTCTAACACAATATGACATATTTAGTAGATTTTTTTTTTCAGCTCAAAATATCAAAATCTCAACTGAGAAACACAGTTTTTAACTGAAATAAATTAGAAGCACAGAACAAGAAGGTAAGAAGTTATCCCTCAATAAGCAGTTTTAAGGTTTTGTTTCTCCTATTTGTTTTCAGGAAACAAACAAAAGAAACAAAAACAAACAGCAAAATGCTGAGGACTATTAAAACCATATGAAAGGAAAGGAAGCAACATAGCAAGCATAACACATTTTCCAAAATGCAGATAACATAGCAAATATACTCTCATTAAAGACAAGAAACTATATGCCAAACTATTATTTCAAGAGTCAGGATACAAATAGACAACTCCTGAAATCTAGAAAATATTTGTAAAACAAGAGGAACATGATATATAAAACCAGATGAAAAACAATTAAGGGAAATAAGAACAGGACAGTAGTTCTGCCTCATGTAACTGAGGGAAGGATTTGGCAGATTCTGACTCTGTTCAAGTCTGCCCATGTTTCCCCATCAGAGCTGAGCCTTGGGAACTAGTTGTGTGGGGGGAGAGAGATGAGCTGCTTGCACCGCTGGATGCTCCTGCAGCAAATATCACTTTGTTCTAGCAGGTTGATATAGGAGAGCTAAGAAGAAATAACAAAAGCTATTTCTTTTGTCTCATTATTGGCATGTTTGGTAAAAACAAAACAAAACAAAAAAACCCAAAACAACAAAAACCTCAAACATCCACACTGAAAATGAATTCTGATGTGTACACACAGAGTGTAAAAAATTACTTCACAGCTATTTGAAGGAAGAGGATGTTCCCATCCAAATTAACTGAGATCAGCCACCTTAGAACATGTGAATGCCTGTGAGCAGCAGTGCCAAGGGATATCTCACAGAGAGATTTTAGGATGGAGTTCTCTCATGCTACTGACCTTTGGCCAGCCTGAACATGTCCACTGTTATGTAGGATTGTCCTGGAACATTTGGTTGAATAGGAGATAAGACACTTGACTGGCTTTTGCATTCATCCATACCGTGTTCTGGCAAGCTCTCAGAAACAAGAAATTCCCTTGTTTTAACTGAATTTTTAAGATACGGATTGAACAGTGTTTTTTCACTGAAATCTTTCAGCTTTAAAACTTCCTCATCATTGTTTTCTTCATTTTTAATTGGATTCTGCTGAGATCCACATAAATCGTTTGCCACCAATTCTACGGGCTGGACTTCCTTCACTGCTGTCAAAGCTGAATGCATTTGACTTCTGGTGAATTGATCAGTAATTATATAAGGCATAGATGAGGGAAAACTTTTAGCAGCTTTGTTCTCTTCATAATGCAGTATCTTTCCATCTCTGTTAGTTATGTCTTTTGTATTAATATCAGTACATTCAGAAACACGGTTTTCATAATTTATTAGTAGTGATCCTTCCTGACTTTCTTCAGGAAAACAATATTCCAAAACATGTATGTCTTCAAAGTCTACAGTTTTAGTCTGAGATGACATTCTCTTCAAAAATGAATTATTCTGTCAATACAAAGAGATAAATTGGAAAGTTATAAAGGGATAAATAATGTATCAGTTCATTTTTTAATAAATAAATTATTGCTATTTGAGCTCTGTTTAACTAGCAATTTCAGACTTGCACTAGGAAAGAATTCATGTGCTTTTCAGATGGGATGCAGTTACATGTGAATGAATACTAAAAAAGGCAATATTATTCTGTCCATTTACATTAAACACTTTCATATTAGATTTTCTGTACTTAATGAAATAATGAATTTCAGTGAAGGCTCAGAATCAAGTTTGGATTGTGTCCATCTTTTCTCATCTAACCAGACATTTTTGAGTAAAAGGTATAAATCCCATTATCAACAAATTACACTTTTGTGTAAACCTGGCGAACTTCATTCAAATAAATATCAAAACTTTAATAAGGAATAAATATTCAAAAAATAAAAAGACAGAACTGGTAATACAACGATATACCAAATCTTGCTATATGCTGTAATACATTTTTTTATGGAGAAGAGAGGAGGTATGCAGGTGTGGAAACCTCAATAGCCTGTGCAAATTTAATTTACTCAAATGAACCATGTCCACCTACCACTTTGTCACATTAAAACATTATTTCTCAATGTCCTATATGAATTAGATTAATAAACTTTATGGAGATGCATCTTCTCTATTATTTTGGAATACTACAAAGAGCATTTTGTAGCACTTAAGAAGAAGAATGGAACTCAATAAAGGTTCCAAAGGTGGGGGGGTTTGATTACTAAAACGACTGCCAGAAAATTATTTCTTTTCTCTCCATTTGATCCCTTTTTTAATGCATAAAATTCCAGCTATTACCACAGATGAAGCAAGTGGCCATTCCACTGCACGGCTTTCTTCAGGATTTGGTATATCAGGCCAGCAAACCTTTTTAATCCTATAATTGAGAAAGTAATTTTAGCCAAATTATGAAAGGAATAGATGATTAAGAATCAACAAATCACCAGAAATTCCAAATACTGCTGAAGTATTGAACTTACAGAAAGGAAGTCTTTTCTGCATTAACACAATGCTTTTCAATGAAGCTGTTTTCCTGTACACTGATTTTAATTACAAAAGATCTCAACAAGATCTCTTGGGTTACATTGCATAAAAATTGGGAGACATTGCAGAAAAGCAATTTTATATTATATAATATATTATGTGTTACTATATTACTCAATTAAATATTATATTAAATAAGAGCATGCCAAAATAAGACAGTTAGTATACTGTTAGTATACTGCTGTGATCATTTTTCAGGATGTTTCTTCTGTGAAAATCCACCTCAGGTGACCTTTGTTCAAGGAAAGTGACCCTAGACCACATTCGAGCCACAATGAGTTCCTAAATTAACACCAAAGGATGCTCACTCATTTAATCACTCATTGACACTGGGCAGAGAGGCAAGGGAATGAAAACCAGTCCTTAGCTTGACTTTTCAAATGACAATTTTATCTAAACAAGAATATAAACATTCTACTCCATCTCAAAGTATCCTTCAGAATCAAAAAATAGTTTTGCTATCGTAAAAACCCAGTATACTCAACACAAGTGAAGGTGTAAAAGGGATGGAAATTATTGCTTCAGTTGTACTTATTACCTGATTCTTCACACAACAACAGTTTTTGTTTCAATAGCTTAGAGTGCCCAAAATAGTTCAGATTTTTAACCTTCTCATCAGCCAAACAATTCAGTCACTTTTCTTGTGAAAATATTTTATAACCTTAAAAAAAAATCCTTACAGTCACCTTTGGAATGTTACTGGATCCCCATGCTCAGAGAAAAAAAATTCAAATCTGTCAGGGGACAGTCGTGAGATGAAAGGATTATGAATCATGTACAGATACAGATCCATACTCAATGATCAAGATCCAAATGTTTTCACAGAATGCAATTTCTAGGTTTTTTTGCAGCTCAAGGGAGGCATCACAAACTAATAAGAGCCACAGTTATAGGTAAGATAAGCAATAGAGGCTGTGTGAAATATGTCCTAGTACCATCCTAGCATATTAAAAGTGTCTAGAAAGCTTTATTTCCTGGAATTATTAATTTTTCAGAAACTGACTTTAAGTTTGCTTCCCTCACTTAAATGACCATGGAACTCCAAATGGCATGCATGTAGCATTTTACATAACTACATGATGTAGGTGATATGTAAATCTGTTTCTCTCATTTATGTTGTTTCAATTTACTAAACTTTCTAAAATTAGTACTTATTTTTGGACTACAGCACATAAACTGCAGTCAAAGTATAACCTGTACACTTACTTATTTGTTACTTCAGTTGCTTGTTTTCTATTTAGACATTGGTTTTGAACACAACAAAGGTATTTATAAATGGCAAAGGCATTTTACATTTTCCCATAATTTTAAATGGTTGCATTCAGTTTTAGACAGTAGAAAATATACTCACACATGTTTTTTCAAAACACATGTTATCCAAAGGCCTATCAGACACAAAATGCTTATCTCAACAGGTATAGCAATAAAAAAGACATCTTCTTTATCTTTAGACAAAAACAAAGAAAGAAAAATCAAAACACCAATTAATCCACATTGTCATTTCTTCAGGTATTCCTTTAAGGCAGAAAATTTTTAATATCCAAGTCACTTAATTAGCACAATTCTAAGTAGTCAAAACTAGCCAAAATTACTCAGAATACTGTAGGATACCCATTCTATGACAAAAGATGGGTATTTGGAATCCAACAAGCTACAGTTACTGAGCCAGAAAACCAGGTCATGATGAGACTTTTCAGGATGTTTTAGAAACAGATTTATCACATTTTAAAAATTCCTTTATTTAACAGAATGACTAACTTAGATTGGAGAGGATCTCTGTAGATCACTTCATGCAACTTTAAACCTAGATCAGGCTGCTTAGGGTCATACCATGCCAACCTTTGACAGCAAACGAGGATGAAGGCTCCACTATCTCTTGGTCACCTGTTATTTTAAGGTCACCTAAATCTGCTGGTCCATGACACTTCTACCAGTTACAAAAAGATAAATAGCAAATTGAGTGCAGAAGATAAGACTGTAAACCACACACACAAAACTACAGTTACTCTGACTGAAACACTGCTCAGATTTCTGAGCTAATTTCCAAGTACCAGAGTGCTGGAGGCATTTAGGAATATACTGAGAACATTCTTCCTGAAGTTGAAATGAGGCGATGTCTAAATGTCTGAGCTTCTGATCTATTGCCATTATACTTTGTCAAATCTGGCTAAAACAAGTAGTACAAAATAGGAAAAGGTATTTCCCTACACACTCACTGGCCACAACCTCTGCACTTGTTTACCAGTTAAGCTTATATAAGAGAACAGTGCAACACAATGTGTGGTTATTGTAAACCTCTCAGATGGAAAAGCCTACTTTTTAATTAACTCTGATCACATAGAGTTTTTAATGAATCTGATCTCATCACATAGCTGATAGCATACATACTGCTATACTGACAAGGAAATAAAGATTTCTGGGGTTGACTTCTAATTCTGAGGGTTGTTTTAGTCTGTGAGATTGCCAGTGAAATTAAGTTAAATTCAACTACTGTTGCAAATTCTCCGTTGTTTGGTTCAACTACTTGAAGAACAAACAGAAATTAACAAATGCCTAGACAGCAATGTCCCACATTTCTAACTTCCAAGCCCATTTTTTAAAACAGAAGTAACCTGCATTATTACTTACCCAATTTTAAAGTCTTGAAGGTTTTTGGTTCACCAATGGTTCCACCAGCTTTGTTGCTTGCCATGATCTGAACAGTATATTGTGTATTAGCCTGTAAGGACTTCAGTCTGTATTGTAGAACATCAGAGTTTACTGTTTCATCTTTTTAGGAGAAAATGTATGTAAACACACAAAAATAATGTTATATCAGGGAACTGTACAATTATTTAGAAACTTCTACAATAACAGATCACAAACTATTTTAAAGGTAACTTGAAGTACAAAGCAACCTTACTAGTCCTTTAAAAGCCAAAACCTAAATTACTGAACAATATTTACCAATACTACTTAAAAGTTTGAGGCAAAAACCTGAACCATTATGTATTTACTTTTAAAAACAAATACAAATATTTTTGCTAATATAAAAGATAGGTGAACTATGTTCTCTTGCAGATTATCACTGAAAATACTGCTTTGAGAACTTTATTTCCTCCAAATAGTTGGCTCAGAAATTCAGAACTTCAAATAATTTCTGTAGCGTGTGAAATTCAACTGTATTTCTCTATACACAGTTAAACACTGATCATCCAAAAGAATGTCATCTATCAGCACTGGGAAATCACCCCAATAACGTCAAAGGAAAGTCAGAATCAAAAGGAATTTTTTTCCAAGTTTCAAACTTCTTTTATGAATAGAACTCAGTGTTTCCAATACATTCTCCAGTATTGGAGTTAATGTAATGTGCTTCCGTTTTAAATTTCTTTAAGCAGGGTATGGATCCTATGTCTACTAATAGTACCAAATATATCTTCATATAAGAAATTACAGTCACTAAAACATTTTCTGGTGCATAAAGTCTAAGTCAATTTATTTTCTCAGTTAGTTCTATCAGGAAATAGTTCTGCTGCAATACGTCCCAAGTTAAAATAAACTGAGTTTCTCTTAAGTCAAGGGTGGGAAAGTGAAGTTCTAGTGCTAGAAGGCCATCAGTGAAGTCACCTTGGCACATACCCCCAGTCCTACTATTATCAAGAATACAGGACATCAGAGAAGCCTCAAAAAACATCAGTACAACACATTTTGCCATTTAACTCTCTTGAGTTGTAATTTACAACTAATTTTCTACAGAAAATAATCTGAAGGGACACAGCCTGCTTTACATTACAAGTAATATGGAGAAATACAGCTCTGTAACATGAGGCTCCATGTCCCACAGATGATCCTGCACAAAGCAGTCAGTATTAAATTACTCAGAAATCAACACAATAGGGAAAACTCAGTGCAGATTACTAAATCTCACAGCAATAATTAGCTTTCTCTTTCACATTTAAAATTTACCAGGAATTGCCCTGGTCTGAACTGGATAGCCATAAGAAACAAGCATCACAAGATTTCTAAGACTGAAAACTTTGCAAAAGAGATTGTGTTAGGTGCATTGTTATCAGGCACCTAACACAATCTCTTTTACAAAGTTGCACTGAGTTTTCCCTATTATGTTGATTTCTGAGTAATTTAATGTCTAAAGAAGGGAGGAGAAAAACTAATTCTGAAGCACTGAATGATCCAACAGCTTTCATCATAAACTATATAGGAAGAAAAGTTTAGGTCACCCAAACACTTTTCATGAAAGCTTCTGCTGAGATTTAAACTAAAGAATTTTTGGACAGATACCATTACACTGCCAGATTGTATGGGCACTATTCCTGAGGTAGAGATTAGGAGTATGCTTAAATTTATGCTATCAGCCTCCAGACCAGAAATGCAATGGCAAGACAGAAAATGAAACACATCTGAAAAAACTGATCTAAAATGATGTCTATAGAAAGTATTCCTTGGCATCTTATTTTACTGTTATTTCCAAATTTGCTTTTAATATAAAATTGACAGTAAAAATACCTTAACAGAAAATTTCCACCATACTTTTCCACAAGCTGAAGGTGTATCCTTCCAAGGACATGCATGGAACTTATAAATTCACTGAACCCTCATGATCTATGACTTTACACAGAATCTGTGATTCTCCAGTATATTTTAGCTTCCTGTCATAACTTTTTATATTGACTTTAAAGGTACATCAAGATAGAAGAGAGATTGAAAATTTCATAACCCTGTTGGAAGTATTGTTGTTTAATGTGCACTTACTCATTTCTTTTCCATCTTTAGGTTTATAAAATATTGTATAGTTAGTGATAAATCCATTTCTTTTAGCCTTTGAAATCTCATTCCACTTTATTGTAACTTCATTTTTCCCCAGAACGCCTGTATCAGCCACAGGTCCTTCTGACGGCTCTACAGAGAAGCATTATGAAATAGCAAAAGTAGTAAAATAGTCAATGTACCACAGTGTTATCTGCCTCTCTTGTTTTACACATATCAGTAATATTAGGGGAAACATGCATGAAAAAATATCAACCTTAGTGCTCTGACACAGTCCTTAATTTTTCTCACTCTCTTTAATGTAGGAATTCTTCTGATAAAACTTCCCCTCACCTATTCTGGCATTTGCATAGTTTTAGGTGTTACTGTATTCAGTTACTTAGAGATCACTAAAGGGCTTTATCGTTACAACACCAAGGAGAGATCAAGAGGAAAATTATGCTTTGTGCACTCCTGGGGGAGACTCAGGTGCAAGGCCACTGCCTTTGCAGGTCTCTGGCTGAGCTGGGATTCAAGTGCCATCTCCGGCCCCCGCAGCATCCTCAGCCTTGCCCATCACACTAAACAAAGCCTTTCTGCTTACAAAATACCACCTCACACACATTTCTCATAACTTTGTGGTGACTTTTTGAAAAAAGAGGGCAGGGTTCTGTGTTGCGGTTTTAACATTTCCTTCCCATTCTCTAACAACCTTGAGTGTTGTCACAGCTACCTATAAACAGGAAAGCACTTAAAACACAACACCAGCACATTGTACTAGTAATTATTACAAACATAAAACACTCCATTGCTTCCCCTAAGTAAGTAATGCTCTTTAGTGGTGCATGCACATTTGCATAGACACACACACACACACACTAATCAACATTTTCACATGGTATCCTAAAATTACTGGTAAACTACATGCTTATAGCTGATTGTATAAATCACTGAATTCACAATGAATTTCTACAAATAAAGAAACTTTACCCCTTCCTCTGCAAAACACTTCATCCAAAGTATCTTTCCAATTAAAAATATCATGTCTTCTTAACATTTTTTATGTGCAAGACTGCAAATATTTTATTACATTATAAAATCTAACAACAAGTAGGCTTTTCAAATCAGCCATTTTACTTTATGAGTAGAATTTCCTCATATATTACGATTGACAAATGTAGTCAAGCTTTAAAATCAAGTATAATTATATATCATATAATTGAGCTTTTAAACATTAAAACGATAGCTAGTTTAAAAAGTACTTTCATGTTTCATGTAGCTATACTCTTTCCAAATGCTTTGTGTACAATATGTAAGCTTCACAAAAAAATTAGTATGTACATGCAGCAATATACCTCTATCACAAGATGAATACTTTCTTATAGACAAACTTTGTCACTGAACAGATCAGAAATTAGGAACCCTGAAACCTGGGAGTTTTTCACCACGTTCATCTCTTTTTCAAATAATAATAGTACCAAATCAAAGATAATACATCCTGAGAAACAGAGTACAATACACATTTCACAGCATGATTACTTTAAAATACCTACTTTTTTCTTGAGCATAGATTTGTGTGTAAGATGGAGCTGCTACATTACTTCCATAAAGAGGATACACCAAGATGTTATAGCATACAAATGGTTTAAAATTTTCTATAAAGGAAAGAAAACAGTATTTACATACAATCTCTATGTGATATTAATACAATGAAAATAGACTAAATCACAAGGGAATTCTAAATATAGTGTTACTGACTATTTGCTTCAACTCTCTAGTAAGCACAATATACAATTATTGATTGAATGCTCATTACTGGCTTTAACACTTTTTTTTTCACATTAGTATTTGTAAGAGCACATGGTTTCTGGCTTATTTTTCATTAGAGGTAGTTTGAATGGGTAATTATACTTCAGCATCATACAGCTTCTCTATATGAATCCATTTACTCATCTTGAAACCCTCTATGGTTTTAGAGAAAGTCTCTATTTTCAAATAACCAGTATAAAATTACACTTGAAGGTAGCATTATTAATTTAATATCTTTATGTTTACTGCTTCGCAGGAGACAACTTTTTCTCATGCATTGGATTAAAAAGCAGTGGGGTTCCCCATTCTTAACAGTCAGGACCTAAGGGAATGGCAAGTAACTGTGTCAGGGAGGCTTAGGTTGGATATTAGGAAAAGCGTCTCCACCCAGAGGGTGGTTGGGCACTGGAACAGGCCCCCCCATGGAAATGGTCACAGCACCAAGCTGGTGAAGTTCAAGAAGGGTTTGGACAATGCTCTCAGATACATACTGTGATTTTTGGGGTCTCCTGTGCAGGGGCCAGGACTCAGACTTCAGTGATTATTCTGGGCCACTTACAACACAGAATATTCTATTATTCTAGAATTTCTACATTGATGTTCTAGTAATGTCAACTGCAGATCTTCTGACCAGCCAAACTCAAGGGCACAATGTCTCAAGTGAGATCTGTCCAGTAGAATTTTATGTTTCATGACATAGTTCCAGCTTCTGGAAATTAAGTTTTGAACTCTGAACAGTCCAGAAGCCAAGTAAGCAACCAGGCACACCCACTACTTACAACAATTCACATCAGCTCTGAGAGGACATATCTGTAGCTTTACATCCCCTGGAATGAAATCAGTGTAAAGCGATTTCTAGATCATGCCTCTCAAGCTCTGCAGCTTGCTCAGCAAGAATAATGGCTATCAACAGATTCCTGCATTATATCAGCTTTCTGCTGCTCTTTCAGTCCCTTACACCTATTGCAAAGGCCATTATATATCCATTACCCCAGCTAATTTTAGCTAGGGTAGAGTTTATTTTCCTCCCAGCGGCTGGCATGGGGCTGTGCTTTGGCTTTGTGCTGAACACGGGGCTGACAACACAGAGATGTTTTTGTTATGGCTGAGCAGGGCTCACACAGAGCCAAGGCCTTTTCTGCTTCTCCTACTGCCATGGTGGTGAGGGGACTGGGAGGAGACACAGCCAGGACAGGTGAGCCCGGCTGAGCAAAGGGACATTCCAGACCATGGGCATCATTCTCACTAGACCCTGCGGCCTGTGGGGGACTCCACACTGGAGCAGGTGGATGCCTGAAGGAGAATGTCACCTCACAGGGGAGCCATACTGGAGCAGTTGTGAGTTACTGCAGCCAGTGGGAAGGACCCAGGTCAAAGAAGTTCAATAAGGACTGTCTCCTGTAGGTGGGAACCTATACTGGGACTGGGAATGTAGATTCCTTTGTAAAATGTAGCGAAAATTATGGTGAAGCAGGCCATCCCCCTGCAATCTATGATGTCCTCTCTCTAAAACACATGAAGGAGCATAAGCTTTTCCCATATTCAATATTTTTTTTTAGTTCTAGATTTCTCTGATAGAAGAGCCCCATCAGTCACATCAGTCACAGGCCTCCCTACTGGTGTAAGATCAAGCCACAGAACTTCTTTAACACAAATTCTGTAGCCTAATCTTATATGAGAGCAAGCACTACCTTGCACATTGCATGAAAATGTGTAAAACTAAAAAATGCTATTAAATTAGTAGCAGAGATTTCAGCAAAGCATGTAATAATACTATTATGTTTAAAAACAGTCTGAGGGAAGCTGGATGAGTTCATCCTTGTTTATTCTTTCCAATCTACCTATAAATACATGTACATCTGTACATTGTTACAGCTGTAACTGATAAACATACTTTTGTTATTTTTCCACTTTGTAGAATTTGATACATATTGCCATGATCTACCAAAAGGATCCATCTCCAGTTCCTCATACCACTCAACCACATATTTGGTTGTTTCTGGTTCAGAGGTTATCCATTGCACCACCACTTCTTCATTTGTTGTAGAGGGCACCACTTTTTCAATCATCTGAAAGGCTAAAAATTTAACAGAAAATAAAAATTTTGTCTTCAAAAATGCTTGAAAAACACATACAGAATTCAAGAGCTAGCTTCTCTTTCAGAATCCAAATTTTGTAGTGTGTAAAACTTTATAAACCGAATTACTAGAAATTTTGCAGGTAGCTCATAAGTAATTTTGATTGAAATGACAAAGGCAATACAACGGGAAACTAAGGAAGCAAGGTCAAGAATAACACTGAAGCAAAGGTGAATTCTGCATCAGCCTGCAGAATAGAGGTAATGACAGTCTGAGTGAAAACCCAACTTGGCAAAGCAGAAGCAAAAAGGACCTGATGAAGCAGAGGAAATAAAGAAATGCATCTGGTGGGGCGAAGCACATCACAGCATGGAAAAATCAGAAAAACCTTTGTAGTGTGATGCAAAAGTGGATAGGGAAGTAGTCTGTAAGCTCTAGGACAAAATTACATTAAACCTACATATCTAGTTTTATGATTAGGTGGAATTTGAGCAGTTCCAGGACGACACTTGACTTACATCATGAGCAACTCTTGTTAGAAGTAATTCAAGTGTGTCAAACACAACCTCTCTGTCAGATCATGGCTGGCAGCAGGATGCTGCAACACAAGGCTCAAAGCAGTATCAGAATTAAATGCAAGAGCCAGAAAGCAACTCTTGTGCTAGAGCAGACCAGCAGACCACCCTGGCAGTGGGTGGGATGGGTACTCTGGGAATGCATATGAAATGAGAATAAACACAAGACTTCTCTCTCTGCTTCCACTAACACAACTTAGAGACTTCTATTTATCATCTTTGAATGATATTGTTGAATATTCTGCACTAGTGCCCTGTGGTAACCAATCTTCTGAGCTAACAAAGGGATGCAAAAGAATTGGGTAGTATTCCATAAATTTATTTGGGAGGTCCAAAGTTAGGAAAAAATCTAAACCAACCAAAAAAATCATCAGAAAATAATACAATAGAAATTCAATAAGACATCACAAAGTAATAATATCTTAACAACTCTATCTCAAAACAAAACCCCCAACAATAATTGTCTATAACAGACATACGATACATGATGGCAAAATATGACAAGATATACATAGATATATATGACAGAAGTCCTTAGCACAATTTTGTTTCCACTACATCAAAACTTAAACAGATTTAATAAAAAATCACTTTTTCATTAATGAGAAAAATATGACATTGAGAAATCTTACATTTTTCATCAGTGGATGGAATCCTTAAAATAGCTTCAGGAGACTCTCCAGCAGAGTTATAGGCAGTGACAGATATTATATGTGCCTCTTCATTTAAAAATAAGGTCATTTTCTGTTCACTAGAGTTGTGTGTCCTTTTATCTGCAGCCTTTTTTTCTGGAAAATACCGTATTTTGTAGCCTAGAATTCTCCCAGAAGGTGGAAAGCTTTTTAATGTCTATTAAAAAACATACGGTAGTAAGTGTTTAGCAGTCTTATCTGCACAAGCAAAAATATATGCTCTATTAAAGATCAAATTACAGAACTATTATACTGTATTTAGAAAAGTAAGGTATTTTCTTCAGGACAGATAGCCATGACAATTTCCTTGATAGATTTCAAAAGTCAAATGCTGAGATTTGAAATGTAAAGAACCTTTGGACACTTTACTAGAAGATTGAAGTGAATTTAAACACAGCTTTGGTAAACTGGATTATTTAAATGCAGTTTAAGGATTTTTAATGAGATTTTCCAGTAATCTGAACACAATTAAATGCTCCCTTTCCACACAGATTACAAAACTCCATTCATCTACCATTCAGTAAACAAAAGCCTTTTCAATCCTAATCTAGTTCAGTAAGCATTTTTCTTCTGATAACAGCAAATGCCTCTAGCAGTTATATGTCCTACAAAACTGAAATACTTAAATATAACATCAGCTACAGGATATCAATATGATTACCAATTCACAAAAAATGTATATACCTTCCACATAAGATGTACAGATCTATTTCTAGATGAGCGTGAAGACTCAATTACTCTCCACAAATCCACTTTTCCAGAAGAAGCTGTTTAAAGACAAAAAAAACCCACTTGCAATTTGTTGCTATTTTAAAAAGATAGTTTAATATGATGAAAACAATCAAATGGTTCTCTAACATGGTGGAAAAAATAAAGTTTTCAAACATAGAGTCTAAGAAAAACTTACTAAAAGTAGGTTTTATCTTATTCTGTAGTGCTATGCCTTTTTTTTCCCTAATTAGGTACTTCTTTCTTTACAAAAGTTTTCTGCTGCTTGCTTTTATTTGTTAAGTTCTAGAGTTTCCTAGAAGAGACTTTCTAGTCTTGTTTTAAAACTGGCATTTTGATTTCTCTACTTATAATTTATTTCATTGGGCACACATGCTGTACTTTTTTCTGCTACTGTCTTACTTTCTATTGTTAAATCTTCATCTCTGCTCTGAATTTTCCCTCTCTTCAGCATCTACCCATCTGTTTTCTTCCTTAGTCCTATGTTGTTTGAATCACTTTTGAAATCTTCTCCAATACTTGCTGTTGTCTTTCAGTTTTTCTCTTCTATCTTTAAACAAAATACATATGTTCTGTTTAAGCAACAGGATTCTAAATTCAATAAAGGATAATACACCATAACACAGTTTTTTCCTACTAAATCCTAATGCCTCAAAGTAAAACAGAAGAACACTTTTACAAGTAGGCAGCTTACCTTTTTCTTCTGTGCTTTCATTTTTCTCTCCACTCCATCCACTCCAAAATGCTGACTCATTATTGACACACCGAATGGCAACAGAATAGTCTGTGGAATCCCACAGACCTGTGAGATTATATGATCCTATATTCTTCTTAGAAATCAGTGAGACATTGACAAATTCCTGCAAATAGGTACATGAACAAAAATTATTTGATATGAAATTGATATATGAATTGTAGATATATTACTTTAGAAGATGCAATTTTTGTATATACCACCTCACTCCTCCAAAACTCAAGATTGCTTGTTTTATACTTCATTTGTCTGTGTAGCACCTTTGTTCCTCCTGTAAAACTCTAGGGTTTGAAAAACTTGATTCCAAACTAGGTCTCTACTGACTGACCAGTGGTTTGAACAGTGTGAAGCTCACATGTGATTCTAGAGCAGCTGTGCACAGAAGCTGCTGGAGGAATGCAGTTCCCACTGCTGGGAAGCAAGCGGTTATCGCTAAAGCCATTACTACAATTATGTCCCACAACAACATCCTGGGGGAAGCAATGATTCCCCCAGTGATTCCTCATAGTTTGTGAGTCAGCTGGGTGCTTGTTTCCTGTCTTTCACATCTTTTCTGAGTTACAAGGCCTTCTAGCTGTTAGCCATAAAATAGTGTGGTTGTGAGCTGTCCCAAACATTATCAGCATAGGATTAAAATGAAAAGGTAAATAAAAAGACAAAAAATTTTGGTACCAAGATGTAAAAAATGAGATGAAGCCTGTTAGTGGTGAAGGAAGATGGGAGTATAAGAAATAAATTATCAGAAAAGTGATGACAATGTGAGTCATTTCTTTGTCTTAAAAGGAACCTCACTCACTTCAACACCCATTACAGGGCTAAAACACAGTGAAGAAATTCTTGGCTTCCATCAGTTGAACCTTCAAATGAAAAGTGAATCAGTCTATAACATTGCAGACTGTACTGTAACAACTACAACAAATGCAGGCACCCACTCATACAAACATCATAATGGGAAGTGCACTGCCTAATGTAACTGAAGATTTTAATCTGTTCTGATCTCAAGAAACTCACTGTCAAAAAACACCTGAATTCACGAGAGTGAATTCAGGGTGTCTCCAAACCACTGTATGTGACAGACTCTGCAACAAATCTAAAATTAAAAAGGCTCCAAAATTATTATCAACCTCTGGCAGAACCTGACATAGAATTGCAGACACCTCGTACTGTGTTTTAGTTACTTGCCAAAGGCTGTCAACGATATGGCATTATAATCAGAAACTTAGAAATTTAGTATATGCAAGTACAAAAACATGTCACATGTTTTTCACTCAGTAGGAACAGTTCACACCAGACTATTTAGACTGGTTTGGTGAGATGACTTTAAAGGCCAAGAAGACATTCATCATTGGTGCAAACATTTTTTAGTTAGGGTTTTGGTTTTTG
The DNA here is from genome assembly GCA_003676055.1 of Chloebia gouldiae. Classification (NCBI taxonomy): domain Eukaryota; kingdom Metazoa; phylum Chordata; class Aves; order Passeriformes; family Passeridae; genus Chloebia; species Chloebia gouldiae. The sequence goes on from QUSF01000011.1 coordinate 18,862,056, forward strand.
GGTTGGTTTTTTTTTTTTGCATATATGTCCTGACAGAGAAACAGCTCCTATATGACTTTACTAGTCATGGATAGCTTCTGTTTCTTCTGAAATGTCTGTGTGAAAATGCAGGTGTGAGCTGAGGAAGCAAATGGACATAGGCTGTATTTGATAGCAAAAAAGCCCAGACAGGTGATTTCTAATGTAGGTGCTGAAAACTAGACACAATACACAATAAAGCTGTAGCTCTCCAAGCACTATGAGTTCCTTTCCAAATGTTGAAAACATAAGGACCTCACAGAATGTGTCACAAGAACACCAGTGCTTTGGCTCCAAAGAGATAAACATCTCAAACAGGTCTTTTAAACAATCATTCGTTCCATTTCTAATACCCCAACTGGACCTGGGTCATTCTGCCCATCCAATCATCCTGAATCCAAGAACTAGTATGTCATATTTACAGTAATGATGTTTGAAATTGTGAGAAGGATGCTAGTAAGAAACATCTTTAATATTAGAAATATTTCTAAAGCTCTTATTATTACTTTGATGAATTTATCTCTCCCAAAATTATACTTGTGGTGTGTAAAATAGTAATATCAAGGCAGACATCTCAGTTCAATGAACTTAAGGAAACAATCCAAGTAACAGATTGTTTGCCAGCTCTTTAATTTGGAAGAGGAAACAGTAAAACTACAAATACAATCGCTTCCATATTGAAGACCATAGGAATAGATCATCTGAAATATACAAATACTGGGGGTTTTTACAACAATTCCATTTAAGTGTCAGAAAGACAAACTATGAAAAGAACTTCCCTTACTTTTCAACTTGCAAAATTTGTATTTTCATTCACTTTAAAATAAACTTAACATGGTTCCATATTAATCAGATTCAAATACTGTGGTTCTGAGTGAGTGCTGTTTTCAACACCAGAATGCGAGGGAAAAACAAAATATTGTTACTGACTGCATGTGTCATGTGCATGACCCCTTGGCCAAGGGTCATCCCTCATCCTTCCACAGAGTACTACTGAAAAGCATGATATGTACCAAAACAGATAATGACGAAAAGGAAAAGGACAATTTACCCTAGAAAACCAAACTGTGTTCTTAAGATCATGCACCCCTGATAACATTCCACTAAAATAACAAGGTTATTATCATGATTTCAAACAACTTCTTGCCTTTTTTCTACTTAAATTCTTATAATATAAAGAGGTTAGTCACAAAGAAACTACCATGCAAAAGAAAAATTACATAACTTACAGTAAAGTTTGAATACAAGTTTCTGTATTGAACCTGGCAAATTATATGTTTTAAAGGGATAATCTTCTCAGGCATTTTCCAGGTTACCATAAGTAACTGCTTTATACCAGGGATTCTTTTAACTGAAAGTATTTCAGGAGGGGCAAATTTCTCTAGAATGAAGAAACAAAAACATTAAGAGAGGAAAATGCTTCTATAAAAGTTCAGAATTTCTCTGTATGTGTTCCAAGAAGCTAAATCCTTATCCCAATAACACACATCCTATCAGAGTAGTCATGTGATGGTTTATTTTATAGACATAATTATACACATGGGAAGTTATCTGTAAGAGAAATTTCACACATAACTGATTTAATTACATGGGATTTTGAACAACCTGGTCTAGTGGAAGGTGTACCTGCCCACCCAAGCCTTTCTACAATTCTGTGATTCTACTCACAAATCTGCTCTCAAATAGATGTGCAGACGTCTTTCATTTGTATCAGCACTGAAAAATATTACCCAGAGACAACAGCAGAGAAAACAAATGAAGCAGAGCTGGTATGCCAAAGACAAGACTGAACTGCAGATGAGGAAAGAATTCAGCTGAAAATTATCTGAGGGGGAGAGAAGCATAAAGGAGATTATGGGAAAAGAATGGACTAGCAATGAGAAAAGATATATCTGGCATAAAGAGTGTGGAAAGTAATGAGGAGTCACAGTAGATCTGAATACAAGAATAAAGGATGTGACTGATGATGAGTGCTGCAGAAGAAAGTATTTAGTTATAAGGGTTACTGCTTAATACACCACCAAAATGAACAAAGAAGCACAGGACAGAGGGAGAAGAGGTAGACAAAATATTATTATTGTTCCTGTGCGCAATTATTACTGCACTTAGAACAGGTGGGTTTTTTTAGCATTCCTAACCAGAAAGTAGAATAGGAGAGAATATGATGGGTGGCCCTTGAGAAATTATATCACTATCCATTGCAGCCAGGTGTTGCACTGATACTTGGTATCACTCAGAAATGTTAAAGTAGAGTCCAAATACCAATTAGGTTGGTTGACAAAAAGTTTGAATATATGGCCTTTACTTCTCAATAATTAAAAACTTAGTAATTTATAATGGATATATCAGACATTAGCTTAAAGAAATATTGTTTCAGATAGATGCTGCATAGCATGAAAACAACACCCTGTCATTTCTTACCACCTCACAAGAGGTGAGAAAAGAAACTGCTGAAAATTAATGCTGTAACACCAACCAGTTGGAAGAATTTTACGTGGAAAGGTCATAAATTAAATCTTTACTGATTCTTTTTTAATTACCTATTTTTTGCAAAGATATAGGGACACACTCTGTTAAGGATGCACCCAAAACATTTTTAGCTTCCACTTGAAAACAAAAATCATTACTATAATCATTGTCAGGATAAAGAAATGAACACGACTCTGTTGTATTCTGGCAGGATCTGACTGTATCTGGAGAAGTCATGCTAAAAAAGAGAAAAATAAAAACAGTTAAAAACTAGAGTACTTTCTTAGAATAATTCAAACAAATTGTTAGGCTATTATTTATATATCTTTGAGGTTGCAAGGCTTTTTTACCAGTGAACATTTTTAGACTACATGTTTGTGCAAATACCCTTTCCTAATGTCCCTGTCCCCTTGTACCAGTGCTTTTGTAGTCACATGCTAAACTCAGCTAGGGAGATACCTGGATTAAAAATTCTGTTTAGATTTGGTTGAAAACAGTTCTGCAATCCAATTCACTTTGTGGTTAATAAAAATTCTGTGCTTATACAGGAATGAATAATACTGAAATGATTCAATGACTGTTTTAAGTTCTGGCTTTACAAACACAGCTAAGTTATAAAATATAGAAACACCTGAAGTAGTTAGAAAGTTCCACATTAAAAAGATGGAGGCCTAAAATGTCAAAGCTAAAACGGAAATAAAATTTAAAATGTTTTCCTCCCCTACAATTTAAATTACAAAGAGACTCTACACTAGTACAATATGAAAAAGTACCCTCCAGAGTCTGAATTCCTTCCCATTCTCATGAATAACTTTAGGGATTTTAGAAGTCTCTTCATGAAACAATATTACCTGGGGTCTTGGTTAGGCAGAAAAAGAGCACTACTAGAAGCAGCACTATAAAGGATAGGTTGACAAGTATATCTGGGACAAATCTGTACTATCACCTTCAAAATCCTCTCTGAGATCTGCCTTGGGACAACACTGATTTCACCATTTTCACAGTCATTTATGAAAAAGCAAGCTCCTAACCAACATTTAAAATCTAACTGAATTTGAAAGAACCAAGTATCTGTGCTTCTATGCTGGAAAGCACAATGCCACATAATTTGTATTTGTAAATAGAAATCTCCAAGCAATACAAAACAACAACTCTGTATTTTTTGACTGAAACTTTATGACTCCAAGGGTTATTAGGTTAAAAGCTACTGGAGTCAAGCAGAATACTGCAGTAAATGGGTGGCTTAATGAATTTTGATGGGATTTTTTAAAAGTAGATGAGGAAGAGAACTGGTTGCCACACCCCAGCAACCCAGTGCCCAGTATATCTAGTACTTACAGTTTTCGGTAAAGAGTATAGTTCGTTGTAAAACTTGTTTCTCTTCCTGCATTCCAGGTACAGGTAAGGTTAACATCATAGAAATAAATGCAGGAAATGTTTTCTGGCATGTCGGGAGGAACTACAGTGATAAAGGTTAAAAAAAAAAATCCAGTAAAAATAAGTAACTTTATGTACACCTGATTTTGTTGGTCAAAAAGCAATTAAAGCAAGCCTCATTCAGTGCCCTCAATAGTGCTTAATTTTATTATCCCTCACTGCCCTCAGAACTCCTCACAAAACAAAAGTCAAAACCACTCTTTCTTACCCTGAGGAGACAGCAAGATTTTCTCCAACTATTTCTCAGAAATACTTTACTAAGTGTGCCTAAAGGCGGTAACTCTATCATATATCAAACCATTGCATACACTGTCTTGAACATCTAAGCATACATACACTCCATCTCCTCTCTGCAACACACCTGTAGTTTAAGGTGAGTTCAGAAAGTAAGAGGAAAACAAAAAAAAAAAAACCAAAAAAAGCAAAAAAAAAAAAAAGAAAAAAAATACATTCTCTGACAGACAGAACTCTTTTTGGTTCTCTCCCAGAATATCTAATTGTTTACCCTATGAAAAACCCAAATCTGAGAAACCTGCGCAGCCTAAAGAGTGCAGAGGACAAGTTCCTGGGAAACAGATCTGTGTGACCCTGAAGAGATCACTAATTATTTCTCTTTATCTTACAAGCAAGATTGCTTCCTTTGTGCTATCTTCTGCAATCTCTATAGTCTGAAGTCATCCATAAAAATGTAACACTCTCTAAGACTTTTTTGTTACAGCTCAATTTCTTCACTGTTAGAAGAAATTGGAGAAGAAGAGAACTGTGTCCAGTGAAATCAACTGGTTGACAAAGCCCTCTTTTCAAAATAGTATTTTTCTGTCCCGTCTAATAGAACTGTCAAAAGATCTTTCTTTTATCAACAAGCTTACAGCACATTAAGCTTTGCAGACATGCAAGACCTTTTGCTGGATTTTTTTCTACAGATGTTTTGCTTTTATTGCTTCTTTATTAGAATGGGACCCCCAGGCATATGTTAGTATACTCTGGACTTGATCTGTTCAATAAATTAGAGAATTTGTATACATATTTTAATGTTCTGCATAAGAAAGTGTAATTATAATTTCTTTAGAAGAGAGGATTAGACAGAAAATCCTGTCTGGAAAAAGTTGAAGTTGCCTAGGCTAGAAAGAAGATGTAACCAAAAGAACATACCCACTACCTTTGGAACTCAACAGAAAACTTCAGCTGGACAATAGTCAGGGTCAAAGAGGTTACAGACCTGTATCAGTAAGGAATGTTGCTAACTTCATGCTTTGTTTCACAAAAAAATACCGTATGTGTGTGTATATATATAGATATAGATATACTTAAATGCATGTGTTTTAAAATAACACAACCAAAAGTAGCTGTTTTAAAAGTAAAATTATTCTAGTAAGTTGTTAAAAAAAGATTATTTTTTTCTGCCTTTCTACTTACAGCCAGATTTAACTTCTGTGTGAACTAAAGGTAATTCTTTGTCCAAGTACTTCATGAAACATTCCACATAAGCTGTGCTGTAAGTGAAATTATGGATGGTTATATTACATACAGTCTCATTCACAATGTTATAGTTTTCTGGAGCAATGAATTCATCATTCAATTTCCAGATGATGTGGCTTGCATTTCTCTGTGGCATGTAGCTCTTTCTAAGAACACAGGATAGTTCCAGGGAGGATCCTCTTTCAATTTCAGGAGATGAAGGGAAAATGTCAGCATCTCTAATAGAGTTTTCATCTAAAAACAAAATCAAAGACATCACATAGCCATATTCCTCTTAAAATACCAGTGGAAAAATGGTAAGTTGTTTTGTTGTCTACAGATAATTTAATTAATTTTTTTCATACAGAATTCAAATAAAATGCCCAGTTAGTCATTCAAATCAGACATTCCTGTTTAAAATGCAGTTCACATTAATTTCTGTATTACAATAGGTTTTACATTACAGTGATGTTTCAACAGCTTCACAGAAATAATAAGGAAGTTTCTACTCAGATACATTTTGATGGCCCTAAATGAAGCAAATAACATCTTGTACTTTAAGCCTGTTTTTCTAAAACTCTCGTATCTGTAAAAGATATGCATGTGATTTACATGCATTTATCATTACTACTTATGATATCCAAAAATATGTTAAACCAGTAAGGCTAAAATTTACAATAAGCTGCAATATATTTCAGAACTCTTCCAAATTTCATTTGGAGAATGTTACCTTTTCTTATGGCAAGACAGGTGCTAATAATCCAGAAACATACCTGCCACAGAGCTGCAGGACAGGACAAACATCCAAATCAAATTTCTGAACATTTCCTTCTCAGTAAGTATGGGCAGAAAATGCTGTCATAAAATAAAAATTAAAATTACATTTTTAATTTTTAAAATTAAAGGTGCCCTTTTAATACTTTGTTAGCATTTGTGTCAGAGTTAATAATGTTATTCAGCTTTCTTCACTTGTATTCAAATTAAGTATTGCTTTGTCGAAGTGTTGCTTTCCTGAACAATGGAGAAATTTGATGCAGTTTTACTAAGACAAGTTGCATACATTTCTGAAAGAAAATAGAAAGATAAGTGTACCTAAAATACTGCTGAGGGCAATCCAATCCACGCATGTGTTTAACCTTCCAAGGATGATGTAAGTAACTGGTAAGAAATAAATCTCCATTCACTTGACATTCAGCCTGCCTAGTCTTTTCTAAGCAGATTTATCTAGTGAATTCTTTTGCAAATGAAGGCTCTTGCAGGAGAAGGAATGATCTGCCTATCTTGTTCATCACCACCTAGTCAAGAAATTGTTCAGGAAGGGGACAACAGTCCAGGTCACCTTTGGTCCAATAGAGGGTGAATTCATATTGGATTTTTCCCAGTTTTGCCCCTGGCAGCAGAGCTGAGTGCAGTCTGCCAAGACAAAGGAAGGCACCTCTCTTTGTCTTTCTTTTTGAAGAAAAGAACTACTGAACTACTGTGCAGCTAAAAAAAATCTCAAACTCTAGGTTAAACAGGAGGAAAGCAAAGTAGTAGATGGATTTCTTCTAAAAGGACAAAGTTCCTGCCAGAATCAAGGGTGCCATATGAAAAAATTACAAAAATCAAACACTCTCCTTGCCTCAAGTGCTGCTTTTAGCACTTAAAGAATCACAGAATGTTTGTTTGGAAGGGACCACTACAGACTATCTGATCCAAACTTACACAGGACCTCCTAGGGCCACCTCCCTAGGACCATATCCAGACAGCTTTTGAAGATCTCCCTTGATGGACAGTCTGCAAATTCCCTGGATAACCTGCTCCAGTACTCACTCTCACAGCAAAAAAAGTATTTCCTGATGTTCAGAAGGAACCTCCTGTGTTTCAGCTTGTGCCCACTGCCTCTGGTCTGGGAGGATTCTGGCTCTTTGCACCCTCCCCTCAGGTACTGATGAGACCTCCTCTGAGCTTTCTCTTCTCCAAGCTGAATAGTTCCAGCTCCCATATGGCAGACGCTCCAATGCATTAACCATCATTGCAGCTGTTCCCCAAACTCTCTCTGGGATGCCCATGTCTCTCTTGCTTTCGTGAGTCCAGAACTGGACTAAACACTCCTAGCATGGGCTCAGCAGTGCTGAACAGAGGGACAGGATCACTCACCTCACTGGACCTCTTGGTTTCAGTCCTAACAGCTCAGGAAATCAGCATTCTTTGTCACAAGGGCACATTGTTGGCTCATGCTCTACTGGGTCTCAGGGACAGCCAGAGCATTTTCTGCAAAGCTGCCCTCCACCTGGCCAGGCCCCTGTACTGCTGTCTGGGGTTGTACCTTCCCAGATGAAGGATTTGGCACTTCTCCTTATTGAACTTCATAGTCCCTGCCAGCCCATTTCTCCAGCAAGGTCACTGTGGACAGTAGCTGAACCATCTGGCTTATTAGTCACTCCTTCCAGTTTTTTGCTGTCATCAGCAAACTCACTGAAGGGAGGCTCTGCCAGAGCATTCTAATACACAACATTAATGAGCATGTTGAACAAGACTGGATCCAGTATTGCCCACTGGGGTACATCACCAGTGACTGGCCTCCAGATGGACTTCATCACTGATCACCACCCTGTGGATCCATTTTTAAGCTAGTTTTCAATTCACCTCATCCAGCCGACACTTCATCAACTTGTCTGTAAGAGCCCACCTGTAAAGTGGCCCAACTCTAGCATGAATGGCAACCCACACTACTCCTTTGGCTAGTAAGTGGAAGATTTGCCTGTAGAAAATAGAGGTGTCCCCTTCACCACATGAGGGCTTAGAGCTCAGTATTCCTACTACCTGGACAAGTAGGTCTAGTTACTATGCTCATAAGCAACAGGTGGGCATTAGTATTTTGCAGCTAGCTGAGTCCATGTTTCACATTAGGTTTTCAGATTTGTCTGGAATTTCAGCTCTCCGTCAAACCTGTGTCTCAGGAGGGCTCCAGGTGGGAGGCAAGTATTATCTCCCTAAAACAGGCACAGCAGTAGCTGTGTAAAGGATCTCATCCTCCCACAGGTTCAGATAGTGCCAGGAAGCAGGAGTGCACCAGGTCACTAGACAGAGATCTAAGTGTGATATAGGCAGTAAGGGTTATGCTCTATGCTATGGTTCTTCCCACAAAAAACTTAGATTTCTAGAAAAATTAAACTTTACAGTAATCTAAAAGAGGAAAACATGGTAAAAAAATGCATTAAGCTCAGTTTCTGTCAGAAATCAATTTAAATATTATTTTAGGTTTGTCTTGGGAAGCATTTTATATACTTTAAGGCTATGATAGTAAAAAACAGGAGAAGAAAATGAAAAGAACATGTGGGATACAAAGAAAAGTGAGGAGGAGTTTGTCCAGTGACATACTTCTAAAATACAGCAGTTGGAAGATGTGTACTAGCAAGAAACAAAGCCAGTAAATAAAGAGAATATATTACTACTTATTCACGTAGAGTGTACGTTCTTGTTCTCAAAGAAGTAAAAATTAATTACATTATTGATGGCAATTTAAAAAATAGCAGTTGTTCCAAGTATTCTGTACCAGCACAACACCAGAAACATTTCTCATTGCCCTTGATGCCTCCAGCCAGATTTATTTTATCAGGACTTTTAGCTTTCCTAACCTGATCCCTGACTGCTCTTTGTATTCCTCCCAGGCTACCTGTCCCTGCTTCCACCCTGTACACACCTACTTTTTGTGTTTGAGCTCATCCAAGCAGCCCTCCCAGTGTGTCTGACCAACTTCTTTGCTGGAATGCATCAATCCTGAGCTTGAGGAAGACGGTCCTTGAATGATGATCCAGCTCTCTTGGGCCTCTCTTCCCTCCAGAGATTTATCCCACGGTATTCTACCGAGCAGGTTCTTGAAGAGGCTGAAGTCTGCTCCCCTGAGTCCAGGATAATGAGCCTATTGTCCTTGCTGCCCTAAGGACCTCAGTCAAATTCCAGCATTTCACAGTCATGCAGTCAAGATTGCCCCTGAGCTTCACCTTCCACTAACCCCTCCTTGCTGGTGACAACATAGTCCATCACAGCACTTCTCCTCATTGACTCCACTGTCACTTAGAGAAAGAAGTTACCACTAACACATTCCAAAAATCTCTTTGATTGCCTATGCCCAGCTTTGTTGTCCCTCCAACAGATACTGAAGACCCCCATGAACACCATGTTTTATGAGCACAAGGCTGCTCATATCTGCCTGTAGAGAGTCTCATCTGCTCAGCCCTCCTGGTCAGGTGGCCAGTAGCAGACCTCCACTGAAATGTCCCCTGTCCTCTGTCCCTGCCCTCCCTTTAACCCTGACCCATCTCCTGTCTGTCAGCTCCTCACCCACCCCAGGCAGAGCGCTGTGCACCCCAGCTGGTCACTGACATAGAAGGTGACACCGTCTCCTCATCTGCCTGCCCTTCTTTAAGAACCTGTATCCTTCCATTGCAGCACTCCAGCCCAGGAACCATCCCACCACATCTCCACTGAGACAAGATCACAGCCCTGCAGGCACATGTGTGTCTCTAACTCCTTGTTTATTCCCCATAATAAGAGATAAAGCTTCTGCTGATATCCTACATGCAGATTTGCTATTTTTGAGGGGACATGAGACAGAAGAGGTCTCATTTCAGCCAAAATAGTTCAGCTCTTTCCAAGAATAAAGCAAACAAATTTTTTATCACATTCCTTTAACTAGCTCCAGCAATCCCATGCTTTTTTTTATGAAGGAAATGAAACTCAGAAGCATTGGCAAATCATGAAAACATTTTTGAATAATGCTTAAGCTGAAAATACCACATACCATGACATATCCCATCACAGTGGAGTACAGAACTGCAAGAACAGGCATGACCAAGCCAGCTGCAATGTCAAGTTAGAAGCCTTTGAAAACTTCTAGTTTCACTTGCACACCAGAAAGCTTAAATAGTCGAAGATTCCATCCACACTCAGTGGGTGCTCCTCATCCTGTATCCATACTGTACCTTTTCCCTCTCTTCTAGTTCTTCTCTAGTACTCAGCCAGACAATAAGTCACTTCCACTTGCCAAAATAGCAGAAGACTAAGAAAAATAAGTTTTTGTACTTCATTAGCAAATGTAAGTAAATGTAAGGCATCTGAGTTGGTGACACAGAGGAGATAACTGGGGAGAGAGACCTCCATGACTTTTCCAGATGTGAGCTGTTTCAATCTTCTTGCTTACACTTTGTCCAGTATCAATTAGCAGCTGTTCATTTGGCATGGCAGCTGGTAGTTACTACTTGCCAGAAACCAAAGTAGTGACTTAGCATGTCACAATGCTGCTCAAATCTTATGTGCTTGTCAGGACACTGATATATGATATGTGATAAAATAGCTCTTTGGCTGTTTACTGAAGAGGTTGTATATGTAAAAGTGATCAACGAACATGCCTGAGCAAAAATTACACCATATGTGCATGAACACTTAAAGATGCCTATAAAAGCTGTCTTCTTCAAGTGATTAAAAAATTGATTCATCAAAGCAAGACTTTCCCCATATTGTATTTAAGACCATTTAGTAATTGCCCTTCTTCCCAATTTCAGGACAGGAAACCTTTTTCCATTCAGATCCTATTCTAGGATTGCTTTTAACTACATGAACTACATATCTCTCTATACAGTGTAGGTGTTATAGCAAGAATAAGGAACATGACACATCTATAAATGTAAAGGCAGCATGTCATGGTGTCATTGAATCACAGAATGTTAAGGGTTGGAAGGGATCTTAAAGACCATCTAATCCTAACCCTCTTTTCCAAGTCCAGGGACACCTCCCAGTAGACCAGGTTGCTCAAGGCCTTATCCAAATTGGCCTCAAACACTTCCAGGGATGGGGCATCCACAACTTCCCTGAGCAACTTGTTCCACCACCCTCACAGTAAAGAATTTCTTCCTAATATCTAATCTAAATTTCCCCTCTTTCAGTGTGCACCCATTCCCCCTTGCTCTGTCACTCCAGTTCCTGTCAGAGAGTCCCTCTCCAGCTTCCCTGTGGGCCCCTTCAGATACTGGAAGGCGTCTGTGAGGTCCCCTCACAATCCTCTCTTCCCCAGGCTGAAGAACCCCAGCTTGCTCAGCCTGTCCTCACAGCAGGGTGCTCCAGCCCTCTCAGCAACCTCCTGGCCCTGCTCTGGACTTGTTTTAACAACTCCTTGTCATCGTGCTGGGGACGCCAGGGCTGGATGCAGTGCTCAGAGGGGTCTGAGCAGAGCACAGGGGTAGAACCCCTCACTCAGCCCACTGGCCAAAGCTGCTCTGGATGCAGCCCAGGATTCCCATGGCTTTCTGGGCTGGGAGCACTCACTGAGAGCTCATGGTGAGTGTTTCATCAGCCATCACCCCCAAGTCCTTCCCACGGGGCTGCTCTCCATCACTTCTCTGCCCAGCCTGTGGGTGTCTGGGACTGCCCCAATGCAGGTGTAGGACCTTGCACTTGGCTTTGCTGAACTCCCTGAGGTTTGCATGGTCCCACCTCTCAAGCCTGTCCAGGTCCCTGTGGATGTCCCTTCTCTCCCCCGTGCTGACTGCCCCACCAGCTCAGTGTCATCAGCAAATTTGCTGAGACTGCCCTCGGTCCCACTGTCCACATCATTGACAAAGGTGTGAAACAGTATCAGCCCCAGGACTGACCCCTGAGGGACACCACTCATCACTGGTCTCCATGTGGACAAGGAGCTATTGACCACAGCTCTTTGTCTCTGGACATTCAGCCAGTTCTCTATCCACAGTGGTCCATCCACCAAATCCGTATCTCTCCAAGATAGAGACAAGGATGGCAAGTGGGACAGTATCAAATTCTTTGCTTGAGTCCAGGTAGACAACAGGAGTTGCTCTACCCTTGTCCACCAAAGCTGCAGCAACCTATCATAGAAGATCCTCAAATTTGCCACATATGGTTTGCCCTTAGTAAAGCCATGTTGGCTGTCACCAATCACCTCCTTGTTTTCCATGTGCCTTAGCATAGTTTCAGGAGAATCTGCTCCACGATCTTTCCTGGCACAGAGGAGAGACTGACTGGTCTGTAGTTCCACAGGGCTTCTGCATTCCCCTTTCTTAAAATGGGGGTTTTAGTTCCCTTTTTCAGTCATTAGGGACTTCATTTGACAGCCACAATTTCTCAAAAATTATGTATAATGGTTTAGCAGCTTATTCTGCCATCTCCCTCAGGACCCACAGATGAATCTTATTGCACCCCATGGATTTGTGTACAATCAGGTTCCTTAGATGGTCTCAGACTTGATCCTCTCCTATAGTGGGTTTAGGGTCTTCATTCTTCTCTGCATTTGCCTTTCTTGACATGCCTGGAACTTTGCTGTTGAAGACTGAGGCACAGAGGTTGTTGAGAACCTCAGCCTTCTCTTTGCCCAGGGTATCTATGTCTCCCATTTCCTTTTGAAGAGGGCCTAAACGTTCTCTTCCTTGCAACGTATCTGTGGACACAAGGTGCACAGTGCCCAGCACAGGGGGACAATCCCTGCCCTGCTCCTGCTGGCCACACCATTGCTGATCCAGGCCAGGATGCCATTGGCCTTCTTGGCCACCTGGGCACACCCTGGCTCATGTCCAGCTGCTGTCACCAGCACCCCCAGCTCCTTTCCAGCCACTCTGCCCCAGCCTGTGGCACTGACTGGGGCTGTTGTGACCCGAGGGCACTTGGGTCACTGGCACTTGGCCTTGTTGAACCTCACACCATTGGCCTCAGCCCATCGATGCAGCGTGTCCAGAACCCCCTGCAGAGCCTTCCTGCCCTCCAGAAAATCAACACTTCTGCCCAACTTGGTTTCACCTGCAAACTAACTGAGGGTGCCCTTGGATCCCCTTGTGAGGATCAGCAATAAAGATCCTGAATAGGCCCCATAGGGAGCTCTAGGGAACCTCATTAGCAACCAGCTGCCAACTGGACGTGGCACCACTTAGTATCATTCTTTGTTCCAGACATCTTCAAGAATTGTTAACATCTTTGCTGGAATGTGACAGAAAATTCTTCCCTACTAATCTCACGCTCTTCTAACAACTATGAAGGAAGAAGCTGAATAGACACTGCTTTTATTTAGTCTTTACCATCCATTGCTACAGCTCTCCTATGATGGCTGCCATATGGAGAGACAGACCTTGCCCTACCCACAACCAGGAAACGCTGAAAAACAGGAGCCTAAGCCTCTGCTCTAGCCCATTGGGCCACCCAACTGCAATGTTCTGCCAAATGAACCTGGAAAAGCAATAATCATGGGTTTTCACAATTCCAAGATTCAAACCCATCAGCACTTACACAAATCCTAGAGGGAAAGGAAAAGGGAAAATGATTCATATATATACTTCAGCATCCTTTATTGGTAACAGGGTGCATTGGATTCATGATCGGTCAGGACTGCACCAAAGGTGAGTACCAGTGAGCATCCGAAGAAGAAAAAGGAGGCTTTCCTACATTGGTCAAAGAAGACAATAACATGTAAACATAATGTAAGAAAGTGAATTTGAGGGACAGCTAAGGGTTTTTTTCAACTCTTTAACTCAGACTTATGCATTTACAAGCCCATCCATGGGAAAAATTGCAGACTCTGTGATGAAAGATCCTAGGCACACTGATTTCATAATCCATAGTATTTAACTGAGCTAAAAATAGCCAGTTAAACCTCAGAGCAGGATGAACAGGATTCATACATTTACCTTGAAATAGAACTTGATTGAAACAAGTGTTAGGTGCACCTTCTTCTAGAAAATAAACCTATATGTGTTTTAAATTATGATGGCCTACCAGAAAACTTAATGGTATCATAATCTACAAAAACTACTTAAAGTTAAGAAATTCTAACAATGCATATCTATTCAAAAAACTAAGCTTTCAGAGATATCTGAAGGAGCCACATGGTGAGGCTCTCAAAACGCTGTATCAACTGTTGACCACAGAAACTTGTTCTAAAAACACAGTAATGTCAAAAAAAAAAAAAAAAAGATAAAAAATCATCATCATGTAAAACAACTTGTAAATTTAAAAACTTCAAACCAACTGGAAACTGAAAAGCAGGAAAGCCATTTTTTCTCTTTCAGTCTCTAAACAGCCAATGTAGACACAAAAGGATAAGGTATTTTTGTTCCAACATTCTGAAGGACATAGTGACCAGGAAAAGTCAGTCCTGCTATTAACTGCTGATAATAGATATCTTGCTTACTATATCCTGGAGTTACCCATGCAAAACATGTTTTGAGAAAGCCTTTGTTTTCTTATAAAAGAGCACACTGAATATTCATACATTATATTATAAAATACTGTTACACTGGAATTTAAATATAATTTTTAACTACATGAGCTTGATACTAATAGGAGAAAATAGGAGAACAAGCTGTCTTGGTGAGCAAAATGGATGGGCAGAGTAGGAGGATCTATGCACTGAGCTCTGAAGAAACATAGAGCTCTCACTAAAAAGAGGGTAGCCAGGTCAAAATCTTTTACATTTGTCAGATTTAGGTGGCTTCAATCTGTATTGTACAGAATACACACCTGTCAGAAAACCAGAAGGAAGACTCTCTCTACTACTTCAGAGCATTAGTTTACCCTTGCCAGCCTTGTCTTTTGAACTAAGAATGGGACTAGATGTAAAACACACATCTACTGAAATAATGTTAATAAAACATATTTTGGAAGAAAGAAAATATATTTCTGGACTGTTATGGAATCAGCTACAGCCTCAAAATGCAGAATATCATTATAATCCCTGTACTGCTGCAGTGCTGCAAGCAGAAGTACACATAACACAGTGCAGGTAGTACCATGCTCCACACATATGAGAAGGAAAGAGAACAAAAAAAGCACAAAACTTCACTTCCATACTTTCTTCATACTTAAAAAAGATGATCACGACCCTAAAACATACCTATACATATAATATATTAAATGTCTGAAAAAGATATTTAATCATGTATTTTAGAAAACATTAAAAAACAGACTCATTGCAGCACCATAAACCTGCTGCTTTAGATCATCCCCTGAAGGTTACATATCCTACTTTTCTTTACTATCTATGCTGTAAACTTCATTGATTTTGTATCTTAGTCAAAACTGCAAGGCAAAACATGGCATGGTAGAGAGAAATCAGGCTCAAAAGACTACTAAACACATTTATGTTTTAACTTCTCTTAGTATGGTGTTTCTAAATTGAAAATACCCCGTACAGGCACCAAATTATGATAAAATGCCTCAAGTTTATATTATTCTAGAAAAATAATGATCTTTAATCTTCAATATGCAACCTCTGTGATACAAGCCCAAAGCTTCCTTCTTCCTTTTTATCCCTTTTGAGACCTGTTTTGTTATGGATTAACCTCTGATAGAAAAATCTGATCTGACCACTCACTCTATTCTTCCACCCAATACATGAAACTTCCTTCAATCATGAAAACATTCTCTTGCCCAGTCAGTTTCTTAATTCACATACAGAGTCCAGAATCTGGATTTCAACTATTTTAGACAGTAATAGAATCATTTTGGTTCCAGAAAACCATCAAGTGCAACCATTAACACAGCACTGCCAAGTCCACCACTAACTCACGTTCCCGAGTGCCACATCTACAAGCCTTTTAAATACCCCCAGGGACAATGACTCCACCACTTTCCCAGGCAGCTTATTCCAGTGCTTGACAACTTTTTCTGACAAGAAAATTTTCCTAATATCCAATTTAAACCTTTCCTGGTACAACTTACAGCAATTTCCTTGTCCGTTGCTTGTAAGTTGAGAGAAGAGACTGACCCTCATCTCACCACCTCCTTTCAGGCAGTGGTGGAAAGTGATAAGGTCTCCCCTGAGCCTCCTTTTCTCCAGGATAAACACCCCCAGCTCCCTCAGCTGCTCTTCATAGGACTTGTGCTCCAGACGTTCTACTCCCAAAAGACAAGTCATGCAATCCATTACAGGGGAGAAGGCAAGTGACACTTCCCCAGTTTAAGCATGAGTGCATGAAGATGATACTCATTATGGGTATGTACATGAACACAAAAATATTTTTCCTCAGAAGGCAGAAACTGCAAACATTGAAGAAACCTGGGCCCAGTACATTTCCATCTGATTCATCACTTCGAGAAAATCTGAGTGAATACAAATTGAGCAGAGAGCAATTAAGTAAGAGCTTTTCCTTCCTTTGACGATTGCATACATTGGAAACATTTTGAGAACTGATTCTTAACCATTACACACAGAAGGAAAACCACTGCCAAGCATCTGTATTACATTTTTTACAAACTGAGACAAATGCAGTGAGTTAAACAGAAAGTTTCAATTCTTACTATCTCACAGACTTGAAAGAAAGAAACCAAAAGGATCTTTTTTGGCCCGAAGAGACACAGAAGCATGTCCTGCCCCAAGTCTGGGACGAAAGCCTGGAGAGATGCGAATGCAAGCTGTTATGTTCCGTTCACGCCATGTACCACAGCAAGCAAGCTTTGCTGCTAGAGATCCACGCCAGTAACAATCCGGGGAAGTTATATGAACTAAAGTGTGGAACTCTTCCACACTTCATATAAATGAAAATGAGCAGAGACCCCTCTGCTGAAAATATCTTTTTCACTTACCTCAGCTGCAGAACGGGCGCTTGTTTCAACAGGGGCCTCTGCCTCCCCGCGACCGAGAGGGGAAGGACAAAAAAAGGAAGTTGCTCGGCTGAGGACAAGTAATGCTTTTTCCCGTAATTCTGAAGACCAGAACCCCCCCACGCCCGCCGCCAGGTCTAGCGGTGTCGGACTCCGCTCCAGCGTCCCGCAGGGCGCCGGCCGCCCGCGGGCAGATGCTCTGCCCTACGCGGAGCCCCGACAGGCGCCCGCCCCCGGAGCCGCCCCGCCGGCCCCCCCAGCTCCGGGCACGGGGCGGAGCGGGGACGCAGCCCCGCCGCTCCTGCGGCCGGCCGCGCGGCAGCGTACGCTGCGACATTTCGGTGCCCGTGAATCAAGTCAAGGGGGTCTTCAAATAGCATAAACGCGCAGCGAGACAAGGATGCCACCGCGGAGGAGCACTCATGAGAAAGCACCTCATGCAGCAATTAGGGGTTGGGGAATAAATCAGGTGGTGATCCCTTTTAAAAGTAACAAATGTATTCGACTTAATGGCTTGGAAGAAGACTGTAGCCATCGACAACATAACTGACAGCAGCAACGGGACTGAAAATCAGAAGGAACTTTACAAGTAAGATGCTGTGAAGTTAGTAAATGGAAATCCAAAGTCCCTAGTTAATCTATCTCCTAAGCACTGGCATTCGGTGCTAAGCAGACACTCTTCAAGAACAGATAACGAATTTTACTAACGCAACCAGTACATCAAGAAATCCTCGCCCCAATTCAGGAAGAGATACATTACAGAACAGCAAGTTGTTTATCCTGCACTAGTGTCACACACAACAGAAGCTGTAGATTGATTCAACTTCCATGACTTGTGCGGCTCAGGTTTTTTTAGTCTATTTTAACATGCAAGCTCAACACCCACTCCAGCTTCCAGATCACTCATTAGCCTTCACCCTCTTTAGCTAATCATCAGATTCAGCCAGTTAGCCCACTTGCTTCCCTTTTTGAATGATGTTGCCATCTCACCATCACCCATAAACTCCATGTGAGGCTGCATTGTAAACTGCTTTATTGTTTTTAAATTCCCCTTGCTGTTTAGAAGTATACATTAGTATGCATAATAATATTTTGAAAACTTGCATTTATTTTACTATGGGGAAACAGACGAAACAGAATGTGGTTCAAAAGAAGCAGACGTAAACTGTAACCTAAGTGCTCTTTGGTATATCAGATTTTTTTTTCTTCAATTAGAACATAAGAAAGGGCAGGAACAGACCCTTAATTATGTTTAATTACTGAACCTCTATCCTAGACTTGGTCTGATTAGTTGCCTATTCTCACATTAATACATGGATTTTACTGACACACTAAGTTGGCTGCTCAATCTTTCAAAATCATTAAAAGCTGCACCAGACTTAAGAGACTAGTTAAGCATTTGTTTAATTTTCAAAAACCTTAGAGTCATCCCTCTGCCAGCCTCGGGGCTATGTACAAACTTACATTAAGGCTTCCACAGTCTTAAATGTTTGGTTGTGGACTGGACAGTATCACTTGGGAGATTCCAGGATGCAAAGGGCACTTAATGATAGCATCAGTAACTGTTTCAGCTACTACCATTTCTAGCAAGTTAACAGTAAAGATAACAACATCTTACAAAAGTAATATAATTTACCAGAAATTATTTGGCATAGAAGATGGGAAACCTTTAGAGTATACTAGAAATTCTGCCAAAAAATGTGTTCATTTACAGACACTTTCATCCACTATGCACATGAATGCTCTAGAGGAACTAACATTTCAGTCCTGTGGGTGGGAGCAAAGTGAAGCTACTCTTCCTGAAGCATAAGGAAGGAAGTGCCTTCCATAGAAAGACTCGACTGTTTTCATTGCTGATGCTTCCCTATTTTTTGTGCTGGTGATTCAGGGGTAATTGCTCCAGAGACTGGTTAAATCCAGATGCTACTCCTTCTTAAAGAGAGGCATTTCCACTGTCTCTGTTGGCAGGGTGAGACAGGAGACTGCAGAACTACTGCTAAAAATCTGATCCTCATTGCAAATTGATTTGTTACCCATAGTAGTTCAGTTTTGAAAAACATTTATCTTCTGTATTACGTATGACCACACCGTATAAAATTACTGACTGCTGTATAATTACAGTGAACCTGTATTAGTTAACACTGGCACAGAATTTTGTAGTTCTGTGGGAAAATTAGGTACATTTTCATTGAACAGTTGCAAATTGACCTTGCAGCATTTAATAGTGTAGTCTTAGCAAAAGCAGTAAAATACTGAATTTTATCTCAGGAAATTGAAGAGTTGGTTTTAACCAAGAAACTCATTAGGCTGATTTCTACCTGTGCCAATGACTCTATGTCAATTACTTCATTCCTCTAAATGTAAAGAGGAGGGCATGACAACAGACTTTCATTGACTAATGGCATTTCAAAACACAAATAAAAGCCATGAGTGTCCTTGTATTCCCTATTGATTTCACTCATGGGGAAGAAAAATCCAGTGAAACCAGTCTGATTTTGATTTCCAAATATGCATAATTCCATTTTTCAGTGAGTAGCTTGCCATTAGATATGTACTGGCATCAACCTCCATGCAAAGCTGCATTAAACAGGTAAAAAAATTAACTATGCCATCCTTAAGTTTCACTTTAGTGTAATATAAAAATTCAACAACAGCAGTATTCTCAAAACCATGATCTTAAATTACTGGTTTATGACTAAAGCTTCAGTTTAAATGCATTGTCCAAGCTTATGTAATGTATCACTGAATAAGCAACAATAGTAGGTGTAACGACCCACTATTAAGGGGAAGGAAGCACCTAAGATTTGTAAATGCACACTGGTCAAAAGGAATTGTGAGTCAAAGGGTACAATATCAATTGGAAAGTTTTATTAGTAAATTACACATTTGGCATGGAAATTGGTGCTAGTCCCTGACCTACTATATAAGCACACAGCACTGGATTTTTGATAAAGGCATAGGGGGAGAGAGAAAGGACCACCACAATCCATTGTGTACCTAAAGTCATGATCCCTACAATGGGCACGTATAAAACTATGTCAGTCAGAGGCAGACTCTCCAAACTGCTCAAACCTAACAAAAGGCATAAGAAATGTACCAATTACTGTGTTGTACAGTGTGCAACTACCAACATTTAATACACACAGAAAGGTTTTAATTCCTAAGTGCAATTATGTGAGCATCTTTTTCATCTGTACTCTAGAGAAGATTTATTCCTCAAGAAAAGCATCAGGTGTTTTGCTAAGAAGGTTACAAAGCCATTATCAATTTCAGAATAGAGCACTAAGCAATACTTCCTTCCTTCACAGCATTGCAACATCACAACAGCTGTAATTGCAATCCAGTAAAATGCTGGCAAAGAAGGGATGCTTTATTCCCAGAGTAATGTCTTTTGTGGTTTACTACAGAATTTTTTTACATGTTTTCATCCTATGGTAATTTAAGATTCACAAGCTTTTTACTACAATTGCAAAAGCAGCTAAACGTAATTAAACCCATTTGTACAAACATACTAAAGGAATTATTGAAAATCCCATGTGGCTTTAACAGCTGGATGACAAAATGCCATTTCTTGTAATTTTCCACCCTAAGACCATAGTCAACAGACCCTTTATGACAACTTCAATCAGCATGAGTTAGTGTTGGCAGAGAGTCACTCTGAAGGCAGAGCTGCACTAGATTGTAGTAACCACCTGCAATGAAGCAAGTTTCTCACATACACTTTAACAAAACACAGGAAAGAAAATTATGTAGATGAGAACAGCTTATCATACAGATATTCTTACACCTACCACTGCCTACTAAATCATAATACAAAATGCCATATTGACTCATTTTTTGAACAATGCCAGGGATTGCAACTCCATCACCAACTTGTGGAGCCAGATCCAATTCTTAATGACTTGTTTCTTAAACTTTTCCTAATACCCAATATACATCTCCCCTGATGCAACCTAAGGGTTTTTCCACTTGTCATAGAACCACAGAATCATTCATGTTGGAACAGACGTCAACATTGAGTCCAACCTTTGATCAAACACCACTCTGTCAACTAAACCACAGTATTAAGGGCCAACTCCAGGTGTTTTTTTTTAAATCTTCTGCACATGGTGACTCCATTCTCTCCCTAGGCAGCCCATTCCAATGCCTAATCACCCTTTCTGTGAAGAACTTCTCACTGCTACTCAACCTAAATGCCCCCAGGTATTACAGCCACTTCCTCTCATCCTGTGAATGGCTGCCTGGGAGAAGAGACTGACCCCCATCTTGATACAACCTCTTTTTAGGTCACCCCAAGCCTCCTTTTCTCCACAATAAACACCCCCAGCTCCCTCAGCTGCTCCTCACAGGACTTGTGCTCCAGACCCTTCCCCACCTCCATTGCCCTTCTCCGGGCTCACTCCAGCTCCTCAGTGTCTTTCCTGCAGTGAGGGCCCAGAGCTGGACACAGCACTCGAGGTGTGGCCTCAGCAGTGCCCAGCACAGGGGGACAATCCCTGCCCTGCTCCTGCTGGCCACACCATTGCTGATCCAGGCCAGGATGCCATTGGCCTTCTTGGCCACCTGGGCACACCCTGGCTCATGTCCAGCTGCTGGCACCAGCACCCCCAGCTCCTTTCCAGCCACTCTGCCCCAGCCTGTGGCACTGCCTGGGGCTGTTGTGACCCAAGGGCAGGACCCAGCACTGGGCCTTGCTGAACCTCACACCATTGGCCTCAGCCCATCGATGCAGCCTGTCCAGACCCTCTGCAGAGCCTTCCTGCCCTCCAGCAGATCAACACTCTCATACAGTTCGGTTTCATTTATGAACTGACTGAGGGTACATTCAATCCCCTCATCCAGGTCATTAACAACAATATGAAACAAAAATGCTCCCAGTCATGACTGAGCCCAGGGGAACCCCACCTATAACTGACCACCAGCTGGAATATTACTCCACTCACCACCATTCTCAAGGCCTGGACATCCTGAAAGTTTTTACCCACTCAACGGTGCACCTGTCCAAGTCTGGGGTGTCAGATCTTCCCTGAGAATGCTGTGGGAAACTGTGTCAGGAATTTTATTACACATCACCAACACTAAGTTCTTTGAGAAACTGTTCAGGGTGGAAAACCGAGGCAAAACACTATGAAATCTCTAACCTGCAAATCTGAGGTAAATCTTGGTGACTGAAGAACACAATATGAAGTACAACTGCTTTTTATAAAATGAAATATCCATAGCTTTGAGAGGAGTTACAGTACAAAGCACAACCAACTGAATTTAGACACTGAAGGCACTCAATAGGGCACCACGTTTCTGGAATAGGAAAAACACTTTAGGAAATATTTTAGACAGGACTTGATTCTAAGTCTCTGAAATTCCTATGAAGATTTAAAGAATGATTTGTGCTTCTGTCTTTTCTACCTGCCTACCCACAATTGTAGGTTTCAAGGAGTCAGGAGACCAAGTCTTCAAGTGGTAAGGCTGGGCTTTTTTCTTGCTGTGGTATAAGGTCAGGCTTTTCCTTATAAGTCCTCAGATGTCTTATGAAGGATACATTAGTATTCAGTCAAGATTAACATGCTACCAGTTATCTACACCTTCTAATAAACCACTGCTTTGTATTCTTAAATTGTATATATTGTACTTTCAGTCTACATGCACAAAAATTCTTGAAGTGGTTCAGAGAGGGTGGATTACATATTCACTCTAGACAGCAAATGTTAATAAAGCAAGTATATTAATTTCTAGAAGTGATCTCTAAATGAGCTGATCAACTACTACAAAAAAGTTTCTATTGCAAACTCAGAAATTCATTTGTTCTGATATAGAATGTTCCTTTGCTTAGTACACTTGTATATGCTGCATAAAACCTTGTAATTACAGAACCTCTTAAGGAAGCATAGGTCTTCAATATAGCTTAATTTAACTGGCATATTTAGACTAAGAATCCCACAAAATCTAGTACTTTTAAGCAGCAGGAGTAGAGGGGTAGAGTTGATGAAGACAAAGAATTACTGACAAATCATCTGCCTATTTTTATCTCCCTGCTACTAGTGGTAGGAAAGGCACTAAGAAGTCAAAGTTGAGTGAACTACTTCCAGTATAAACCGCATTCATATTTCCAGGACACTGTCTTTGTCAACAACTATCCCATCTCCTATGACCAGGCATATATCATTTTGAACAGAGGGGGATGAGTGAAGCACAGCATTCTTTAAAGTTGGGAGATATTTAAGGACTGGGTATTGAAAACCATTTTAAAGAAGGAGGGAAAAGAAACAGTGTAAGGAAATCCTGCTTGTTAGTATTGTGCTGCAGGGAAAATGACAAATTAGCTGACTATAGCCATTGTCCATAGTATTCTAAGACAGTGTAAGCAGGCAACATGTACGTTTGCAGTGAGAAAATAAGATATTATTCTTACTTATGTATGGATATCAGGTTCTGAAAGGCAAATCAGATTTATTTAGAAGCATAAACAGGTATTTCCAGCAGTTTGACTCCTAAATAATTTTGCAGCGACACAGCAGAAGTGCTGAGATCACTGCTTTCCCAAGAGCGTCTCCCTTAGGAGAAGGCAGATAGCTCAGGACGAGCACCAGACGCTCACGCTGCCAGGTGTAGAGTGCAGGTTGACGAATCAAGAGGCAGGAGGGGTTCCTTGTATAAAGTTCCAGTGGTGGTTTAGCAATAGGCACACCAAAGGGATTCAGGGACAGAGGAAGAAACCACAACAATGGTCCAGGGCTTATATGTGGGATGGAGGCGGAGCATCAGACCTGAGACTCAATGGGTACTGGGACCAGGGGTGGTACAAAGGCAGGGCCATTGAAAACAACCAACAGGGATGTAGAGGAGCAGTTGTAGGGAATGGGAACCAACAGGGAAAACAGGAATAGGGAAAATTCTAGAACTGGGGAGGAGGACAGGGGTGATGTAATCAACATCATTAACATAAAAAAGCAGAGAACTGTGGGAGAGTGTCTCCCTGTGTCACCCTGACTAAAAAGTGGATGTCTTCCCAAGGCATCCCATCTCCCCAACCTGGGATGCAATATAATTTGTCAATTCTGAACAGAGATTACGCACCAGTCTTGAATACAAAGTAGTTCCTCTAAGTGTCCTTCGGCAACATATTATTTTTTTCTGCTTAATAAAAAGAAACATAGCCAAACTCATTACCTTCAGAAGTGCTAAAGCCTATGAAAGCCTTTATTTCCTTCAAAGTATCATAGTTACGTTGAAGGAAATAAAGAGCATGAAATAAAACAATGTTTCTATTTCAACTGAACTATTGTCCCAAATTAGTTCTACTGATTTTAACATCTTCCTTAAACTAGCTAGAAAAAAAATACAAGTATCAGACAAATTTGAAGAGAATGTGCTAAAATGTAGGATTCCCACAAGAGTCCTTGGTCCAAACTCTGTAGCTAAATGATTTCATCTATTTTTACTTCTTAGCAGAGTTAAGACATGGAGAGTCACACCATGAAACCCTCAGATAACTGAGGGTTTGTAAGAAATGTTATTGACAAAGACTGAGACTAACAACACACAATGGAAGTAAAAAGAAAAGTAAAATTTGCAACAGAGTACAATTTTTACCTTTCAAAATTCTGAAGTATGGGACAATACAGAGACATGCACATTTGACCAAGACTTGTCCATTGGTGGTGTCACTGAAGAAACTGTGACAGATGCCAAATACCCTCCTCTTGAGTCACCAGGGAATTCCTGGAACTGCTGAACAGCACATTAAAATTACTAAGCTTGGCTAACAGAAAAAAAGTCTCCTTATTATTACTTAACATTGAAATTTCACACTTTGTCTTAAATCAAAGAGGAATACAGGTTTTGCATGAAGCCAATTGACAAACTGAAAATACTCAGCAAGCTTGCTTTTTATTCCCAGTCCATTAACTGAGGTCAGTGAAAACAGACAAGTCCATTCTTTGGCATTCTTAAAGCTGATTTATAGGCCAATGTAAATTCCTATGAACATTATCAAGAATGAAAGAGATGTTTTCAGAATAGACTTTATTATGTCTTCAGCAGACTACAGTCTGCTTTCCTATCTGCCAAAACACTCTGGAGGGTTTTAATCAACCTGGTATTAGTTCTGCAGACACTATTTTCTTTGTTTTTCAGAACTCTTCTTTACAGTCCTTTAGTTCTTATGGCCGTAATTTTTGACTTGGGATGCAGCCCTTAATCAAAAAAGCTAAGCATTCTGTGAAAGCTTTGGTTTATTCAGCTACTACCTGAAGATTCCTTACAACTCATCCGTAGCACATGAACACATGAAAGGTAAATTACTCATTGCCATGGTTTGACACCAGCCAAACACCAGGCACACAACAAAGTAGTTGCTCACTTACCCTCCCCAGCCACAGCAAGGCAGATGAGAGGGAAAAATTAATGCAGGCTTCATGAGTTAAGGACCAGGAGAAAACACACCAAGGGCATAACGAGGTACAAAGTGAATTTACTAACAAAATCAGAAGAGGATAATGAGAGGTAAAGTAAACCCTTAAAACACCTTTTCTTTCCCCAAACCCTCCCTCCCACTGACAGTGCAGGGGACAGGGCATGGGGATTTTGGTCAGTTCATCACCCAAGATTTTCTTCTGCTGCTGCGGGAGAGTTGTCCTTCCCCTACTACACTGTGGGGTCCCTCCTATGGGAGACAGTTCTCTGAACTTCTCTGCTGTGGGCCCATTTTCAAGAGAGCAGTCCTGCTAAAATTGCTGCACCATGAGTCCGTCCCATGGGCAGACAGTCCTCCCAAAACTGCTGTGGCATGGGTCACTCTTCCACGGGGTGCAGTCCTCCAAGGCCAGGCTGCTCCAGCCTGGAAGCAGGGCCCTCTCTCTACACCCAGTCTCCCACTGGATCACAGCCTCCGCCAGGCATCCACTGCTCCGGCGTGGGCCCCTCCCCCGTGGGCTGTGGGTGGATCTCCGCATCCCCCGTGGATCCCCAGGGGCTGCAGGGGCACGGCTGCTTCACCACGGTCTCACCACGGCTGCAGAGGAATCTCAGCTCTGGCACCAGGAGAGCATCTCCTGCCCCTCCTTCTCCACTGACCTTGGTGTCTCTGTGTTGTTTCCATCATATGTTCTCATCTCCTCCTCTTTGCTGACTGCAAAGAAGTGCTGTGCACTCACTTGGTTTTGATTTTCTTCTTAGTTCAGAGGGGCTTTACCATCACCTATAATTGCCCCAGCCTTTACCAGCAGCATATCCGTCTTCAGAGTCATCAGGGACTGGCTCTGCTGGGTATGGTGGAAGCTTGCAGCAGCTTCTCACAGAAGCCATCTCTGTGGCTCTGCCACCACCAAAAACCAGGTCATGCAAAACCAACACATTAATTTGTTTTCCTTTAGTGAAAAGAACTGGACATAATTTTTGCTCAAACTAGCATTGTTTTATATATATCCCATAAAAATTGAATTTAGCTTGAAAAAAATTCATGTTTATTGTTCAATGAAAGGCTTGATGTAATTTCTCAACACTGGTCTGTCAAGAAGCTTTACATAAACCTGGAGGCAGACAATGGGGAAAAAAATTCAGTGACCCCAGTTCAGCAGTAACTACAGGTAGCAGAATCACCTAAATGGAATCTCAGATATGTGGTTACACTGTTCTTTGGTTAAAATCAGTTCCACAAAAGTTTAGAAGAACACTTACTCTGACGTGCCACCAGGACAACCAGATTCTCCTGAATGAAGAAGGCACTGACATGGAATTTTCCAGTAAGTTTTTCAACATGTTCTCCATGTAAGACTACTTGAACGCAAAAATAAAATAAACAAGCAGCTGACAGTGCACTTCATTCCCCACCCCAACTTCTCCTGGCACTGTTTTCCTCCAGCTGAAAACTACACTGAAATATTTTCCTGCAGATTAAATACTTATTTAAAGAATCACAAAGCTTAAACCAAAACTGAATATCGAATCTTTCTACAAATATTGCTCTTCAAGTTGTTATTATTTCTCCTTCCCAGCAGACTTGGTCCTTAAAACTCTCACCCTCTCATAAAAAGTAGTAAAGATGACTTTTCATCTTTGAGTTATTTCAATACTATTCTAGGGACTGGTTTGTTGGCTCATTTTTTTTTAAATGAGAGCTTGAAGCTCTATGCTAGAACAGCTATCATTTAGTTACCTTTCTGTGTATATTATTATGAAGAATGGGGCCAGAAAAGTTGTTTTATAGGAAATGTAACAATTGCAGAACTCCCTCTGTCACCTAACCACAACTCACAAGTCATATGATGGGAGACAAAGCAACAAACACCCAGTGATCCTTTCAACCAGGCTCCCTTAATGTGTTTACTCTAGGTTACAAGTGACTCTTTTCTTTGAATTCTCTTCACCGAAATGGGCAAGTTTTATCAGCTCACAGCTTCTTCCAACAGTTAAAGAGTTCACTCATACTTACTGCAGCCAGGTATCAAAAGCACAGTCCATTTACCTGAAATTCAGAATGGACGCAAAAATCTTCACAGATACTTCTCAGGAAAAGGAGCCATACTGCCCAGAGTATTTTACTCTGTATTAACATAATGCTTAAATACATCCAATATTTATGAGTTGCAATTTAAGTATACTGTCCATTCAGGTCACTTTCAAGTACACAATTAAGACTTGACTCTTTTTGAATAATATATAGCAGTAAAATTAGTCTACAAAATTCACAGTATTTCTCTAAGTATATTTAAGTATAGTTTTGCAAAGATATTCACACAAAGAATGACAGCCCACTTTTCCATAATGAGTATTGCCCAGTCAGTTCTGATGCCCACTAACTTGGGTACTAAGGCTCCTGTCCTGTAAGCAGATGTTAGAAGTATTATCTCCCTGGATTTAGTGGGAAGACTGTACAAGACAACGTGATCAGCACTGTGTGCTAAATAGCAAGCCATGAGAAGCCTGTAAACTTGTTCAGCTGTGCAAAACATAATGACCTTGCTCTTTTTCTTGGGGACCCAGTGATATGCATCTTTGTAGCATACTGTATTGGTAAGAAAAAAATTTTAATGAAAAAGGAACTTCACAGAAATCTAGAGTGAAGAGAACTCTTTACAGACTCTTTACCTCATACAGCTTCTGCAAACTTGGGAAAATTCTTGGCTATAAGGCACCAAACTTGTTCTAAAGCAAGCTTTTCCACAAGAGATAGCAGAAGTGCATTTATATCAGTCAAAGCTAAAAACATGCTACTAGATGCAACACAGGGCTCCAACTTCTCTGAAGATGGCTCTGTAAAAAACATGAATTTTCACTAAATTGTGGGTGAGCCACTGACCTTTAGTTCCAGCTCGTGAAACTGCAATGACATATAGCTGATACAGAGGCAACAATTCAAATGCACTTCTCAAACTTTTATTAACTGCTTCAGAGCTCTTTAACAGATCCTTAACGCATCACAACACAAGATTGAAACTTTTTAACTGACATGTTACAAAAAAAAGGAACAAAGTTTAGGTGAACCCCTACATAAAGCTCATTCCCAAACTGGGTCTTCACAAGATTATCTTCTCATACAACATTTAACTTACAGCAAAACAGTACAAACTAGTTTAATCCCATGACTCAATTTCTCTTGCTGAACAGTTTAATCCCATGACTCAATTTCTCTTGCTGAGCAGTCCATCTCTACTTTTCCTGTATTCATGTTGCCTCTGTATTTCTAGGAAACACAACAGGTCCTGTTTAGAATTATTAACACTTTCAATCTTTTAATGGTAAATCACCACAATACAATTTGAGCTTTCTGCATGCATCTATCTCAGTGTAATCTGAACACTCAGGAAGTTTTCATCATTGATCTCCTATACACAAGGTTTTTTTTACCCTGGTGTAAAATTACCACAGTTAAGTCAACCTCAGATTTTATTGTATGTGGGACTAACACTTCCCACAGTTCAAATCCCAACTTGTTTTCTTTCCCAGTACAAATCAGTTAATAGAATTGTGGGAAAAAAACTTTCTTCTCCACTTCATACTAAAGACTGACTGTCTGCATTACATTCCCAGTAAAATCCTTTTCCTTTGGAAAAAGGATAAAGCTCAGTAATCTCTAAGACTGCCTCAAAAGAATCACCTAAGATCCTCCAACAGATCCCTCTTTCAAATTCATCATTTGATTATCAAGCGGACTCATGAAAAATTGGGCTGATTACAAATGAAGAGTTTCTATCAGACTGATTTGAGGTGGTCTCATAATAATTAAAAACTCATTCTTCGACTCAAGGAGTTGGTGCACAGTATGTATGTGATATTAAGGGCAGTATTCTCAATGCAAGTAGACATTTCACATGAAAATCTATCCTATTCTGGAGAAAGAGTCACAGTCAAATTTGGTTACTCAAAGGTTGTCAAGAACACGGATGGACTTGGACCTAGAAATGATGGATTTCATGAAATGCTGGGAGACACTACACAAAGGCTGGAGATACGCATTTGGAAGCAATCTAGTGAGATCCACCTCTCAAAGCAATCCAGTAAAAAGGCAAAATAAAGTGTCCTTGAATTAGAACATACAAGTAAAATCCACTGAGTCAAGAATTACTCTGCAAGAAAAGGTTGGTGCAAACATACACAAGAGCTGTAATGTGAGGCTGCAAGTTTAAGGAGGAAGCAATGTTTGTGTAACTGACATCTCATGAAGTCCCTCACCCCCAGAAAAAATTATTCAGATCTAGTAAGGGGACTAGTCAGCTGGGTAAAAATACCCAAACCACCCAAAGCTTTCAATAACTATGGTATGGGGAGAGATAATTAATGAAAGAAGGGTCAGAAGTTGAAGTAAAGCTTCAGACATTGTGTAAGCACTGAGAGCAGTTACTTCTACTACGGTCTCAAAGGAAGGACATTTGTAACACTTGGAAGCAAATGATCTGTGATGAAGTTCTTATGTAATCAAGACACAAAGGAAAGGCTTTCAAATAGGAGTAAGCACAGAATCTAAAATTACCAGTAGTAAGAGACTAGAAGGCTTTTCCCCATCACAGACATTAAGCATTCTGACAGAAGACAGAGAACGGCATTTACGTAACTATAATTGGCTGAAATTTTCAGTCAACTGAGCTGCTTCACTAGGTGATTCATAACCTAGTAAGCAGCTGTATAATCAGCATCAGCTGTATGTTACTTCATAAGCAGTGACTGTATAATCAGGAACTATTTACTCCCACTCTACATGGGTAGCACAGAAATTTCTGAACTGCTTTTGTTTATGTTTGCATGAATGTTTTCTTCCAGAGGAATCCTGACTTTATAGATCAACACTACAGCAGCTAATAAAAGACCAAGTCAAGCAACTTGTCTGAAATTAATTTCAGTAATACTAAATTCTCTGAAGATGCACAACTAAGAAAAGGGACAATTACAGTCAAAACAGTTTCAGTGGCATTAGTCTGGATATGTATCATTAAACACAGTTTTAAACTGAGACAAAGTTCTAATAGCCAAGACTTTCAGTTTATTTCCAGACCTACCTTTTGGGTATTAACTGGGAGTCGTCCTCCTTCAGTCTCAAAAGCAACTTCCATCAACCAAACAGGAACTTTCTGCTGAGCCTACGCAATTAGGAAAATCAATTCAGAGACTTCGATTGCTTTACCATTCAGATTAACAGTTCTGTAACTGTACCAAAAATGTCACAGTTGCTCAGTACATTCAAGTGAAATTTTAAAGAACAGAAAAAGTTCCAACTCTGAGATCTGAAACTTACATCTGAAAGCACTTTAATTAAAGGTTGTGCAAGATGACCATCTGAATGGTTATCAAAGAAGCCAACAGCTTTTCCTGTATTTCCACAACGGCCAGTTCGCCCAATTCGATGTACATACTCTTCAATGGTGGAAGGAAGATCAAAATTAATAACGTGCTGAACGTTTTCAATGTCCAGACCTCTTGCTGCCACTGAGGTTGCCACAAGAACTGGACATTTTCCAGAACGAAAATCCCGAAGTGCTATTTCTCTCTCTCTTTGTTCTCTATCTCTATAAAGAAAGCAAGGGTTAGAATGGCTGTCTGTAAAATTTACAGTACTATTTAAGATATGATTTAAGTGTCATATTTCATGGAAAGAAGCGCTTGGGGGGGGGGGGGGGGATGACAATGGACGCAAAACAGAAAAAGACCCAAATAACTTATTTGCTGACCAGTTTAGGTTTTCTCAACTTTTAACTGAGGCGCAGCAAGACAGAGCAACTGTCTAAACTTAAGTCTCTAGAGCAACTGAGGTTTTTAAAAAGAACTGGAGATAATTATGCAAACTCACTGCCTCACTAAGAAAATCCATTTGCTTAATTGATTACAAGTGCTTTTCCTACAGCTTTGTAGCAGGGAGCCAGAATAGCAAAGACAAAGTCTACACAGGTTCCCACACAGGCCATTTTTCAGATATACTAAAAAAACCTGTGGCCAGTCAACAGTACAGAATTTTTCTCCTGTTTATTATCATAACAAGAAAACTAGTTATAATCTGATGTTTCCATATTTGAAGAGTATTTACAGATTATCCAGTACCAAACTACAGTGGATCAGATTTTCTCTCATGTTCTTTATTGTCCAAATAAGAAAACAAATTAGAAAGCTAAACAGTGCTCTTTAGGATCTTAACATGAGATACTTAGTGAAGCCTGGTATGACCACTACTCCAAGAGAAGACTAGGTATCCTAACTTCAACTCATAAAGGTAAAATTTATCAGAAACCAGTAACATTCATGACAGTTTAACAGCTTCCACTGAACCAGTTATTCTACCTATACTTCAATTCACAGTATAGTAATTCCACAGAAATGGAATTAAGAACCTCCTCCCACACAAGGTGGTTGTGAGCTAGCAATTCAGGCTTGCCAGAAATGGAAGGCCAGATCTCAAAAGGTATGTGGCTTTCACACGCCTACAAATCCAACAGCCACAGGATATATACAAACATTCTGCATCGGCATGCTAAGACCATTTTAGCCCTTCTTCAACCTTGATATTCTGGTATCTGTCAGAACACATGGCAAGCTAAACTACACAGATATGGCCAAACATGAGTTCTCAGTAACAGTTCTTAAAACATACAGGTGACTTTCACTTTAAAAATACTTACCCATGGATACTAGTGGCTGGTATGTTTTCTTGACAAAGAAAGCATGCAATGAAGTCTGCTTTTTTCTTTGTGTCCACAAAGACCAGGGTGCGTTCATTACCTATGTTGGACAGAAATTTAGAGCCATTGCAGTTTGAAACATGACACCATTTTCACTGTTTAGAGTAGTGCTGATCTATATTAACACCTAATGCAGACACACATTTTGAATAGTCTTTTAAGTATTACTCTAATTTCTTGCCTATTCTGAGCTAATTAAATTCAATCCATCAATTTCTGTATCACTACAGAAACTGACTGAAGACATACATTGTTTTCTTCCTCAATAAAAGGAGAAAAATAACTTTGTTCCCTGTGACAGGTATGCATTTCCTTTCTACAGCATGCAGCTCAAAGCAGTACATTATCCTGAGCACTGAACAGCAAGATTTCACAGACCATTTTTTAATTCCAAACTCACATTCTGTCTTCAGCATTAAAACTTAAGACATATAAAACAAATATGGAAAAATCCGAGACACTTAATAAAACACAGGCCCAAACATTCAGACAGTAATTTTAATACACCTGCAATCCTGAGATAATACCCCCATTTGCTGAAGTATTGTAACTGACCATATAAAGTAGAAAGCCATCTAAGAAGGTTGTCTGATAGTACTTAATAGAAATTAATAATTGACAAATACTGGGCATGAGACTAGATTCAATGACATTTACAAGTCCCTTCCAACCCAAACTATCCTATGACTCTATGAAATACCCCTACAAAAATATGCCTAAAAACCTGCAGCTCCCCAAGTTCTGCTTCAAGCTTCATCACCAGTCTTGTAAAGCATGCAACAAAATCATACAGCCATGAACTTTTAAACACAAGTTTAAAACCACGCAAGTTTGACTTCTCTGGTGAACAACTGGTATTAAGTAGTTACCTATGCTGTGTAGAATTTCGATCAGTTTATCCCTCTTGAAATACTGAGAAACTTGAAGAATATTTTGCTGAACATCACTGCATGCTCCACCCGCACGTCCGACAACAACAAATAAAAAATCAGTTTTTAAAAATTCACAAGCTAGCCTGAAAAAGAGACAAAATTGAACAACATGAAAAATGCTATTTAATTATTCTTGCTTTAAAAGCACATATTTTCATATATGTTTAAGCAACACTTATAAAAAATATTTTTATCTTCCACTTTGTGAGGAACAGTACAAGTAGTCTTGATATATATATACATTTTTAAAAAGCCAGAAGAAACTGCATAGTTTGGGTCCAGCACACAAACCACAACTTGGGCTGCCTGAAGTGTGACCAGCAGGTCAAGGGATTCTAACTCTGCCTTTGTAAGACCTCAGCTGGAGTACTGCATCCAGTTGTGGCGTCTTCAGCAGAAGACAGACATATTAGAGAAGATTCAGAAAGGCCACAATGATGATCAGAGGGCTGGAGCCCCTCTCCTCTGAAAACAAGCTGAGAGAGTTAAGGAGTGGGGATTACTAAGCCTGGAATGACCTTACTGCAGCCTTCCAGCACCTAAAGGGGGTTTAAAAAAAGGACTGAGAGAAACTTTTTACACAGGCTGATAGGACAGGACAAGTACAGGCTGGACAGAGAATGGATCCAGACAGATCTGGAGGGAAAGACTTGGAGGTGCTGGTGGATGAGAGGCTAGACATGACCCAGCAAGATGCACTTGCAGACCAGAAAGCCAACAGTGCCCCAGGCTGCATCCAAAGCAATGCAGCTGGCAGGTCCAGGGAGACAATTCTGACCCTCTGCTCTGATATTGTGAGACCCCCACCTGCGTTCAGCGCTGGGATTCCCCAGTATAAGAAAGATGCAGACCTGTTGGAACGAGTTCACGGAGGCCACTAACCTGATAACAGAACTGGAGCAACTGTACAGTACTTAGTTGCTAGCTGGGATTATAGTGGAAGATATAAAGCCTCAAATGCTAAATTAAAGTTCTCCAGTCAACTATAAAAACACATGGTTCTCTCAACTCACATGTACAGAAAGAGCTTCAACTATCAGATCAAAGATCTATGCAATAGGAGAAACAAGTTCAGGTATAAAACCAAATGTTATGTTAAAACTAAATCTGATTATATTCACTTCACAGAACTGCAGGATGATCTGAACCCAAGAGGTCCAAAGAAAGCATCTTTCTGTCCAACACTACCAAAATAGTATACTGTTTAAAGATGTCCTGGTAGCATACTATGGGAAAATCATTAGCTTTCCTGAATTCAGCACCAGAAAAGCATTAAATCCAGGAATGAATTGACTCCAGAAAAGAAGGGTTTTCATAATCTAAAATGTCAACTTCAGGCATTTTCAATTTCAAAAGGTTACAAGAACAAGGGCAAAAGAAAACTGCCTCAAAGTTGCACCCAGGGAGGCTTAAACCATCTATTAGGAAAAACATCTTCACTGGAAAGAGTTCTCAAGCACTGGAGCAGGCTGGCCTGGAAAGCAGTGGCATCACCTCTCCAGAAGTTACTTAAAAGACATGCATATGTGACACCTGGGGCACTTGGTTTAGTGGTTCACTTCCTGGTGCTGGGTTTATGGTTAGACTTAATCAGCTCATGGGTCTTTTCCAACCTAAATGTTTCCAGGACTTTAATGCTATTATGCACTTCCAAACCATGATCTAAGCACTCAGGTTTCTGAAGTCTTCCACCAGCACTTGAAAATCCTGCAGGACTGACAGTAGAAAGGTAGGTCTGTTGGGGTTTTATTATTAAACAGAAGCAGACAGTAAGTAACTTTAACAGTTCAAGGAATCGCTTTTCAGTTGCTGGTAGTTACAGCACTCTTGGTTCATCCTTCGGTACACAAGAAAAATACATAGCAAAGCATGAGCAAAAGCACAATGATGAGAACAGACCTAAAGAGAATCAGATTCTTCTTTCAAACCCAAAACCTGAGTGTATCAGAGTACACCAAGTATCTTAGAGGGAGATACACACATCTGGTCTTTTCCCAGGATACACTCAGAAGTGAGACCACATTCTTGCAGAAAACAGGTAAACACATGGAATGAAAACAAACTGTACTTGTGTATGGTATCATCCAAATGCTTGATTACCAGCTAAGCAAACAAGGTCATTTTTAGCTCACTACAAGATTATTTTTCCACAAAAAAGAATCCTATGAAAAAGTCTGGACAAGGAACCAAAGACACAACAGTTGAGTTGTGCTTTAAGAAAGGTGATACATTTCTACATCAACGGTCAGCATTACCTGACTGAATAGGAGAAAGCAGCCCATTCCCCTCTTTCATTCGGGACAGTGAACTACTGAGAAGTATTTTCCCCCTGCCTCAAAAAAAGATCTTTCAGACTTTTTGAGACCAAAGAAAGTTGTCAGATTTGACTCACTGAATTACCAACTCTAACAGTACCCCTACCACAAATCAAAATTATTCGCACTGCTTCAACTGAAGTTTTAGAGACTCTTCTGATTTAATAGCGAGTATTTAGATGTTGGTTGAAAAGCAGAAAAAACATTAAAAATCTTCCATGTGCTGGAAATTTGTTGTTTTGTTCTGTTACTCAGCAATCATACTTACCACCTGTTGAAGACTGCTCCCTTAAGTGAGAGGAACTTTAAAGGTAATGAGTAGCAAACATGCAAGATGTATCATAAACCCATCTGAAGAAGCTTTAAAGCTACTGAAAATAAGTATCAATTATTTACCTAAAAATTGAGTACTAAAATGCTGGTTAAGTTGATCAATAATTGCTATGTCTCATTAGTCAAAGATGGTGTTATCAGCAACATCCGTGGTTTTGAGCTTGCACAGATGTGGTGGGGGGGAGGAATAAGAAACCAGCAGAGGGAACATGAGGACCTCCGCAAAAGTAGAATTTAAAAGCCTTCAGACAACTTTCTAAATTGCTTAGGAGTCCCTGCTTAAATTAAGCAGTTATGTTTTAGAGTACCTGCTTAAACTAAGCAACAAATATTAATACCATCGCTTTCAGTATTTTCAAGCTTTTAAAAGTAAGGAGTGTTCTTAACTCTTCAGATATTTAGTACTATACAAGTACATCTTCAGATTTATTTCTATTTTTATTCTACTCACCTCTGAACTTCTTCAGGAAAAGTGGCACTAAACATTAGCGTTTGGCGTTTCTCTTTTTGTGGCATGCCCGGGAAAGATACCAACTTCTTCATATCTGCACCAAAACCCATATCAAGCATGCGGTCTGCTTCATCTAGCACCAAATATTTCACATTATGCAAACCAATCTGCAAGTATTTCAGTCAAAGAAAAACACTATTTGTTCACTGACAGTATGCACTTACAAAATACCTTAATTGCCAAAATCCACCTTTTACTTATTTCTTTCAAGTTAATAAAAAGGGTTTACATCTCAGCCACTACTTAGCCTTTTATTCTGCACAAACTCACATACCACAGTGCTTCGGAACTTGGTTCAGCAATGTAAACAGAGCTTAGAGACCAACAACAATTCAGCCCATCTATTTTGGAATTATGCCTTGAGTTTTAGAAAGGTTCTCTCATAACCCTTAAATTTTCCCAAAAACCTTTATTTTTCTGAAAAATAATTATGTCAGAAAATATTAATATTACAACTTCACCCCTGCTGACCAAGACTATCACTTTTGACTAAAAGCCTGACATGTGCAGAAAACTGATCTGCAGTTTACTATCAAGTGTTTTTCCAAACTATGTTTGTTCAGTGAATATCACTCAGTCACCACACTAACACATAAAAGTTTTAATATTAATTTATAATGAGTGGGCAAAATAAAAATTCAAATATAGTATTATATAACCTGGAGTTCTTTGTATTTTGGATCAATATGAAAATATAATGCCAGACAGATAAACAGGCACAGCAGCAAAACAAACAGGACATCAAGTGAACATCTACTACGGAATATGCCACAATAACTATGTGAAAGTGTTCCAGGCATTTAAGCTGTAAAATTTTATTGCCATGACCACTGCAGCCACTTTGATTTAGACTGATATTATCCAGCTGTCTCTGAAAGGAACTAAAGAGATCTACACTCGGGCTACTCCTTGAAAAACTTCATGGAATTTAGACAGTCTAAGAAAACCTCCTCTGTATTTCAGTGCCTGCACAAAGGCAGCACACTGAAAGAGCCACTGAAAACTAATCTCTTGTCATATTAGCTTTAAAGAATGAAAGATAGTATTTTGTCTTTTAGGTAAGAGTATTTAGGGAATTCAGATATAGTGTTAAAATGTTACCTTTCCTCTTCCAATGATGTCTAGAAGCCTTCCTGGAGTGGCACACAGTATATTACAGCCTTGCTTTATCTGACGAATCGAATAGTCTGTTTGTGTACCTCCATAGATCACAACAGGCCTTATACAAGTTCTATTATGTAGAAAAAGGTTTGGATTAATTTTAAGTATGCTATTGTATTGTTTCATTAACGTTCATATAAAATAATCAGATCTACCACAAATCACTCAGAGTGGTTTAACTCCTTCAGCATACAGCTCAGTCCAAAAACAATGCTCAAAACCAGAAACGCACTCTGAATAAGCTTAAAGCTCCCCACATACTACATAACAGAGGTTGCCCAAGTGGCTTGCTAGGAACAAACACTTGATTTTGCTTGCATTCTCCCCTCTCCTCAACTGAGACCTACTAATAGTCAAAAGAGTGTTAAGACTTTGTCCCTTTTATACAGCATCCTCAGAAAAAGCAGAACCACCACTACATACGCCTCTAGAGCTTCAGAAGTAATCTTCACAGACCTTAAAAGGGGCAAAATAATAAGTGCACATGGCATCTTTGTAAAGCAGCTAATCACACTGGCCATACAGTGCATGACTCAAGGATTAGACAGCAAATCCAAAGATGCAGTACTCTTCTCACCAAGCTTTTTGGTTAGATCTGCCAAGTAGCTACATCAGATATTCTTCTGTAGAAAATCACTTCTCTAAGAACGAACTATCTTATGCAGCTCTGAATCATGTTTACAAGCTCATCTTTATAACCTTCTGCTAAGATCTTTACATGCATGCAATGAGTATTTTCACAACCAAATTCAAATGGTCTTTTACTGAAGATACTAATTCAGCTTCATATGCAACAATGGTGATGAGATAGGTCTGGTAAATTTTTACTGAAATTAAACACAACTTTTCAGAAAGCTTTAGTCAAAACTATAAATTCCCTCTCAAATCCCACAATTTCAGTATTTATCTATAATTAGTAGACATACATATTTCATATTCCTAATTGCAAATTAAATCAAAGAGCCCAAGATCATAAATCTCAACTGATCAAAAGGCAAGCTCTTCTTTAGACACTACAGATCCACATCCCGGTACTGTTTAACTTCTCATTTTCACTACAAGCCAGCTGTAAGAGAAACTTTCTAGATTTAAATGTTATTTCATTATGAAATCATCTGTACCTGCATAACAAACAGAATCAGCTACAAAGTTCTGTAACAGTTTTAGAGATTAAGAAGCGGTTCTTAGGAACATATTTAATAAGTAGATATGAAAGTATCTTCATTCTTCCAGAAGACAGACAGCCTAATCAAAGTGTTAAGTTTGTTTGAATAAAGGCAAATATGATTTATCCCACCAGATTCTGCAGCAATGATGTTCTGTATTTCACCTCCAAATAGCAACAAATCATTATATAACATAGGTTTAGTTCTCTTCTGTACCCTGGTAAAATCTATTAGGAAAAAGATTAATGACAAATCTAGGACAAATACACTCACACAACATTCAAGGACTTAGTGAGAAGTTTAGATCTCTTCCTCTGTTTTGAAAGCTCAGTTTCTTTGAGCTGTAACATGTCTGTCTAAGACCATAAACACCAGGAAGTAAGAGTAATTAGAAACAATCACTGGAAATTAACTAAAACCCATAACACTCACCTCCATTTTGCCAAGATGAAAGCAAGTATAAATTACCTAACACAAGCTATTAAGTTTGTTCATATTGAATACATCTAGTACAGATATCTCAGTATGCAGCTGCAGTGCAAGGTGCAGACTGACCTCTGGGTGGCAAGAAATCGCTGGAGCCCAGGCAAAAGACCATGAACTGGTACTGACCCTTTACTTAACAAAGGGCACATGGACCTGCATCACTAGCCAGGTCACCAGATGCTCAGACTCTGCAGGAGCAAATAACTTGTCCAGAGGTCCCTTCAAGAGACACCCTGTTTGAGCTGTTACACGTTGCTGCAAAACAATGAAATTACTTGAAGGAAACAGAGGTCTGAGATTCTGCTGCGGGCAACCTGAAGACAAATCAGTGAGGAAACCTCATCTGACTCTCCGACTGGTGTGTGCAGGAAGTTAAGGTGGGTAGCAGGCAGGTCACTAGAGCCACCCACTGCAAAGGGACTTTGTTCCCAACAGTTGAAGTCACTGGTGGTGTCAGAGTGACTGCCAGAGTGGCTACTGGACAGTCACACAGAAAACTTCCTTAGCAAGTCTCTTAAGAAATCTCATTTTTCTCATCAGTGATAAGCTGAATACTTATCTCCTCTTCAAGATGGAGTAAGGCTTCCATTCACCCACTCCAATATCAGAAAGATGAGGCACTAGTCATATAGTAAGAAATCTGTTAAGCAGTACTATAATCTGAACTCATAATCTAAACTCAAGTATTTGTAATTTGGCACAAAAAAATTGGCAAGTATTTAAGAAAAAAATAAAGCACTGCTGATTCAAGCAATGTAATCATCAATATCAGGCAGCAGTGCAAAATCTTACCCATACACGAATTTTCTTGCTTCTAGGAAAATCTGATTTATCAGTTCTCTAGTTGGGGCAGTAATAATACATTCTGGTTCTTGCTGCTCTTTAAATCCACTGGCAGTTACACCATCCCTCATCATTTGGGCCACAACTGGTACAAGAAACGCTGCCTGGAGGAAAAAAAAAACCACAGCAGTATTTGGGCTGTTTTAATAAAAACTTTCTTTAGTCCCATTAAAATATGTGTATCGATCTTAAAGCTTGAATGATCATGTACACAATGATCAAGGACATCAGACTGCAGAAGGATTGGCCTGAATGCACAAGAGAACATTTAAGCTTATTTCTCCTTGTTAACCCAGTATGAAAGCACATATCTGGATCTTAACAGTCTAGTAACACAGGAACACAACATACAGAGCCTAACTTTCCATACAGTTGCATACATTGATGACATTCCCTGAAAATTAAGTCACCCAAGACCAAAACCTACAAGAATGGCAGATCAGTTTGCAACACAGCTGCACCACACCAGCACACTTACTTCCACATAAGACTAGATACCCACAAACCTGCATTTGTATAGCAGTTCCAGAATATTTAGAGTAGACTTCGGATGTTTCCCCTTCTGCAAACAGAAGAGCTCTTTCGAAAGAACTAGGAATCTACCTTAAAACAAAACTAGAATTCCACACTACACTAAACGGCAAAACGCTACACTTCATAACCAAATATCCATATCTATCAGCTGTCAGTCATTAGGTTTGAGTACATTAGTTTAAAAAATTGAGACAACTTTCAGCTTAGTATCACCTCTCAACACTGTTCCATGATTAAAAGCAAATCACCTAAAATCAAGACACGTGCACATCAAATTTCATTAACCAAGTATGACAAATCTGCACAGCACATCTACACTCTGGCTAGCATATGTTTGAAAAAACCCAAAACCAAAACTCACACAAAACTCATACACACACAATAAAAAATAAAGAAACACACACACACAAAAACAAAACAAAAAAGGACAAAAAAACCACACAACTACAAAAAATAAGTGCCAACAAACAATCAAAACCAAACACACAAACAAAAAAAAAAAAACCCACAAAATAAGACAAAATTCCACACAGCACAGAAGTCCTTACTTTCAACTCCTGAGTCCAGTCATCAGCAGTTTCTAGGACTGCCTGCCTATACTTTTGAATCCACAGCTGTATCTCTGAAGGCTGACCTGCTGTACCAAGATACTAGTTTACTGAAATAAAGCCCAAAATGTGACAACCCCATCAGAATCATTTCTATCTGTCCCTGACATCTGCCATTGCTGTGCAAGTAAAATTACTGGACAACAAGCAGTCAACCATGTGACGTGTGGAAGAGTGAGGCACTCCCCTGAAAGCTCATAGTCAAATACTTTCTGTAGAATAAATACTGCACAAAATGCTCACAGTTTTTCCTGATCCTGTCTGGGCACATGCCATTAAATCCCGTCCTGCCAGTATAATAGGAATGCTGTACTTCTGCACTGGAGTAGGCTTACAGTATCCAGCTTTAGAAATGTTCATAGTTAAAGTATCACACATGTTGGTGTCTGCAAAACTCTGTAAGAGAAAAAATTAAGTTATTACACAACCACAGAAGGTAAAATGCTTACTGAAGGATAGAGACATCCAAATACTAAATAGTGTTAACTTTAGAGGTAGTCTCAGCAGTCACTGAGGCTGCCAAAGCTCCTAAAAGTAAAAGCCCCAAAGGTCTCTAAAATCTGTTCATGCCATTCAAGTAACATTGTCTGCAGGACAGTGAACGCTGTGAACGCTTTCAGCTGGTCTTACTAGTTTTAAGAGAGAATTGCTTGGAAGACCTATACCTGGATTCAAGCAAGTAAACTCACATAGCATGCTATGAAAAAAACCCTGAAACTCTGTAGTTTCATTTCATGTAGGAGCTACACATGATCTCTGTGCTAAAACCAGTAAGGGGAGATAAAAGAACTTTCCTAGAACCAAAAAGCAACACAGGTGACAAAAATCAGTTTAACTTCACTGAGAACACTTTCACCTCTGCATGACCTCTTGCAAGACAGGTACCACTAACTCCTCTCCAATTCTCTCCTCATTCTTTTCCCTAAAAAGAGCTGTTTGCTTTTCAAACACTGGCCACCCATTATAGATAAAAAAACCTAAGTTATATATTAAACAATGAACTGCAACCATAGAGAACAGAATTACTTTAAAACACCCCTCCTTCTAAATGAATACTACCCGAACAGGTGCTCAATTGCATTTTTGAAGGCTCCCCAGTAATTGACTTCAATAAGGTAATGATACCAGCCTACCCAGAAACTGCTGTCAAAGACCTCTTTCTTTCAATATCTAAACTGGTATTCTTCCACAATTTAATGACTATTCTTCCTATATATCCAATATTACTTTCTCTGGACCACTTCTGTAGTTTGTTAGTTACTGTGAATTCAAATTTTTATCATTCAAATGGGGAGCACCTGCTTCCAACATCACATTATCCGCAATATTTGGTATTTTTAATTAGCATTTTCATTAGCTGCAAATACTGAACCCACTACAATACTCATAAATCATGCTTCACATAAACTGTGAGAATAAACAGTTTACTAACCATTAATGCTGCTGGAGGGTCCAGTCCTGACACCTGAACAATGTTTTCATCATACTTGTCAAAATTCATTCCTGTCTGATAACGTGCAAATATGGCTTGCTCATCATCAGGTGGAGGAGGGGGCACATAAGTCACCTTTGGACCTTAAGAACACAACCACTTAAGTTCACAAACAATATAAGGAGAAGTTAAAACTTTTTTAAGTATGAAGCTATGGAAGTTAAGTTCAGTGAGATGTCATGTGGCTTTCCCTCCATTTTTTCAGGAAGGCATCAAAATTCCATACATTCCTTCTATCACAACTTAATTTTATACCAGGAGACCTAAAATTTACGTCCATATGAAGTCAGACTCGTAAAGCATTCATTGCTCACATTCACTCAAGGACCCCACTTTCAAGAGGTATCACAAAATTAAATTAAGATTATTTATTTTGTTAAATTAAATCTTCAT
Source organism: Chloebia gouldiae (assembly GCA_003676055.1). Taxonomy (NCBI): domain Eukaryota; kingdom Metazoa; phylum Chordata; class Aves; order Passeriformes; family Passeridae; genus Chloebia; species Chloebia gouldiae. The sequence continues at coordinate 18,904,956 of QUSF01000011.1, forward strand.
CATCCAGACAGATACATGCTCTTATGAAATAAGGAAGGACAAGCTTCCCACTCAACAAATTACTCTTTCTGAAGAGCTCTCTTACCACATAAAATTCCATACAGATAGATGCAACTGTTGCATACCAGTACCCAGAACAGTTTTTAATACGCTAATATGTTACAATATAGCAATGAAAAACGAATTACTGTTCTGTGTTAAGGATGCAGCTATAAGCACTAGCATATTGCCTCTATAAGGACTTCAATTCCTAAAAATAATTACTTGAACTAAAAATATGAAAAAAAATAGTTGAACTGAGTCAAGTAGAGGTAAATCAATTGTTCTTCAGATATAAAGTATCACTTCTGAACACATATACTAATCACTGGATCACAGAAGGGTTTGAGTAGGAAGGAACCTTGAAGATGATCTATTTCCAACCCCCATGCTGCAGAACAGACATCTTCCACTAGACCACATTGCTCAAAGCCCAACTGAATGTGCCCTTGAACACTTCCAGGGATTAGGCATCCACAAGATTTCTAGTCAATTCCAATGCTTCACTGCAACTTACCCTCTAAGCAAAGAGCCATTTAGCCGTATTTTTACAATGAAGTTTTTCACTATTATCACACAAAATGTTCTTACATGGACAATATCAGCTATCAATAGTTAGTGGGTACTAACTATGACACCGATTTAATTCCATTCCTAATTTGAATTATGGTACTTCTGTAAATAATATATTACTATACTCTAGGTAGGAGAACATATATATAGGCAGGTACAGTAGCATCAGTGGCAGAAGAATACAGCAGGACTATGGGGGGAAAATTGTTAGCAAAAAAAAAAACCCCAAAATTAAAACAAAGTTAAATCAGGAGTAAGTGGCCTGTCAGAGCTATACACCTTAATTGTCAGCACTAACAATAAAATATTTTCTCTTACAGAGGGCAGAAGGGTAAAAGTCTAGATCAAATTTGGGGTGAGCACCTCTGCTTCACTGTGCATTAACTGAACTAAACTCAGCATGACAAAAAAAGATTACATAACACTACAGCTTTGAAAAGCCAGTAACTAAAATTCAAATGAGTTACAAACATGTCTCTTCCAAGATATATAGCATTTGCAGAAGATTCTTAACAGGGAGAAAAATTAGTGACATTATTTGCCAGAATTAAGAAGGAACTGCTTTGTCATTGATCACCAACGAGGAAATCCATACAGTTCACCCCTGCCACTAAAAAGCCTTACCTGCACCATCTGTGAGCATTCCCCTTTCTCTAGAATCAGGAGTTCCAGACTGAGGTATTTGCCTACCTCTACCACCTGTAAGTAACAGACAATAGCATGTAGAGGATATGAAATTAATATAATGAAATACTGAAATTGAAGCCAGTACTATTTACTCCAACAAATCTGAAGAGCAACAATTCCAAGAACTTCTTCATTAACTCCAACCTATACTGTATTATAACTAGCAATATTCATTTTTTAAAGACACAATTCATATTCCACAACACAGCTGAAGAACAGAACTAGTAGTAGCAGTTCTAGTAGAACTAGTAGCAGTTCTCAGTTCTTCATGGGAGCAAAACAACCCAGGGAGATCACCAACCATACAAGGTACCCATACAAACCACTCTGAATGAAAAAAAGACCAAACCATCAGTCTTACTCTCACCTTGTCCAAAGCCACCACAAAATCCTTTAAACCCTCTGTTTTGTGTACTAGCACCATCTACAGCGTTTCGTTCTTGAAAACCTGCAATAAGACAGCATAGCACACAGTAACTCACTTTGCCCACTTCTGCAGCAGCACATCAAGCACCTTTTATCTGGATGAAGAAATAATTTCAACACTTTCACTCTGCACTGCTCGTTCTCAGGGAACAAAAAAAGTCAGGAAGAATGACCAGTGTACGCTGCCATCATACAAATCAGTCAATACAGAAAACTTGCACTTACCTCGCCCAAACCCCTTAAACCCTCTGTTTTGTGTAGTAGCATCTTCTTCAATTCCTTCTTGAAAACCTGCAGTACAGCATAGCACATAATTACTGAAGTTTGCCTAATTCTGATGTGCAGGTC
>QUSF01000011.1:18907038-19090267 GCA_003676055.1 Chloebia gouldiae
GCATAGCACATAATTACTGAAGTTTGCCTAATTCTGATGTGCAGGTCTGGCCCCTTGTAACTGTTATTCTCAGTCCTTGTTTAATGATTTCTCAAGAACTTCAATATACAATTGAGTGCTTTGCCTAAACATATGAAAAAATAAAGACAGGAAGTACTTCTTGCCAAGAAGTCTGGCAGAAAACAGTACTGCTCTCCTGTAAAATTTCAAGAAGTAAATCAAACATTGCGTCTTTAAGTATTTGGTTTTGTATGTGTATATGCTCATCAAACCACTAACTTCAACTCTTCAGGAAGGACACAGAACAATTAAGACTTCTGGTTTCAGGGCAACTAACAGCATTTGTCCCTCACAGTTTTCTTAACTGGTAGTACAGAGTAAGAGGGCAAAGTCAGTTGTTGCCTGCTATGAAGTGAGGACTCAAAAACATGTCTCTTAGATCTACAAAATTCTCTTTTTTTATTACTCAGAATTGCTTTTTCAGTTGACAGTAAGTATATAGTGTATTTTTATTTCTAATGGTTATCCTTAGTCACTCTCTGAGGAGAAGAGAAAGGAAATAAAGATATACATATAAACATAAGTCAGATGCATGATCAAGGTATTCCTCAATTTAGACTGTCATTTCAGGAGTTATCAAAGGTCCAAAGAGCCAGCTTAGATCATAATTTAGTCCTTATTTTTCAGCTGAACACCAGTTCTATCATATTGCAATGACAACGAGCATCATCAGGTACAGGATACCACAAAGTTTTCCTAGCACAGCATCTGCAGCTCCTTCAACATCAAAGCCTGGTGTGTATACAAGTATGTCAGTCAGTTTGGTTTTTCCACATCAGTAATAGACATAAAAATTGTATCTTAAGGGCTGATATGCAAATGACAGCATTCTAAGTATCCATAAACACAACAGACCTTAAATACAGCTTGAAAGTTACTTCATAATTGCGGCTAGAGAGTCTACGACAAAATTGCTTGACATTACTGTCCTGCACCAAATAAGCCTAGCATTCACCCACTATAACAAGGTTCAAGGAAAAGGATACAGAAATGGTATAGTACTTTTTCAAAGAATCAACTGTGCTGTTTTTGTCTGGGATAGAATCAATTTGCTTCACAGCAGCTGACACTGGCCTGTACCTTGGATTTGTTAGAAACAGTATTGATAATAAAGAGATGGATTTAATTAGTGCTGAGCAGTGTTCACACTGAACTGGGGCCTTTTCTGCTTCTCACCCACCAGCACCGCACCACAAGAGGAGGTGAGGGAGCACAAGACAGGACAGGACAGAGCCAGGAAAGCTGATTCCCTCCCGCGTCTCATCAAGCTTAGGATATAAATCCAGGGAAAGAAGGAGGAAGAGGAGGGCACTTGACTCTGGTGTTTGACTCCTCAAAATATGGTCATGCATGAGGGAGCTCTACTTTCATGAAGCTGAACCTGCCTGCTCATTGAAAATAAACAGCAAAATTTAATGTATCGTACACAACTAGCCATTAGAAATACGACTATTGGAAGTTACCTTTGGCTGCAAAATTCCTTTTTCTACCAAAACTAGTCACTGGCTGATGTTGTGAGTTCACAAATTCATCAGTACCTATAATTAAAAAAAAAAAAAAAAGTTAAAATTCAAAGCTATCTTTAATTCATCAGTACTATATAATTGTAGTAAATTCATGGTAATTCATGGTACTATATAATTGTAGTAAATAAGGAAGCTCTGAAGTCAAAAAGAAAGTCTATTAATTATGTTCTCTATATAATTTGATGCCGTCATTCTATGGAGGTCCCATTAAAATATCACAATAATATTGTCTTTTCCCTTAATCTTGTACAATGTTCAAGGGACCAACTCTTTCAAACATCAGCAAAGCCAAAAGTGCCTTTCACATACCAAATGAGTCTACACGTGAACTAAAGACAGATGAGGCGTCATTGGGTCTCTCAAGCAAGCTAACCTGCAAAAAGAAAAGAGGCACAACAACACGACGACTTTAGGCCTAGCAAAGCATTTAAATACAAACACAGCTACCAAGTCATGCACTTGAAAAAAGCTGGCTTCTGCATCTTCTGAAAAATGCATTTCACACTAAATGGCACACTGGCCACATCTGAATATTACCAAAAATTACAATACACATAGCTGACGCAACAAGCCCACTTAAGCAGACAACTATCACTAGTATCTGAACGAAACACCACCAAGTAAATTGCTAGTGCAAAGAAAACTCCTCTCTTCAGTAACAGGGAACTCCTATGGCTGCACCGTATTTCCAACCATCACAAGAACAGGGAACACCACTGCCCAGCAGCCACTCAGGCTGCAGGAACACGTGTTGGAGAAAGGAAAGAGAAAAGACACAAAGATACTCCATTGCCATAGCTGCCCCTCCCACTCATACCTTCTCAAGGGATGGGAGTAACGCCTCGTCCCCTATCTCCGCATTCCAGTCTTCTTCCATCATGCTGCGCCCTGCCAGACCTGTTTGCAGGAGACAGACACATCAGCGGCCGCCTCCCGCCAGGCTTCGCAGAGTACCGCGAAATAACAGAAAATGGCGGCACGCCGCCGCTGCCTGCGGGCGGGGCAGCGCACGCCCGGGCCGGGCGCTGCGCTGGTGGGGATGGAGGAGGTGAGGCTCCTGCCGCAGAAAAGCACCCCGCTTCCCCCAGGGCCAGCGCGCAGCCCCGCTCCTACCTCCTTCCTACAGCGGCCAGCGCAGCGCGCCGAATGAAGATGGCGGCTGTCGCCGACAGCCCTCAATACGGCCACATGTGCCGCGGCCGCCGCGTCACGTGTCGCGCCCGACGGCCAATGGGCGCGCGGCGCGGGCGGGCTCCGCGGGCGCGCCCCGCTGCTGTCACGTGCGGCCGCGCCCCGCTGCAGTCACGTGCGGCCGCTGAGGCGGGAATGGCCCCGCTGAGGCCGGGGCGGGATTGAGGCGCTGAGCCTCAGGTGGCGGGATTGTGTCACTGCGGGCAGCTCTTCCGAGCGCTAGCGTGATACCCAAGCAGACATGTGTAAAACAGGAAAAACAAAATTAACTTCCCCGGAACACCCCTTTCCCACTGTTTTTTGTTACACCAGACTTGTCAGAGATAACAAATGTAGCTGAATTCCTGGCTCAGGACGTGGTGCTGGAGTGGAGGAGAATATGGATTGAACTCTTGTCAGGTCAATTAATCTACTCAAATTAATAGTGTGAAAAACACCAATCACTTGGTTTTTAAAATTTTAAAAGTTTAATAATAATAAAATGGTTATAAAATAATAATACAATTAGAGTAATAAAGTTTAGAGTTAGGACAATTACAAGACAATAAAAAGCAAAGAATTACGGACGTCCAGATGCTCTCGGACACTAAGTCACGAAAAGCATAACTTGTGAACAAAGGAATCACCCTTAAAACAATACACTTGTTGCATATTCATACATCTTTCATGGTTATGCATACATTCTATTCTAAACAAGAAACTGTCTGTTGTATGTCAACTGTTTCCTCTAATCTTCTTGGCGTCTTCGAGTCTGAGCAAGGCCTGAAGAAATTAGCTTCTTCTGATAAGAAGCCATAAATTCCTCTCCTTTGGAAGATTTAGGTGTTCCTCAAAGAGAGTATCTCATTCCTAAAAAAAAAAACTTCCCCCACATACTTTCTCTATTTTAACATTATGTTGTAACCTAAAACTACATTTAACACACTACGTAAGAGAATTAATACAGCATAACTTTCTAACATTACACATAAAATATTCATTGTAATATTTGCAAAAAGCCAATCATAAAATATGCATTTTTCACAAGTAGCAAGTAGTCTGATGCTGCAGCTTGAGTTTCCAACTTACCAGTGCACTGTCTGTCTTCTCTATCTCTTTTCATGCTGTGAGAGAGCATAGCAATGCTTATTCATAAAAACATTAAGGGATGCCCTATGTAATTTCATAAACACAGCAAAACACATTAAAACCTTCTCCACCATGTTGAACAGCTTTTCCTTGTCAGAAAAACAATTTGAAAAATGGTGTGTCTGTTCAACAACTTTAATGCCTTCTGTTCCAGAGAGAGGTGACACCAGATCTGTATTTCTGCAGTGAGCATCTGAATGTTTAGCAGGTGCTAAACATTTTGCCATCAATGCAAATTCCTGCAGCAATTGGGAAATTTTCGAAAGTGGTCTTTGAACTAATGATTTTGTTATTTTCTCATTAGCCATCATCTATTATGCCCTACCATTTGTAGCTGTTCATTTTTCAGGAGCATCAATACAGGGCTCAGGTTAGAGTGAAAAGTGGGTAAAATACAACCAGCTTCTCTGTCTCACAGGTTAAATCTGCCCCTCTGGATTTTGTGTATGTGTACAATATCTATAGTGCTGGGAATTACCAGCTTTAGTAAGTGTTCAGTCAGACACATAATGTCCAAGGATGAAGAATCTGCAATGGTAGCATCACTGTCTGAAGTCTGTTAAGCTGTTCACAAGTTCCCAAAGCAGCATCTGAAACTAGCAGTGAGGCTCATGAGTAAAATTTCACCCCCTGTGGTAACCATTTTACTTTTTTCCTAAACAAGGAAGCAGAGTAAGTTGCATCATGAGCCAAAATGGCTTCTGTTTGCAGCGCCCTGGAGCTATGTTTTGGATGGCCAGAAAGAAAAACAGCAGTGCATCTGTTCTCCTGAGAAATTTATGGTTAGTGGCAGATGTGCTAGTCTGACACATCTAAGCAAAACTGAAAGCTTTCCAATTGTTCTTCCTACTTTCCAGGAACAGGTTATCATTCCCTCAGCTTTGCCAGTGTAATTTCATGTTCAGCTCTCCATACAGTTTAAGTTGATACTTTTAATAGTAGACATGGGGAGCTACTATGAATGCAATCATAATAGCAGATCTGTAATCCTTGGTGAGTGATCTCAGTTAATTTTTACTACAATCAGATGTCACAGCCTCTAACTAGTAGATAGACTTGGATAGTTATTTTCTTTCCTTATTCCTTTGATTCCTTTGACTCTTTGTAGGACACTCTCTACTACCTCCAGATTACTTTCCACTACACTAGGAGAAGCCAAACTATGATATTTTGTGATTGGCAAGAAATTCCATGGTAATGGTACCTGATTTATTCAACTCAGAGGATTCTTTGGAGAGCAAAATATTTTTCCCCTCTACAGCTGCTAGCAATTCAATGTAAACTATGGTGGCAGTGTACAAGTTGCACAAGATGTTTACAGACTACTCTCAAGGTAATTTTATCCAACCAGCGCTACTCAAGCAGAGTCATCTGCATGAGCAAAACCAGAACCAAGTATTATCCAACATATGTAAATTGCATCTTATTTATTACATTCAAACATAATATGGAGTTGCAGCTAACCAGAAAACCATATAGAAGTATTTTACAAAAACTTGTAAAAATTTGCATCAAGTGTGAGTGCAACCCCTTAAAGTAAAGAAGACGAAATCAGCAATGTAAACCTCATATTCCTCTCAGAGATGGGCTCCAGATGCTGATAACCTGCTGTAATGTCCTTTCCTCTCACCACTGCCCAATAATGAAACCAGCAACCTCATGGTCCAGAGCAGCTGCAGAAGGGTAACCATAGCACCAAGAACAGGGTAAGGAAGCAAATATGTGCATAAACCTAATTATTCCTTCCTTTTGTGTAACTGTGCTAATAATGATCTGACATACAGAATTTTGGTTATATTTTCAACAACTTATTGCCTTAGTTAAATAGGAAGTATATTTTCTCTTTGCCAACAACCAAGATTTTGAGCATAGCATAGTTTCGATATCTTAAATGCTATCTTGATGTATTATCAATACTTTTCAGAAAGAAACTTGAAATTTTCTCTAACAAAATGCAACACCCCTCCAAGTTTGTTAGCTATGTGACCATGCTCTGTTTCATAATGGGGAAGGTTATTAATTCATCTACTATGATGTTCCATAATGCCTCAATTTTATGAATTTGTGCATATTACAATTATAACTGCAAGTGTAGAGTAAAGTATGCCTTGAGGCAGTAAAAAGAAGATTCAACCTTGCTTGAGATGGAAATTTCTTAGAGCTGGATTTAATACTCCCTTTGTCTTACAGATTTACCAAGAGCTTCAAAATTAGTTTAGGCTCCCATTTTTCTAGGCTTTGTCCAAGCATGTAGAAAGAGACACTCTTTGTCCAGGAGGTAATGTGTCATCAGAAGAGAAAGCCAGAACACAAACACTGCAGGACAGAGACTGAGTCAGCTGTGGCAGTAGATTTCATGGGGGAGAAGAAGGAATCTACTTCCGCCAGGCTTATAGTTCTTACAATAAAATACTTTCTCTAAGCATAACTCAAGAACTGTAGTGGATGACCAAGAATGCAATGAAATACCGATCATCTACCTGCTATAGTATTAACTTACACAGATCTTTCACTGCATAGGACATAGAAGACAGGCCTTCAAGAGAAAGACTAGAACCTTGAGAGGTGACATAAACAGTTCTTCACACACATCTACTTTTGTGGCTTTAATTTACTTTCATTGCACCAGCACATGGTGTTAGCATTGCATTTCAAGTTCCTGTTATAGCAGCTGGGCAGACTTCTTGACTCATCAACCAAAATCTTCTAATGGCCAAAGCCCACAATGTACACTTGGATTCTAAGAGTGCCTCAGAAGCTAAAGATGATGATGAATTTCCTGGGTACAGAAGTAAGAGTTTTGGTCCCAATCAGCTTGTGTGAAGCAGGATTTCAGGATGCTTAGTAGTGCTCAGTCTCTGCTGCCTCATTTCCGTCAGCAGTCTGAAATTCAATTACGCAGCAATTTTCTTGCAGAACAGTCCTGCAGTCCTGCTGCTAGTTGTACATTATGTTTTAGACTTTACTTGAACAGGAAGTACAGGAGGTGATTTCTGTGTAGCCTGTTTTGTAATATTGACACATGAGGAACCTCTCTGTCTTCCTTGCAATTCAGCAGTTTTCCCAAGCATAAGCTATAATACCCCTAGATTCATATATTAACTATGGTTTCCTATAACAAGGATTATCTCAACTTGATTTAAGGCAGAGAGAGAGAAACAAACAAACAAACTCAGGAACAACCAAACCAAACAAATAAACAAACAAGAACTCAAAAAAGCAAAAACAAAACAACCCAAGATTTAAAATAGTGAATTTCTAAAACGTATTGCCAGGCATACTGGACCTATTGTTTAGTCTGCTGAGTGTGCTCTGCTCACCTCGCTGAGCAGGTCAGGAGGCTCTGGACACATCACTCCGTATCCAGTCACGTGAAGACCAGGTTTGTTTCGGCAAGGGTTATGTATGGATTTTATAACTATACTGACCATAAAAGCATGCAAGCAAATGACTGTGGGCTTTTTGACACTTGTTTTTAGTTTTTGGTTTGGTTTGGTTTGGTTTTTTGTGTGTTTTGTTTGTTTGTTTGTTGGGTTTTTAAATTAGTATTATTATCGGCATCTCATCAGCCAACAGCAGCAAGTGCAAATCTTTTCCTCCCGGCACTCGGCTCGCGCGTGTCCGCACAGTAAGGCCCTCGCCCGGCAGCCCGGGTACACCGCCCCGCCGCTTCCTGGGAATCGTAGTCCTGCGCCCCGCAGCGCCTGGGCGGCTTCCCTGGCGCAGCCGCTCCAGGAACTACACGGTCCGGCACGCCCGGAGCTCCCGGCACGCCCGGAGCCGCCGCCGCCGCGCTTCCTGTGGCCGCGGCGGGAGCGCCGCTGGGGCCGGGCCGCAGGTACAGGAGCCGCGTCAGCCGGGGCCGCGGCGGCGGTGCCCGGGCGGGGCAGCTCGGCGGGAGCGGCCGCTGCGGGTCTCGGGGCGGCTCCGGAGCGCGGGGAGGCGGCGCCGCCGTGTCCTCCTCCGCATCCCCCTTCGCGCCCGCCGCCTCCCGCCCGGCTCGGGGGCGCGACCTGCGCGGCGGAGGCGCCGGGCAGGAGCCGCGCCGGCCGCGGGCGCTGCCCGAACGCGGGCGCTGACCGGCCACGCCGTGTTTTGGGAAGACGGGCAGATCGTCACAGTGGGGGCGGAGGTACAGGAACAGCATGGAAGCCTTTCGGGCGGTTCGTGAGGCAGGGGAATGTTTACATCGGTTTTCACGGGCCACGTTAAGTTAAAAACAAAAATCTTAGTTGAAATGTAACTTAGCCTAAGGTGATAGTGTTTCGTTTCTGTAAGTATTTATCTGCAGTGCCCACAAATATATAAATTATACAAGCTTTATCTGTCCAAGACAAATCTAGTTTAACATGCTAATTTTTTTTTCATTTTACTTAGATTTATCATTTGGCATTGACCATGTGCCTGTTCGTTCAGTCAGAGCTACACGAAAGCTCAGCAGAGTTTCAGCTTGTATATTTTTTTTCCTCAAAAAGTCGCTAACTTATGTTGCTTATACAGTTTTAATCACCTTTAACCAGTGCAGTTGTAGAAGAATATGGCCAAGCTGAGGTGTTTATAAGGTGCCACAAGAGGCGGCATGCTATCCCCATTTGAAGGAGCTCTTAATGTATGCTGCTACTTTCATGACCAGTGTAGCATCCTTCAGTCCCTTCTGGCTCAGGATTCACTCCAGGAACTGAGGAACTCTGCTGTCCTGTGTTGAAGTTCTCATCTTTCAGTGTAGATGGTTCTTATTTCTCATATGTGCACAGCCTGCAGCTTACTTGAGTATTATGCTTTGAACTGTATTTATCCTGCTCAGAATTTAAGAGAAGTCCAGATTACTCCAAGTGGCATTTTTAAAAAATAATTTCCTTGTTTGAACTAGATACTTTGATTAGCAGATTCTGGTATTAAAACCGTGAGTGTGAGGTGCTTTTTAGAAAGAGTGACTTTTAATAAGAAATGAAGTATGAAGAGCTTTCAGTGCTCCAGCTGCTGTTTGTACAGCACCACGATGGCATGGTGGAGGCTGTGGGAGTAGTGATCCTTTCAGCGCTTCTCCTCCTGCCCACTGTGGGAAGTTCTCTGATAAGTACCAGCTAAGCACAGTCCATGCTTCTGGGATGGTTGGGATGATTGACTAACTGAGCACAGTTTTGTTCCTGCCGGGGTAAACCTGTGTGCTAGCTCTCTTGCATGGCCTGGGCTGTAACTCTGAATGATCTGTCTCATCTTAAAGCTTCATCACACACATGTATAACTGAGCCATAAACTGCTGTTGTTAAATTCACAGTGGAAACCAACTAATACAGTTTTGCTATCCAGTGCTAACATTATTAGATCACAGGCTATAGTGAAGTTTCTAAATTTACCATATCCTTGTCTTCACTCCTTCATGCTTTTTAGACTTTGAAACCGAAGCAATACGCAGAATAAATAAATAGACCTCACAGCTTAGGGTAGTTATGAAGTGGGTATGTATTGCCAGCACCCCGCACAACAGAGATAGCTCTCCAAAAACTTGTGCCCCAATCTTTGGTCTGACCCATACTTTTATTCCCGAAGGTGTTCCATACACAATACATTACATAACTTTTCCATGCATCTTCAACCCCTGGCCCCGCCTGCCCTTGCCTCTCATGCTGAATAGGTCCACTACCTTCTGGGCACGTGTGGTTTGCTGTGGTGGTCCTGCGGGGGTCTCTGGTGGTCTCTTGGGGCTGAAGATCGTACTTTTGGAGCTTTTCGTCCTTTGGTGCTTATCTGAGTCCCATCTGTCAGTCTCGGTAGGTAGGCTTAGAGGAGTGTCTTTATCTGGGTTCTTTGTATCTGCGGTCCTTTCTGGTATTGTTCTTTATGCAAGAAGCTTCAGAAATTTGCATTTTCTTATGCTCTTTTGTACCATAGCAGAGGTTTCTTAAGTAAAAGGTTAAAATTCAACACATAACTCTACAAGCTGCAATATAGATGCTTAATTAATTTTGTTAACTTAAGTGAACTCCAAAAACATCTGTTTCAAACATGTTGAGAGAATCTGAAGACTGGAAGCAGGAGCTCATATGGCTGAGCCAGTGAGGATTAATGAAGGTCCAGTCACTTTAAGATTGCCATCTAAAAGTCATGTGGAGTGTACCCTAGAATGAGACTGGGGAAAAATAACTTACTTAGACTTAGGTATTGCTTCACAGTTGATGACCAGCAACAGGAAACCTGTATTATTAAATTCTGACCCACTTGTTTCCTTTTGCTGACCTTCTGATGTAGTGCTTCACCTTGCAGAAGAATAGAGTGTTTTACAGGCATTTATTGGCATTATCCAACAGTGAAAATGCCATTGTATGATGCAGTGAGTTTTTGCTTTCTTTTATAGGCATAGATAAAAGAGAAATTAAGCGGGTTATTTCTTCTTAATTTTGCTTTTGTGCTTACAGTTGTCCTTTAAACTGTATTGGCTCCAGCTCCAGCCTTTACATGTGTCATAGCTACATCTATTTGTAGAGTAGCCAGTTCGCTGGTCATAAGCTTGCTGGTCATGAACTCAATTGTTATCAACAATAGGTACTTAAAAAATAAGTTGTCTTTGCAGGCCCGGCTTCTAATTGACCCTAATGAGTCAGGTGAGTGCCAGCTCCACAAGACTGAAATTACTTAATGTGTGATATATTTTAGAATTATTATTTTTCTTCATGGAATACTATAAAATCTGGGTTCTTTCTTTACAGTAGCAGTGCAGAAAAAATCAGACTGGGGATCCCTGTTCTCAGCACTTATCTGGCTGACTTGTAAAGCACAAGTTTTAACAGGTTTTAAGGAAGGGACGTGCATGTGATGTCTGCTTAATCTGTCTCACAAACCATGGCCTGTGAAAGGAAGGGGTGTCTATACTGTGTTCTTATTCTGGCTAAAACCACTGACTATATGGAATTTGAATTTATTTCAATTTTCAATTCAGGCATTAGGAATTAAAATTTTTATCTGCATTTTTATGGCTAGATCTGAAGTCTGATTTAAGAGAGATGCAAAATGCAGAATAAGTGAGGGGAATCATGTTTGACAACTAGGTTTGTCTGTTCGTAAAATTAACACAGGATGTTCAGTTGAGAAAGACTAGAATAGATTAAAAAGTAGGTAATTGCATATTTTAATTTGAGTGGCAGACGACTTGGTGGATGTCTGTAGCAGTGTGTGAAAAATCCAGGGTCTATGTTTTTGTTGTAGGAAGCTGATGTGCACCAGAATAAATTTTAACTGGAAGGGCATCCACAGGGAGAAAGCAGAAAGCCTAGTGCTGCAGAAAAATAAGAGGAGGCAGTTGAAGTGTGTAAAAGGGTATCTGTAAGCAGAGTTTGGAGAGGAGCAGCATGTCACATAAAAAGAAGTAAAAATATTGGTCTGAACTCTTTGTAAGTAGTGCTTAGTAAAGGTGGGTTGGGAAAACAATTTTGACAGTGTATAGGAGAATATAGAAAGAACATGAGGAGCAGAAATCCATTCGCTAAGCATCACCAGAGGAGCCGAGAAGGATGAGAGCATGTTTAGCAGGGGTCAAAGAACCAGAAGTGGTATTGTGGATAAGAAGGACTTCAGGGTAAAGAATCAAAATTTATGTTTTTTAGAAGGCTGGAGTGGCAAAAGAGAGAAAGCAGTAAGTTTTTGGTGGTAAGAGGGGCCCTTGGAAAGGATCTGAAACAGGTGGAGGAATACTCCTTTTTAGGGAGTGTAACAGTAATCATTAAGTGTAGGAGCAAGTATGCTGTCAGGGAATGCAAAGAAGTCTCTTAGATTGCCTTGATTATTACTACGTGCATGTTTTATCCTCTCAAAGAGCTAAAGTGACCAAGATACAATCATTCCTTTAAACTCAAAATCTTGCCTTTAAACTTAGTAACTGTTCAAATCTCTTGTCATGAATGTTGAAACTAGGGGGAATCTGTCAGCACCACAAGATGAAAGAGCTTCTGTGGCACCATCCCCTCCCTCGAACAGGCATGCAAGCATATGGATAAAAAGCACCAAATTCAACACTGATCTGGGTTTAAAGGAAAATAAAGAATGGCTTATTTTCGTCTGTGTCAGTCCTCCTTGTCCAGTTCTGTATGGGATCACATAAATGCCTTTGAGCTGTCAAAGCAGGACCTGAACTTTGAGTACCATTTTCATAAACTGGGTCCTTTACTGATCCCCTCCCCTTGAGAGCAGAGAGCTATTACCTGTGTCTGTCTTCTAAAAAGCACTTCCATGGCAGGTTGAGCCAGTCTTAATGCTTCTGCATTTCCTGCCACATTGGCTATCAGTGTTTTCCCATGCATCCTTCAGTTTTTTCTACCCAGGAGAGTAGATATGGTTGAAAACCAATAACTTCCAGTTTTCATCCTCTTCTTCAGAGTCTTTGTTTTGTTTTGATTTGATTTTTTTGCCAGAGGTATGAGCAGGATAAGCTAATGGAAGAGGATTGACAATATGCATCTAGGAAGGGATAGAACTGTGTCTGCTTAACTTGGGTTGATGTGATTTCTGAGATTGGGCCTTTATGATGTATTTCCATGAGTGTGCAGAAGGATGATGCACACCTTATTCTTCCTGTCTCCTTCCATTGCCATTCCAGGTTTCAAAAAGCCAGCACTACCCTTCCTTGTCTTGTGGCAGCTCTGGATGTCATCTGTCTTTCCATCAGCCTAACATTTTAAAGCATTCTGAAATGATGGAAGAACTGATACTTCTACCATTGTTGTTTGAAAGTGCCCTGGCTTCTGACATTTTTGTTTGAAGGAGTCCTGCCTGAGGAATTCTTCAGGAGATAGCAGAAATGACTGCCAATAAGTCATTATATTTGTTCAGCTGCACACAAGACCACAGAAAGTTCCATGTGAGGCCTGTAATTCAATCTGAGTAGAAATCCTTTCATTTAAAAGTGATCTTCTCCCCACTCTTTGGTCAGGAGTGGTCTAAATGCATATAATAGTTATTAATGCATTATTAAACCATTTATTATCTTTTATTCAAAAGACCTGGACACAGTAGGCTGCAATAATCTGATCCTTATTATGGGAAAGATACTGGAACTGGAATAAACTGCGTATGTGTCTACTGCAAATTTTGAAGTAATTTCCTGAAACAATAGGCTCTTATAACTGATAGATTGTTCTCAGCAGTATCATTACATATTAGAAATATATCTCCTTTAGAAATTTATATTTAATTTTTATTTCCTTGTTGTGGTGCTAAAAGAGATTAAGGGTTGGATAGAGTGTTTTAAAAAAATACTGTCCCCACCATACATGCCTCATGATGTTTGCATTATGGAATGAGAATTCTCAAGTGGCATGTTGAAGTTTTTTGCTGGTGCTTTTCAGCCTAGGAACTTGTAAAACTGCAGGATTAAATTTAAATTCATAGCAGGAACATAGTTTTGCTTAACTCAGTGAACACATTTCTTTTTTTCCTTTTTTTCAGGATAAAGTAACTGACAGAATCCAAAAGGAGACATATTCACCAATTATGGAAGAGGATACCAAACCTATCTTAGTTCCTGTGGGAGGTGATGAAAGCAATTATGGTATCATGAATATACAGTTTAATCCAGAAGACTATAAGTGCAAAAGGTATGAGGAAAGATGAACCAACAGAATTACTGTAAGGGAAAGAGCTGTTTAATCTTTGCTTTTGACAGCAGAATCCTACAAAGACAGAAGATTAAAATTTGGAAGCCAGGATCTCCCTACAAACAATTGTCACTATATGATAGTATTTTATTTCCGAGCACCAGGTGAACAGATGTTCTTATTATGTTTAGTTTACAAGGATAAGGTTTTTTTGTTGCCATCATTTCAGAGAGAGTTCTCCATTAAGAACTCATCGTGAGGCTTTTGAAGTGCTCTTCAAACATGGAACAGCATGTGTGTGTATAGTGGAGCATGATTTTTTTTTTAAATTTAGAACAACTAATTGAAATGTTGAGACTATGCAAGCAAGTTTGCCTGATGTTGCTATCAATATGTGTAGATGGTGCTGTAGTGCTGTATGCATTCTGCAGGTGATGCTGGAAAAATACATTATTTGCTAGTACTTAGTGAGCTAAGTGACATTTACTGCCTTTTTAGAAAAACAGTGTATTTATAAGAGTGACGAAATGTGAAAAATTCATCAGTCCAGCCTTATTACTGTGCCTTCAAAAATAATACCGCCAGCTAAGTAGTTATTTTACATGTTTTCTTTTAACATGTTAGAGTTTAACATCTCTACAAAGGGGTTTGGAATGAGAGACTTCCTCTGCTGCAGTTAAGATTTTTGTGGGCTGGTTGTGGAATCAACCAGTGGGACCTGCCCTTCTCAAACTAGCTGAAGGCATCAGCTTTCCATTTCTAGATGAAGGAATAGCACCGTAGCACTTCTTGTACCAGTTTATGGTTCATTTTTTTCTATTTACATCTATCATATTTCAGTAAAGCAGTTTTCCTGAAGGATCTGAAGATGGCACTGTTGCATACAAAATCCTGTTGTCAGAAGCCGCTTTACCAAAAAAAAGGCGTTCTTGAGGACAGTGCTTTGATGCTATTAGCCTCCAGCTTTGGAAAGCTGAGAGCCTGTATGCATCCTCTTCTCTGCAAGTAAACGAGGGAGGATAAGGGTCTGAGTGAATCCAGGGGAACAAAGGGAGTACAGGTCTAGAAGCATACAGAATTGTGTTTATAAAGGCTAGGAAACGGTAGAGCAACAGCTAGGAAGCGGGTAGCAAAGGCAACTGTGAATGAATGTAAATTAAATCTTTCTCTTTTTGTGGAGTATCCGATCCCTTCCTGTCATAATTTGTATGTATGATTTTCTGGAGTGACTTGTTTTGGAGGAAGTATGTGTTTTGTTTGAGGAGCAGCGGGTTTCAGGTGTTGTGGTGATGCAGTAGCAGTAAGAGAGGTGTTTTGAAACACCTAAATGCTAAGACTCACTTTTCTAAGTGGAGTTAGGTATTGTTTCCATATTGTGTGATCAGGTTTGTTCCCTGTGATTTTTGGAGACTCAGCTTCATGAAAGGTCATAGCCTGTGGCATCTGGTTCCCTTCCTAAAAGCAGAAGTGTGTACTTGGATTGTGTGCCCACATTCCACACCTCTAGTTCTGAAGATCTGCCTAAATGTCCTTATTGCTCCTCTCTTGAATTCTTTCTCCCATTTTCCATGACCCAGCCTTTTTGCCTTCCAGGTATGCAGAGGCGCCAGGATGAAGGGCATGAGGCCCGGGACATCAGAAAGGCCTGGAAATAATAGAGAGGTCAAACAAGTTTGAACTACACTTCTGTACTAGAACAGGCAGCCCCCACACTTTCAAAGAAGAAATAAGAAAGAAAAGGCCATTGGAGTCTGTGTCAGTTGTGGTCAGAGCAAGTGGACAGTTTGAAGAGCTTCATCATTAAACCTTCAGGGAACAGTGGCTCCTGAGGAGAACTGTTAGGCATTAAAGTATCCAACAGTGAAAATGCCATAGTACAATGCAGTGTGTTTTTGCTCTTCCTTTGTTCCTCTTTCTTATCTTGGTATTCAGAAACTGGATCCCAGTGCTTGGTAACTTTGCTTTGATTGAGATAGCTCTTCAAGTGTTGTGTGTGATTTGTAGTAATTACTCTTTGTCTGTCTTAGTGCTGTTATATACTTTTGTTTGGGTTGTTTGAGATTTGAGTAGTTTGCATAGTTATTTGGTTTTCTTAACAGTTTGGAGGATTTGGGATTTTTGAAAGGAATGCTTTTCAGTGTTTACCTAAGAACAATAAGCTAATTGTTTTTTAGAGTTGTAAATTACTTTGTGTAGTATTGTTTTGCTAATTTTAGGGAAATATAAAGCCACTTTTAAATCCTTTTAAACAGAATGATATTGCTCCTCTCTCTTCACCATATTCAGTGTTTTTTTTTTCCATTTTGTAGCTCCTTTTAAAAACTAGAATATCATTGCTGCAGTGGCTTATTGGTGATTATTGTATGGAAAAGAGGGCGTTTCTTGTTTCCTTCAAACTGCTTTTTAAATCTGTTCATTGTCAACAGATACTGCAGTTCTCAGTCAAGATGAACCTTCAAATAAGCAATTGATGTTTTGTGCTGGTTCTTTTGCATGTGAAAAAACTTGACAATGCCTCCCGCTAAAGAGGGATCAAGTCTTCTGCCTTTTTTCCCTATTCTTTTTGAAGTCCCAGAGGTTCCCAGAATGTAGGAGACATCAGTAAGTAAAATTAAACAGCTGTAAATTAAACAGTGCCTGTAGGCGGCAGTCAGAGAAGCCTTTTTAATGCAAAAGTGGTTGATTCCCTTTATTTTCCGGAGTTCTTTTAACTTAGGAGAAGATCGGCAAATCTATCCTTTCTGCATTCATTATGCTTTTACCACTCCACATCAACATGATTATTTGACACCATTGCTTGCCTTCCCTGTTTTTCTATTTTGCCAACATTTTTGTGAATTCCTAGTATTGCTACTTACTAATTGGAAAGAATTGTGACCTTAATTAAGAACCTTCATATTTCTTGGTAAGTGACAAATAAAATAGCTTTTGTCTTTGACAGGGAAGAGGAATAGTGATTGAAGTGTGGTGTGGTAAAGCTTATGATTCCTAATTTGTTAAAATGTGCAAGCAGTGACACTATACTTTAGTATATGCATCCAACATTTTAAGAAACTTGTGTGATCATTCTGTAATTACTATAATGGTGATATAAATGCAGAAAAATTTAGGTAACATGTATTGCGAAGATAATGAAGATTACAAAATATCTGTAAGCACACTATTTAATGCTTCAGTAAATTCAGACAGCTTAGAAAGTAAAAACCAAGTCACTTGTGGAATTCTTCGATATAGATTTCCTTAAGAGAAATCTGATATTTGTAATCATAGATGATCTTGAGTTGTAACAGGCCCACAAGAGTACTCATATCCCAACTCCTGGCCTTCCACAAGACAGCCCCAAGAACCAGATCATGTACCTGACACTGTTGTCCAAATGCTTCTTGAACTCTGGCAGGCTTGGTACCATGGCCAGTTCCCTGGAGAGCCTGTTCCGATGTCTGGTCTTCCTATCCAGATAGATAGTTGCCAATTATGAAATAGTTACCTATTCTTATTACTTCTTCTCCTTTCCTTAATTTCCAAAACAGTAAATCAGTTTTACTCCTTAGTTTGTCTTGTGCCATTTGCAGCATTCCTATAATAATGTGGTAACTCAGTAAGACAACAAAGCAGTAGGAATTTCCTAGCTTTATTGCTCTGTAATTATCCTATTGCATCCCTAAAAAAGTAAATGATTGATGTGGGGTGTCAAAGAAATCTCTCCATTAAGCTAAAGTGGCTTCTTGTGGTCTGTTTGGAGGAAACAAATTGTAAAGCATCCTATAAAGAAGGTTTTTTCATATTTGTTTAAAAAATGAAAAGCTTGTCTAAAGTCATTAGTATTGCCATCTAGAGCTAAAAGACATAATGGTACTAAAAAACTCTATTATACTGTAATAGCTCAATACTTACCATGTTTTTGATCAGATCTCTAGAACCAGTTGTTTGATGTTTAAAAATACTTCAGCAAAGGTACTTGAAAAGCACTATTATTTAATCTGAAAGTTCTTGAAGGATGTATTATTAGTCTTAGTCCTTCATTGCCCTACAAGATGTGGTACATTGCTGATAATTACATAAGATGAATGTAGCACCCTTATGCAAAATTTTACATAGCTGACTAGTGTTCTTGTTAAAGGTTCCCTCTAGCCCTCCAAATCCAACACTTGAACTTTGCTTATCACAAGGGGACAATGTTAATCATGAGCGTCTCTTTTCCTTTTTCTTGCTTGCTAAATTGCTACTGTAGTTGAAAATGTGAGGGAAGTTTTGACAGAAGCACTCTTCTTTCTTTTCCTGGAGCAGCTCTAGAGAATTATCATTAACTCTCCCTTTGTGTGAGCAAGAAAACATGAGTGTAGCCACAGGTTTTCTGGGAAGGGTTTCTGAAATACACCTGTGTGGTGTAATGTATGGAAGATATGGACCTCCTGCATGACGTCCTGCAAGTTGTCCATTTTCATGGTCCTGTGGAAAACAGCTGTTTTACTGTTGTGTTTGCCCTGTAAAAGAGCACTGCTTTTCAGGCTAGCTGCTGAAACAGTAATTGTGTCTTTCAGTGTGTATGAAATTCAAGGGTTGTTATAGTTTATCTCAGTGCATAGGAATTGTCTGCATTGTTTCACATCGTAATCACAGTCATGTAATCTCTCCCCTTTCCCCAGATCACATTGTCCAACGTTCTTTTCATAAGTATTTTGCCATGTGAGAGATGGGATATAATTGCCTGTATAAATCAGAATTTTTTACGGCAATGTAGCTGTAGTTGTAGCTGCTAATACTTGCATGTGCTTGCTAATACTTGCTAATGCTTGCCTGCTAGATATAAAGTCCCTAAACAGAGTTTTTCAAAATACATCCCAAATTATACCCTTCCTGCTTTGGGCTTTGAAAATCTCAGCCTTTGAGAACTTTTTTGGGTCCCTGAGAGAGCTTCTCAGCCCCCCATTTGAGTATGGCCTACAACCAGTCTTTGATATGGGTATTGCTGGGAGCAATACCTTAACCTTGATCCTGAACAGGATGCTACCTTCTCCTAGTGGAGATCAGGGTAAGTAAGTAGCAGGCCTCCCAGCCTGCTCGCACAGTTTCTAAGTCAGATTGATGTTTCCAGAGAAATCTACAAATAACATAAAATTGATTGGTGGTCACTATGTTTCAGGAGTCACTTGCTCAGCAGGGCTAGTGGCGCAGTGGTACCCTACAAGAAATCAAATTAACTGCTGCTTTACATAATATTAATTCTCAACACATGTACAGTAGCAGGGGAAGTAGCCCAAGTACTGGCAACAATAAACATATGCACTGCTCTAGTCAGAAAGCAGAAGCAATAGGTATATACAATTTCTTAGGGATTGCTTAATTTTATTTTCTTTTCCTCAGCCGTAGATTAGATTCTGGATCCTGCCCTTTTGTTTTCTGTTAGACCATAAGTTGCTTGTTTAATCCAGATTCTGTTCATAATACTGAAGAAGATGAAATCTCTTTCTTTAAACAATTTCTTACCCACAGATAGGTTTTTACTATGCATAATTTATTTTCTTTATATCTATTTGGTCATTGACAACACTGCTTTTCCCACAAAATAGGATGTTGTATGCATGTTTTCTGTTACTTTAATTTTAAAATCATCCTTGGCTTTCACCTGCATTGCTTTAAAAAATAATCTCTGACTGTCTTACACTCTGGGAGAATTTTCTTTGACATCCAGCTAGCAATTGTTGGACACCATTTTGAAAGAAATCTTTGTCACAGATCTACTCACTTTGAATCAAAATGTGGACTTTGTCTCACTGTAACCTTTCCACAGTTGCAGTGGAAGTTTATGGGGATGTACTAATAATATTAAAAGGAGATGAGGACAGAGAGGAGGGTCTTCACACTATGCAGCTGTTGTATAATTAGCAAAACACATACTTAAAAGTGTTCTAAATATAGTGCATGTCAGCAATCCAAAAAGAAATAGCCAAGAGTTGACTGGAGGTGGGGCAGCATTTAAACAAGTTTAAACAAGTTACTTTTCCTGTTTTCATTGCTACTGTCTTTATTTTACAGGTCTTCTAATGAAATTTTTTAGCTGTGTCCAATGATTTGCTCAACCTAGTAAATTTTAAGCTGAAACAAGTAAAGTCCTTTGGAACTGACAGTATTTTTATGTATTGCCTACATGTGGAGTGAGTTAGCCCTATGTGCCTGTATTTTGAGTAATAAAGCTATTGCTTAAAATTTATTTCTGTTAAATTGAGATATTTTTCTAAATTGTTTATAAGAACACCACAAAAGTGAACACATAAAACACATATTTCCCCCATTATGTCATAATCATAGGAAGAAGAGTCAATTGAGACTGTTCTAAAAATTTAGAGGTATTCATTTTCATTTCAGTAAATAGGAAACAACTTAGCAAATCTAGGCTATTTTTTTTTCTATTATGAAGGATTGATTATTTAAGAATTAATTAAGTTTAAGATAAAAGAAAGAATGAATTTGTGGAGATAGAATTTTGTATTCCCTGTTTTCCCATTTTGTGAGTCAGGTTTTCCTACTTTCACAGATACTCCCACCTGCTGTCTGCTCTTAAGCACACAGGAATTGGAACCTATCTTCCTCTCTTAAAAGATAGAGCAAAGAACTTCAGAACAGTATTTCTTATCTTCCTTACAGATAACATGTAGTGTCGTAGTACAAAGGCGTAAATGATTTATTGGGAAAAAGAATGGGAAGTTTTTATGGATGTTATTGAGAGCTGGGGTTGGAGGAGTTGCTCAAATTCCTTTGTAGTCTGAAAAATAAATGGGTATTGAAAAACAGTAAATTCAAATAGATTTTGCTCATATTGCAGAATAAATGGCATGACTTTATTGCTGATCTGTTCTGTTGTTAGTAGTTGGAAGCTAGTTGTGATCTCTGCTTCTGTGAGTTTGAGTGATTTAAACATCAGCTTGGAAGAGGAAGATCAGAAAGCTGTTGTGGTAGTTTCAGAAATTAAAAGCACTGCTGAAAGGAAAAAAAAATGCTGATGTATTAAGACTTAGAGGACAGCAGTGTTCTCTGTCTCATTTGAGAAATTAGCCTCTCAGTGCTAGGAGTCAATGTTGTTTCTGAGCAAAAGCATAATATGCCTATATGAAAGTAAATTAGACTTGAGTTAGGAAAAAAATCTCGGCAATATCACGATTCAGACACATTTGTCTGGTATTGCTCCGTGCATGAAGCTGCATTTGAATGGTGATGTAACTTTAGGAGCAGCTTTCACTGTGCTTGCTCTGTACCTGTGTGTGTGCAGAGAAAATGAAGGGCATGTGTTGTTCCTATTTTCTCCTGTTGTTCCTATTTTCTTCTTCAGCAGCGATGACCATGCCTGCAGTCTAACTCAGGTGGAGTAGAGGAAGGGAAGACAAAGTCCATTCCCATTGCCTTGACTTAAAAGATAGTATGAGCACATGGTCTTACTTGGGTTTGGTTCCTTCCGCACTAAACACAATTCCATATAGTGTTTTCAGCTAGATTAGTGGTTCCTAATCTTTTCACAGATGGTCCTCGCTACCACCACTCATTTCTCTTTCTCTGCTTTCTGCTTCTGCATTCTCATGCTTTCTGTTGCTACCTCTGTTCCTCATCACTGGTTCTGGCAACACCAGTTAAAAGCACTAATAAGCTTGCCCAAGCTCATTAACATGTATTTCTGTGTGTGATTCATTGTTGAAAACTAACAGCTGGATATTAGCTCTGATGTTAAGTTGCTCCAGAGAATCTGGCCCAGAGGCCATTTTAATATGGTTATAAACTCATAGTTCTTTCACAGATGGCAGCTTCCCTCAATGACATTGATGGATGTTTTTTATATTTGCCTTGTGTCAATGAATGACAAAACTATCTGGAGTGTTGCTGAGTTGCTCTCTGAGTTATGGATTTGATCTTGTCTTCCATGGTTTTAAGGGTTTTCCTTTCTTCCCTTTTTTCCCCCTCCTTTAGACCATTTCACGTGGAGCCCACAAACATAGTCAGTGTGAATGATGACATGCAAAGAGTCACTGATGAAGCTTCAGCAATGAATAAGCGGATTCATTACTATAGCAGACTCACATCCCCTTCAGACAGGGCATTGGTAAGGCAAAGACAGGGCCTTATTAACTGGGTGGCCTCTGGCATGTTGGGTCTTACACAGCCCGGATTTACATAAGCAGAAGAAATAAAGGTTGGGGGAGAATTTTTCTGCAGCTTTGCTTTGTATCAAGTATGTAGTAGCTGAGTGCCTTAGAAAGGTTTTGTTTTATCACAAACTGTTATTTACTGCTTGTGCAATGCTTTCAATGTTGAAAGAAAATATACAAACAGCATTCATTTTATAACAGTGTTCCAGACTGCCCAGATTTCTCCCACCTATGAGATTAAAGCAGTGGTCAGCTGCAGTAAGTGAATTGTTGAGCTACCATGATCTGTTCATAGTATGTTTACACAAGTTTTGCAGAAGAAAAATGCATTTTTCTAGCTATCTAGCTAGAAATTCTATCAACTGTTTGTTGGGCTTTCCTCCGCCCTGCCCCACTCCCCAGGAAGAGAATTAGCATAGTACAACCTTCTCTCTTTTTTGGGTTTTTTTTTGCGTTGTTTTTTAAATAAATTGTAATTTCCTGTGACTTAAAATAGTTGACTTGCTGTGTTTGGGACAATTAGTTACATTGATGATAATAATAAGTCTTGTTTTTTATCCATTTGTTAGATCGCTCCTGATCATGTCCTCCCAGCTCCTGATGAAATCTATGTGTACAGTCCATTAGGAACTGCTTTTAAAGTCGACAGTTGCACAGATGGCTATGGTAAAAACTCCAGTCTAGTGACAATGTATGTTAAACATCTTGCCATATAATAGCCACAAAATGCATGATTATTGAATGTTCAGTATTAACAACATGACTGTTGTTAACTAAGATGACAATGTGAAGTAAGAATGATTCTTGAAATATTCACTGGATTTTTTTCTTCCTAGATTTATGATATGGAATACCATGATGGGTACATCCATATTAAGTATCCCATGGGGAATAAAACAGGTAAACTATGAAAAATGTATGCATATGAAAATGCTTTTGGCAACGTGGCCTACTCTTCTTTTTTTGTAGTATATTCATAAATAAAATGAACTGTATTTCTCCCTCTTAACAGGCAGGCTTCACTTCTGGAATTATTCTCATCTTACTGATGGGCATTTTGACTCTTTATTGCTGTTACAGAGTTGTGAAATCACGGCAAATGATACGTAAGAAATCCAAAGCTTCATCATGCAAATACTTTAAGTGTGAAATACCAATATGTATTAGATTCTGTTTGTATGTGTCTTTACTATATGTTAGACCTGACCTGCAAATAAAAGCTGTTCTTTGAATATCTTATTTTTTGTAGTCTGTGTCTAAGCTTTGTGTGCTAAATGACTGTCTTCCCTTATTAGACTTTTCTTCATTTCTTGGGACCTAACTATTACAGCCAAATACAAACTCTTCTGAAGCAAAGTTTCAGATGTTCACTTATTAAGTTTTTGGGGACTTTGGGAATTAGAGTAATCTTTTTGCCTGAAGCACTGTCCAGTTCTCTACGCTTCTGATCAACTTGCAGGTGGAACAGCATGTGCTGTAGCTGTATCCCCTTGTGATGTATGCCTGTATTACCCTAATATTTGTGTGTATTCTGTGTTGAAAGCCCTCTATCAGTGGCTGAAGCAGTCACTGACAGCAGCTCTAATTAGAATGTACTTCTATTGTTCAAAACTCACCTTGGGGCTTTTCTGTGGTTGGTGCTGTTGTGCATAAACTAGCATCTCACTGGCTCAAATAAAGGCCATTAAGGTCTTTGTCAGTTTGTGGTTGAACTCATTTCAGGGCATGAGGAATAGGTTAAGGAATAGTTCATGGTTTGGCCTACTTTTCCATAACTTCTGCAAAAGGCTTTAGTTGCAAATGCATGGTGGCATTTTTGCCATGTCTTATTTCAGTGCTTCTGAAACTGTTCGAAAGTAGTAGTATGGCCACAAAAAAAGAGTCTACGTCAGACTTCTTCATTCAAACACTTAATGAGTGCCATATTTTAAAGTTGCTGGCAATTTTCTTAGCCCTTGAAAGCACTGTGAATGTGCATCAGAGTATTCTTTAAAAAACCCACATTTTGTCCTAAGTAGTTCTACTGACTCTAAGCATTTTGTTTAGATATATTTTTGGATTTTATGTCTTTTTCAGCTTTAACAGATACTTTAAACTGGGAATTCCCAGATGTTTGCAAGTATTACTTTGGATCCTTTGGTCAATGGTCAAGCCTCTTATTTTCTATGGTATCACTTGTTGGAGCCATGATTGTTTATTGGGTACTTATGTCCAACTTTCTGTTCAACACAGGGAAATTTATATACAGTAAGTATACATTTTTATTTAAGTTTTGCAGCAATCCTTTGTAAAGATCAAGACTCCTTATACTGAAAAAGGATTGTCTATTTTATGTTGTTTTGATTTTCCTGCTACATTGCCTGGAAAAAAATTAAGTAACTATGTGTGGTGTTATAGGCAAAGTCCTGGGTGTTTTCAAAGCCATTTTCTCTCAAAATGTAGTTTTCTTGGTATAGTTTAAACAACCTAAACCTGGCTGCTTGTTTCCACTCTTATTTTCACTTCCCTTTAGTTTGCATGGGTATATCTATTTGAACAGCCATATAACAGGCTAGACTGTTGAAATAATTCAGGATAATGAAAAAAAACATAGTTCCATTATAGATTTCAAGAAACACACTTAAAATATTGCCGTATAGGAAGTTTTTGCAAGCATCCATGAGGA
Source organism: Chloebia gouldiae (assembly GCA_003676055.1). NCBI lineage: Eukaryota > Metazoa > Chordata > Aves > Passeriformes > Passeridae > Chloebia > Chloebia gouldiae. The sequence goes on from QUSF01000011.1 coordinate 18,931,331, forward strand.
AGCAATTTACTCTTGCAGTAAAAATGATTCTTAGTGTGCTAAGAATCTTAGTGTACATTGCTACAAAAGAAAACACATTGGGGTTTTATACCTTGGTATGTAGAGGCACACAAGCATTTGTGTGTGTAATCAATGTGGAGTTGTGGGAATGGGTGATGAAGTGAGAGCTTTGAAAATGTGATTCATAGCGTTGAGTAGGTTGACTAAGATTTAAGATATTCTGTTTGGAAGATTATCTCAGAGGCAAATAACAGCACAGACAGCTAAGCCTGTTAAATAGTGTTTAATTAGAATTCCCACCATTTCTATAGGACATACTTTACTATATTGGTTAATGACTAATGAATTTTATAGCTGACCTAATTTATATGCTCAGAGGTTACAGTAATTTCATTTTAGACTTTGAGGTTTCCTAAAAACATTTAACACTTTAATTTTAAATTACTCTAACTTAAATAATTCCAATTATTTAATAAATGGATAAATAAATCCAATTCTAATAAATGGCATTATTATTATAAATGGACATAAATATAATTTAAAATGGTGAAAAAAAATCTTATTTTCTAGTAAAAGTCCTGTTTTTCCATGGGACTGGCATCTTACTTTATCCTTTACGTATATTTCTTTGGAGTTCTTATTTAAGTTGTTCAGACTAAGATAACAATCACTGGCTTCTTGTCCTAACTTTCATACTTAATTTGTAGGTGATAAAATGCATAATAGGATGTAGGTTTGACATGGTGGCATCTTCCAGCCACGTGTTTCTAAGTATTCTAAGCAGGATTTCAATAAGTATTCTAAGTATTCAGCAGCAGCTTATACTTTGTTTAATTCTAATACATTCAGGATGATTTCTTAAAACATCTGCGCATACAATTTAGGTGGGGAAAATTGATTTTCTATGGGAAGATGGTCTAGAATTCTGTTGTACACATAGAATGAAAGAATTGTTAGCTGAGTGCAATAAAATGTCTTTAACATGGTGTTGCATAGTCTTGTTCAGTTTCTGTTTCATGGGAAAAACAAAATCCACAAATGAAATTGCTAGTCCTAAACTGCTTTTTAAATACAGAAGAAACAGAAGTTGACATCTATAACCAATTTGAAAGTGTTTTAATTCTGTAAGAGCTGTTAATTTTAATGGCTTCTCACTAGGTACTTTTTTTAAATTAAGAACACAAAATTGTGATTTTAGTTAAATCTTCTGATTGTTATATACTCTGAATTAGTAGAAGTAAGTATGAGAAACTTATTTGTGATTCAGAGTGTCATAAATCAAAATAAAGAAAGAGGAAACAGCTTTCTTCCCACAGGACTTTTTCCTTTCTTTATGAGAAACAAGCTGCTTTTAATTGCATTTTAAAAATCTGAAGCTAACTGTCCCAGTTGATTTTCTGTGTATAACATGCCCACATGCAACAGGAGCAAAATTTAACCAGTGATACACTAGTTCGGTTTCAAAGCTGATGAAGCATGTTGTCTGTGTACATATACACATAATACATAAATATAATTAAATGTAATCCAGTACCCTTGTAAATGTGAGACTGCAGAAACTTGGAAATACCTGGTGTGGTATACCAGTAAAGTAGCACAGGAGTGTACTGAAAATAAAACAGTACTAAAGATGCCTGTATGACAGTGAGGCTTTAACCTTTTTCCAGTGTATCCCATGGAAACATGGAAAAAGCATCCCACAGAGCCTCTTCTGAAAAAGAAAATATTAGGAAATGAGTAAGGGATGCTTTTTCTGTGTAATACTGTCTAGACTAGGGGTATGTTTGCATGCCCTTTTTTTCTGTCCAAAAGAGGCTGGATTTAAAATGCATCTCCTCACTGGCCTACTGTTCGACACTATCGACACTAGCTGGGAGAAGTGGAAGTGGAACAGGAATAGGAATCTTGTGGAATAGGAATTGTGGGAGTGGGGGTCTTCAGAAATTTATAAATGGACTGGGCTTCTGAGAAGAAAGTAATACAGTGTAGAGCTACTTTAAAACCCTTTTACAGTAGTTCGTAAATTTTCATTTGGGTCTGGGGGTGAGTGAAAGCTGCTGTGTTATTCCTCTGATATAATTTTCCAAAATATTTCCTTACTTAATTTCATTTAAGTCAACAAATTAAAGCCCTGTGGCAGGTATGAGACACTGATAGTGAGATTTTCTTCTTTGCAGACTTTGTTCATGACATTAATGTAACAGATATTGTTCCTGGCACCAATGGAAGTAACAAAGGTAAGAAGCACTTATAATATTGTGTTACCAGTTTTGGGTGGGGGTTTAAAGCCAAATTATCATGTTTCAATGCCTAACCACATGCCCGTTATAAAGTATATATCATAATTTGTAACTATGTGTTTCTTAAAAACTAATTTTCTATCTGGGACTTGCACTTCCCCAAATAACCACACACTTAGAGATCTGAGTAACTGGGGAAGTAAAAAATAAGTTTATAAAGTGGAGGTGAGAATAAGTATTAAAGAGCCAGTTACAAGTTTCTGTATGCCTGAATATATCCTCCTTAAAAGCCTGACTGTTAACTTTTTAACAGTAGTTGCACAATGAGGCAATTGCCTTAAGGAATTTTAACTTTCACACCCTAAATTTGAGGCACCTTAGTTCTGTTTACTGTTTAAAATCTTGACTGGGGCAACTTTACTACCCAGAAGTTCTGCAGCAAGATTATTTTTTAAAAAACTTGTGTAAGAACAGTTTTTTTTGATGCTGAATGCAAAAAAAAAAAAAAGTGTCAGGCTACTTGCACCTCTGCTTGTGCTTTTTGGAGAGTGTGACAACACAAACTAAGGGAAGAAACTGCAGTCAAGTATGAATGTAGATCTGTTCCAAGTTCTTAAGTAGGCAGAACAATGTAGAATGAAGGCAGGAGCAAAGCAAGGCAGGCATTGTCAACCCCTGAATATTTTCTGCCTCTGTCATAGTGACTGAATCCATACTGCCTTCTTAGGAAGCAGAAAGCTTTATCTATCCTGAGTGCATGAGGAATGGGGAAACATACCACTACCAGCTGGGCAGCTGTGTGTAACACTAGCTGCAGCTGTGTTTCTGGAGAACAGATGTTAGAGTCAGGCAAAGGAGTTGAGAAATAATTCTGAAAACCAGCTGATTTGGATTTGAGCTAGTGTTGAATCCTGGTCCTCTAAAAGTCCTTACCAGCTAGGCATCAATTTATATTTTCTCCTGCTTCTACTGTTCTCTCCCATGCTTATGCAGCAGGGGATATAACTTGGAGGCAAAATAGACAATACTTTGCTTTACATTATCCTCCACCAACTAGAAGATTTAAAGCAGCTGCCACATAAAATTAAGGACTGTCAGATGTTCAAGGGACTCTTGACAGGACATTCAGGGCTACCAAGGAGATCAGTAAGAACATTTTTCAAGGTTTGTGAAACAATCCACTTTCAAGCAAGAAATTTGTCAGAATTCTTTTTATGCCTTTGGCTTTTTGACAGAACAGGAATGGAGACAGTGTAGGATATGGCTATTGACTGTTGTGGGATGCCAAGATTTTAAATAAGACATTATGAGAACAACAAGTTTTATATTTCAACACAGAGCTTCATAGGCATATGTTCTTCACAGGGTCTTTTTGGTTGATTTTTTTACAATCACTTCTTCAGGTGCTCCCAATTGATCAACCTCCATCTAAGAGGAGTATGATATTTCCTCTTAGCACTGTTACTGGAGTACATCTTAGATTTATTGTGTTGTGTTTTCTGGCAGTGATGTACTTGCCCCTGTCATGGCACAAAGATGACGAGTGTTTTTGTTCAGTGTATTGTTTTCAACCTGCTGGTTGTTAGAGTAGCTTTCTTGTAATCCTTTGTTTTTAGAGCAATTTACAGTAATTCAGGCTCTTCAGTGCACTTGGATTTTGCTTGATATGGTCTTACTGAAGTGTGTAGGGACAGATTAGAATGCTAAATATACAGCCAAATGCAGGTGAGCATTGCTATGACTTGATTCCAGCAGGTGCACATGGGCACTGAACAGGCCTAGTTATAGGTGTGTGACTTTGAAGGATGATCCTGTGTCACAACTTGGGCTTTGGATAAATTACCATCTTTGTTGTGCTGAGCTGGGAGGACTGTACCACTGTTGGATTAGAGTGTAAGGTGCCTAGCAGTGGAATCTTAGCAATGAATTCCTGATTACAAAAACAAACAGAAGTTAGGAACTGAGATACTGAGCACTGCACTTGAGCAGTCCTCAGTAGATAAAACACAATACCGGCTGTGGGCTCTTGGCTCTCAATATTCTGTGCAAGTAAAACACTTTTCATCTGAAGATATTTTTCTTTTCTTTTCTTCCAGTCATTTGTCCAAGTGCTTCTAGTGATCACCCATCACAGAACAGGAGTGTGATGTTCTCTTCTGGCAACAGAACAGGTTTTGAACTCTTTGAGGAATGGTGGGACAAATCAAAAACAGTACCATTTTACCTGATTGCAGTTCTTCTACCCCTGCTAAATCTCAAGTCTCCGTCCTTCTTTGCGAAGTTTAATGTCCTAGGTAGGTAAAAAATACTATTAAAGCATTGGTTACCTGTGACTGAAGTATACAGAAGACAGTGAAAACTACTCCAGTGAGTAGAATGATAAAATCTTTAAGGTTGGAAAAGTCTGTAAGGTTATTGAGTGCAACTGTTAACCCAACACTGTGAAGTCCACCACTAAACCATGTCCATAAGTGCTCTATCTGTACATTGTTTAATACATCTAGGGATGGTGACTCAATAATTTCTCTGGACAGCCTGTTCCAAAGCTTGACAGCCCTTTCTGAGAAGAACATTTTCCAGATCTGAACATTCCGTGGCACAGCTTGAGGCCAATGTCCTCTCATCCTGTCACTGGTTGCCTGGTAGAAGAAACCAAGCCTCACCTGGCTACAGCCTCCTTTCAGGCAGTTGTAGAGTGGTAAGGTCAGCCCTGAGCCTCCTTTGCTCCAGGCCAAACACCCTCGGCTCCCTCAGCTGCTCCTCATAGAACTTGTGCTCCTGACCATTCATTAGCTTCATTTCCTTTCCCTAGATGCTTCCAGCATCTCAATGTCCTTCTTGTCTTGAGGGGCCCAAAACTGGCAGTAATTCATGTCACAGGGGCAGCCTCATCTGTGCTGAGTACAGGGGGGACAGTCCTTGCCCTGGTCCTGCTGGCCACTATCACTGATTCAGGGCAGGATGCCAGTGGGCTTCTTGGCCACCTTTCAGCACATTGTCAGCCCATGTTTAGCTGCTGTCAATCAGCACCTCCAGATCCTTTTCTATTGTGCAGCTTTCCAGCTACTCTTCCAGTATTTTGGTAGCAGCCCATATTGTGCTTCGAAGTGGGTTGTTGGTTGGTTTATTAACCCCAAGGGCTTTGTCTGCTGCTTTGCTTGAATCTTACAGGTAATAGGGAGTTCATTTTTCTTCCTTTTTCTTGCTTGATAATCTTGTGAAACAAATTCCATTACATCTACAACAGATTTTCCCAAATACATACTATACATACTACTGTGCAGCATTTGATACATATTACCTTGGTATAATGAGGCATACTCTTCCTCCTCTGGTAAACATTTCATGACTTCATTCTGATCTGAAGTAATTTTTTGCCAATCAGGTGATTAATTAATCACAACATCACTTAGTCAGTATGACCTGCTGCTGTTCTTTGACCCAGCTTCCAATATTGCGGATTCTTCTGATCTGCAGAGGAAATAATTGATTTCCTCCTTACATGTCTTGAGATAAAAGGCCAAGGTGGGTGGGGCTGGTGAAGTGAGTAAAGCATATGCGTGATGGGTGGAGCTGGGCACAATTCAGGGAGTAGAAGATGTCTAAGGGGTAGCACTGAAGCCCACAATGAAGAGAAAGAGAAAACTAGATGTTCAGAGGTTGAAAAAGTTGGATATGTGCTGTAAAGGAGGTACAGGACAGGGATTTGAAAGTCTAGTTTGTTCATCTGTTCCATAGTGACACTTTATCAGAGCTTGAATCTGCTCTTGCTGAAACCACTAAATGAAAATACCACACAGGAATTTGGGTACTTCATACTGCTTCTGTGCAAAAGTGTGGGTTTTATGTAGAACAAAAAATTTTAAACCAGGATATTAATTACTCATTGCTTCAGTAGCTAATTATGCAATTCAGAAGCTGTTCAAAATTGCCTTTATTTTTGTAAACCTTGAAGTCTATAGGACAAGAAAAAATGAAAGGCAATTTTGAGATGATGAAATTTATCTCCACAGTTTTTCTTATTTTGATACCCATGGAAACAGAAGTCATTATGCAACTACAGAGTATTTTAGTTGATCTTCACATACAGAACCTTTCACTTTCTTAATTTCTTGACTGTGCTCTGTGTAATCAAATGATAATTCCTTCTGTTTATTTTTAACCTTTCTGGGTTAAAATGTTGGGTTAAAATTTTTAACCTTTCTGGGTTAAAAGTTAAAATGTTAACTTTGTCTTCACTTACTTACAGCCTGTTCTCTGCTCACTAGCAGCATTATTTGCCATGAGGTTCATTGCAGTAGCCTTAATTATTGTTGTTCGGTCTCGTTCAATTTTTAGGTAGTTACTGTTCTGCTCTTGTCTCTTTCAAATGGTCTGACACAAGACCATATGGCCTCCATTCCACAGGTATACATAGCAAGGCATTATACCCTGTGATCTCATTTGTAGTCCTTAAGCTGTGCAGGTGCTTGCTGGATGCCTCTTACCAATGAGATGGAATGCTAATCCAGTATTACAATAAAGATTATCCAAAGTTTTCCAAAGTTATTATCCAAAGTTAACACAATGTTTTAGTCAGTAGCATTAAAGTGTCATTATCAACTTCTAGCTCCCAGTGTAAAGTTCACAAGTGCAGTAATTTCAATTTTCATTGAGCTGTTTGGTCCAAAAAGGTCAATGACTAGATGAACACTGTAATAGCTGGAGTGCTATGATCAATCTCTGCTTAGATTGAAATCCTGGCAGTGGAAGCTGGAACTGGTCTGTTTGTGCCTAAAGACCTACCTGCCCAGCAGCAGGAATTACAGAGTACTTCCTCTGCTGTCACCAGCACCTGGAAGTTATTAAACTTGCTGGAAGTTTACATTGTGTGCATGTGCATTATTTTTTCTCTCTGACCTATAAGAGAAGTAAAGAAGTTTAGACTTAGTCTTCTGTTAGGAATGAATACCAACCATAACCGTTTGACTATTAGTAACTAGATGGATGGAGGAGAAATTAAACCCTGCATAAGTACTTTGTACTATATCATGGTATTTGTTTGGCTCTTTTTTTTTTCCAGGTACAGTTTCTGTTGTCTACTTAGTTTTTCTGGTTACAGTAAAGGCTGCTCATCTGGGAATACACTTAGAATTCAACTGGTTTACAGAGAATGAATTTTTTGTACCAGGTAAGATAGCTAAAATGCAGTGGTGAAGTATATATCTGGTGAGTTTAAGATTTTTTTTTCCCATTTACCTTTTAACACCTCTGAGCCATAAATAGAGGAAATGCTGTCTGATGTTGCAAGTTGAGGAAAGATCCCTCCCGACCAAGTGGAAAGGTGATGTTCCATAGTGATGTTCCCAGTCATGTTCCATAGTTAACAGACAGTATCAACAGTGGGGAAGAGAAGGATTGCCTATCAGAGTAATGTTCAACATGTGTCTTGTGACTGAGAGCTTGCTATAGTCCTTTTTCACCTATGTTATTTTAAGTTCTAGTTGCACCAGTTTCAGATCATGCCTGTTTCCGTAGCAATTAGAAATGACAAACTGTAGACAGACTGACTGTTAAGGGTGTTTTAAGTTCCCCACACACTCTCTTGCTTAAATGAAACAGCTCATTCACCATAATTTGCAAGTACAGTTTTCCTGTACTTCCCAGTCTATCTGAAGTTCTAGGCCATAACCCTAGTGGCTCTTCCCTTTCAAACATCCATTAGCTGGTTTTATCCCATCAGTACCCATCAGTATGTTTTTATTTTCTTGAAAGTTTTTTGATGGCTATTTGTTCTTTTCAAATTACTGTTACAAATTACTCTGTGAGATGTCATAGTCATAAACAAGTGGCATTTGCTATTGCTTGAACTGCTAACCTAAAAAGATCAAGGTTCTTTTTTAAGAAACCTGGAATAAGAGAACGAGGGTTAGGTCCTAGTTGGTTTTTACCCATCCTTTAAAATAAGCAAAATTTATGGCCAGTTAGCTCCAATGTCCTGTACATTAGAATAGTATCATTTCTTCTTTTATTTGAAACAAATGAGGAAAATGAGTTGTAGTGACACACATGCCGCAGGCTACTGAGAAGTAGAGCACCCAGTAGTTTGATTAATTTGGCAAAAACTCCTTGTACTGCAAGGAGATAGAAAAAGCAGGTAGCTCAAGCATACAAATACAGCTACTAAGAGATTCTGAAACTGTCAGTTTGCTGTTTATTATTGAGATTGAAGTAGTAGGTGGAAAACGAGCCTAGAAGTTGAGCCCAGAAGTTGCTTGCACTGACAGTAGCACTTAATGCTACTTAGGTATTGAAGATACAGTGAAACCAGCTCTAGGGAAAGCTTATTCTTTCAGTTTGGATAAGCCCTCCATTAGTTGCCTGGAGTGTGTTTACTTTCCTAACATCATAATGCATTACAGAAGTCTCTTTTAAATGTTTGCATGCAGCTCTCTGTGGTTTGTTCTGTAAGGGTTTGTGAACCTCTGAAGAGTGTTGTGCTATACTTCTGAATGCTTTTCAGAAGTTGAGCTATCTTAGGGTTCTCTAATTGCTGTTAGCAAGGTGGTGTTTTAATGTTATTGCATATGGTGAATTCCTAACTATTTGTAGCACTTCAAGAACGACCGTCTTGTGAACATATTTTGAGTATTAAAAGAAGCAGAACAATGCTATTCCCATGGACACAAGAAGGAATTTTTTTTTCATACATGCTGTGAAGCATAATAAGAAATTGCTCTGTCTTTCTTTATACCCTGGCTTGTAAGCAGAACCTCTTAAATATCTACAAATAGCGTAAGTGACTTGTTAATAACGAAAAGTGTTCACAGGGTAAATTATTCCTTCCCTCCATCTCCCTCTTCAGGAACCCATAGGTGTACAGTCTCACTGCTGTCAATTTCAATTTCACAAATGCTTTCCAGTTAAACTGTTGAGGAGCAGAAAACCTGCACACCTTGCATGTGCCAATCTTAACCTAGTAATCACTGATGGAGTCTATCAGAGAAGCCTTGCTGGAAAGTGTGTTCTATAGTAACTACTGTCTTCATGCATCTTGTACTTCCTGATTAAATATCTGCATTGGCTATGGTCAAATATGAGCTAGATTGTCCCATTTGAAGTTGGAGGTTCATGAGTTTGCCAGTACCCTCCAGAGTACTATATGTCATCTGCATTTTGTCATTGCTTGTTTCAAAGAAGTAATTTTAAACACTTGTTTTTTTCTTTGTTTAGAGTTTAGAATTCTGTTCCCTCAGCTCACAGGGGTTCTAACACTTGCCTTCTTCATTCACAATTGTGTCATCACACTTCTTCAAAATAACAGGAATCAAGAAAACAATGTAAGTAACTTCACAAGACTTTGCTCATTTATATCTAGATTGCCAGACAACAATTTTTTCTTGTGATTTGATAAGAAAGAAGTTGCACATTCTTTTCCTTGCTATGAGGGAGTAACAGTTAAATTCCAAATTCATTTACATAAAAGCCCTGAGGAATTCCCAAATTTTACAAGCTGGTATTAAACTGCCAGATTGCACACAAGAAGCTGATGACTTGACAATGTTGTAGGACTCAATGAAAACTGACCAATTTTAGAACGAAAAATGGTGGAAAATATTTGGTATGTGACTGATTTTAGCAGAATCCTGGACAGTAGTTTTGGGGTAATACCTTTTCTCAGAGTTGGTTCAGTAGTTTTGTCTCACAATCCTAGTCAAAGTCTGTAGAGGAACTTGGCACAATTTAGGAAATCCTGCAAGTTGAAGCCTGGATCAGGAGGCTTTGTAATACATAGTCATTGGATGGTGCTTTGCCCTTGAAAAAGTTAAGCACTTCTCCTCCAGATGGAACTGCATTCTTTGTTAATATCTTCCCATTATAAAATACCAAATGGAGTAAACACAATACACGGAGTCTGAGAGTAACATTTACTCTAATTATTTTTCTTATTTTCTTTTTTCCTCCCTACTTCCAAGGATTCTTGTGCAGCTTCATTAAAATGTTAGCTGTAAGGGTACCTGCAATAACATAAAATGATTTGTAAATACTAGCTGTATGAAAAACTGCAATGAAATCATAGAATGCCAGAATGTTTGAGGTTGTAAGGAACCTCTGGATTTTATCTTGTTCCCCCTACTGAATTAGCGCCACTAAGAGCCAGATTCCTATACAGTACATCAGATAAAATGTATCAGATTTGATTATTTGATTGTTTCTGAAGTGCAGATTATGTACCATTGCAATGAAAGGACCTCTTAGGCTTTAGAAGCCTGCATATTTACTTCTTTTTACCTGTGAATCAAGACTAGCTTGTGAATGATGTATCTGCAAAGGAGATACGAATTCGCCTCCAGGAATGCTTTTGGGGGTTTAGGGGCTTCTCTGAAATTAGTTTAACAGTGAGAAGCCTGGACAAAGAAAGCTAAATAAGCTTTTTCTCAGTTTCCTTAAGAAAATCTTATGATGTGGAGAAGGGCAAGATTTCTCTTAAACTGTGGCTTTCAAATTCTAAAGGCTAGGTCTCCAACAATCAGCTCTATATGCAGAGGAGGCCTAATACCCTCATTCCATCTTCAAGGTTTTCCTGTGTATTTTCCCCTTCCATTTAAATTAGAGCAAGTAATTTCTAAAGGCTAGGTCTCCAACAATCAGCTCTATATGCAGAGGAGGCCTAATACCCTCATTCCATCTTCAAGGTTTTCCTGTGTATTTTCCCCCTCCATTTAAATTAGAGCAAGTAATCAGATTCAAAGAGCAGCACCTGGAGTGTTCTCTAGCTTGCTTTTCCTGTGTGAAGGAGGAAGAAACTGCTGCCTGCATTTGAATCAGCTTTTCTAGTACCCTTCTTGGAGCTTAAGTTGAATTTCCAAGTCAGCCCAAGTATGGATCTCTAGCCCTTGACAAAACTCTGCATTCCAGAACAATGTTCAAATTGCTCAGAAAGGACAGCTTTGAAGCATGGCAAGAAAGATTTCTAATGGGAAAACAAATCTCTGTGTAATTCTTGTAGTAGTTTTATTTGGCTGGAGATTTCTTCTCCTCTTTGTACCTGTATGGGAGGCTTTCACCTAGGTCTCAAAAGTGCTTTGCAGATGGTAATGAAGTACCTATGCTCCTGAAGAGCTGTTTTGTGATTATGCTGGGCTAAGTGGGAGATTTCCATATGTATAGGGGTCTTGTCCTCTGTCATAAGTCATGGGAGGTTTTTCCCATATATTTACAAGATTCTTTCTTCTCTCAGTGTCTGATGGGGTGATACTGGTATAACTTCATGGGTAAAGCTTCAGGGATAAAAGCGTCACTGTTCTATTGATGGACCTGTTAACATGGCACTTCTGTCAGTGTTCTGTCAAAAGGCACAGAACTTGTCAAGCTGGAAAACCACTGTTTTAGTCTTGAGCAAAACTTACTGAAACTAGAGGTCATAGAACAACTCTTTGGAGAGGTGGAAAAAAGTTAGACAAACAATAACATTCCTTTTATGGAGTCAGAAATTCAAAACAATAGCAGCTTCCATTCTGGTTACAGGCATGCATCACAGCCCAAAGCTAAAACACACATGGGGGAGGATTGCTCTGGCTGCTATTCCTGTACAGTGGTGTGGGTGTGAGAAGAGAAGAGCAGTGCACCAGAATAAACCACGTGTCAGCAGCACAGCCTGGAGAAGCCCTTGTGAGCAGGTTTTTAGTCTGCAGTTCAGAACTGAGCTTCACGGTCCCATCTCCCACTGCTGCTGCCTCCTTGTATTTCTCAGCATAAGTTTTTTGTACAGTGCTCAGTCAAATGGTTCAAAAACACATTGCATAGGAAATGCAACCCACCCACAAAAAGGAGTTTAGGTGTGGGTTTTGGTTGGTTGTTTTTTTCCTGATGCATGTTTGTGATCAGTTTCCCTGAGCAACACAACAGATGCTACACAAGCCCACCATGATCTACAGGCGTGAATACACTAATGCTATCTCCTAACAGTAGTCTGTGGATCTAGCTGGAAGACAGGCTGTGAGTGGGGGGATGGTTTTTGTCTACGTATTAACTGCAGAAGGTATGTTGCTGTAAATGGTACTTATTTTCTGCAGTATTATACCCTGTAAACAGAGTGAGCTTCCATTGATGGTGCCATACCACTGGTTTCTCTTTACAGCCAAATTATGCACAGCATCATCCATCCTGGTGAAGTACTTTTTTTTGTCACCCAATTATATGTTACCACTTGTCCTTGATGCATGAACAGGTAAAGTCTATTTTTATGATATAGATCAAAGTCCTATTGAGATATTATGGAGACAGCATCTCTCTTGAGAAGAGACTAATCTGAAATGGGATGACTGAAAGGTATTTCAAATGCGGTAATCATTACTAAGCACTGATACGGGCTTCTCCATCCAAGAAGCAACTCCACAAAGCTTTCACTGGTACCAAGGAAGGAAGTGAACTCTTTGAACTATTTTCTCCATGGCATCCAACAGGCAAATCAAGGTCTGAAAGTAGTCTGTTCTTTGCAGCACCACATAAGAAATGTCTGTAGACCCACAGAGCCTTCTCTGTGCCATGTCAAATCCCTTGCTGTGGGTCCAGCCAGTACCCGAGTACTGACTCGTCTGTGAGTGTGATACAATGGCTTGTACTTTCAGGGTTGTCTTTGTTAGCTCCACCTGATTTATCAGATTCATCCTTTTATTAGGAGGCTGATTTCTTCCTTTGTTCTGCTACTGCTGCCAGCCTTGATCACCCAATTTTCTCTTCTTCCAGTGGTACTTCTAACACTTGGTTCTGCGGATCTGACCAGGAGAACTCCCTGTCAGCAATAACTGGAGCTAACATATGCTCTCCAAGTTCTGCCTGAAAATCTGCCTGTTACTTCAGGTGTATTTGAGAAGGGTGTGGCAGGTGTCAGGCTGTGATCCCTATGGACCTGCATGTTACTTTAGATACTTACTTTGAGACTTCCACTTTGATTCTACAAGTACTTCCTGCTTCCAACATTGGTTTTTTTTCCCACAAGTTTGACTCTTAAGCTGTGGCTGTAAGAATTGCTGTATTCTTATGCTTAGGCAGTTTTCACCACAGCAGTGTCCACTTTGAATGCAAATGCCTCAAGTATCAAATTTAAAATAAAAAAGTGTAGTTATTGCTCTTACTTAAAATAATGCTTTTATCTCTCCCCACGTGTGTCCTTTGATTGTATCTGGAATTATGCTGTCTAAACAGTACTGTCAAGGTCTTTAGGGAGTGACCCCAGGTCTCTTGAGGAATAATGAACATCAATCAAAAGATGTTCCTGTTATGTAAACACATGTTGTTGTACAAAGGTAACTATCTTAGACGCAGGAGCATATATTTGGAAGGGAGCTGATAGATGTTTGAGGAAAAAATTAATCCAGGTTTTCAAGTTGTCTATTTCTTTTTTATTAGCTTATTCAAATCAAAATCTGGGCACTCTTTGTATGGTGACAGCACATGGAGAAAACAGTCTGTTGTGTTACATGCTATGAAAATAAATTATCAAAATTATCTCAGCACTTAGTTTCAGTGCAGATTAAAGCATACACCGTTAAGAACTCTGGAAACATGAACTGGTGCAAGTACCTATTGGAGGTAATAGCACACCACCTCTCTACCATTTTTCATGTCCAAAGGAAGTAGTATGAATTTTATTTCCAATTTCTGGCCCTCACAACTGCACGTACTCGTCACAGCAAAAAAAAATTTACAGTTGGTTCTTGAACTTACGTGTAGATAGAGTACAAATAACAGCTGTGAGTTACTATACTTGTTTTTTGCATTAGGTGTACACCTAAAATACCAGATTTAAAGCAGGTTTTGGCAGATAATGTGCATTAAGAAGGTCTTTGATGTGTTTTGAAAAATTGTCCAAGTCCTGTCTTCAAGAGATGAGAGTCTGTATCTCCCTGTGTCACACCACCTTAATGTGTCTCTGTGTCCTGCAATTAATGGAACTTACTGATAAATACCTGCAAGAAATTCAAGTGCTCATATTTTATGTTCTTAAAATTAGTTCTTAGGGTGGGTGGGTGCTAGTGCTTTTGAAGATGTAGATGTTATATAAAAACCTGTACAGCATCTCATGTCATGAGGAGAAATTCTGCATATAATTTAAAGAAAAGGCTACTGTTCAGCTTCTGATGAAAGTTGATAGTCCTTACTCAATGGCCACTATGAGGAGAGTGAAGTCTAGGGAATCATCTTCCTTGTGCATTTAACTGGTCAGCAAAAGGAAGAGATTGCAGCTAGAAATGTGCAGCTGTGGGAGCTTGAAGGCCACCGTAGCCTTGAAGGCCACATGTACCAATCACACTTTTTCCTTTTTCCCATCAGCCTCTAAGAGGCAAATAATATTCCTCATCAGACAGCAATCTTCTATCCCAGAAACACTGGGAAAATGAATAGAAGATTCCATGTCTTTCACCAAAAACTAGCTTCCATCTGAATTTCTCTCAAAACTCATAATCTAGTATTTTATACTTTCCTTGGGGATTGCCTTGCCCTTGGCAGAGTCTGGGGTGGTGTAGGATATGCTTCTTCTGTCAAAAAGATAGTGTGAAGAAGCACTTAGGGAAACATTTCCATTCACAGATGTGAGGAATCTTTGCTCATGCTCAGTGACCTGGCTGGCCGGTGGTAATTATCACCCTTGTCTGGAAACCAGTATAATCCTAATAATTTGGTGCTCTGCTTGAGCTAGTAAGACTTGCTTTTTAGTCTTGGGAAAATAGGGTAATGTATTGAAACATTACTAGTAATCCTTTAGAAGCTGATGATTAACAGCAGATGAACAAATGGTTTGTTGTAAGGTGATGAGTGTTTTGTATTGTAACATAAGCTTATAAAGAATTAAGTTAGCTAATAACTAGATACAAATTGTCTCCCTCTTTATTTCCAAAGGAAGGAATTTATGTAGAAGAATAACTCAACAAGTACATTGCTGTGAGATCAGTCAGATGTATATGTGGATTCCCTAGTTTCATAAAGTACTTAATTAGTTTTGCCAGTTATTTTCCTGTAATAAATGTGTGATTATTTTTGTGTAGTGGAAAATACTTGTATATATGATATATCTTAAAAAGATAACCAGAATTTTCAGAACTGAGCATTGAAGTTTAGGTTTAAATCCATACTTAAGTGTATATAGTGTTGTTAAGTGTGGATTTATGGCCCTAGCTTCAAAACTCTTTCCTTAAAACCTTTGATTAAATTCCTTTGTCTTACCTCTGCAGTTGTGGAGGCTGATGTCTTTGATTGAAAGATTTTATTCATGGCAAATTTAACATAGGGCTTTCTGGGCTTTCTGTCTTAGACAGGTATGTCTGTGTTCCAAGGGTCTTAGTAGGAATAGGTGAATGTAAGAAAATAGAAGGGATTTCTTATTTGTTTTAATAACTCATGTATGCTTATGCATCAGGAATAACATGCTACATCTATTGGCATATCTAATTCATGGTGCTTTTTTTGTATGTTGAAAGATAAATAATACTTGTCTAGCTCTGCTTTGGGCTATATCCTTGCAGCTTTCTGATGTGATCAGAACCAGGTCTGAAGTCTCCAGATCTGGTTCTGATCTGATCAGAATCAGGTCTGAAGTACTAGAAAATAAAAATGTACAAGTGATAGTAGTAAATGTAATAAAATAATGCATATAAAAGTAACAGTAATACATGAAATAGAAATCTTCTATAAGAAGTTTTTATTTAATCTGGTCTTGTGTGTAAGTGCTGGCCAAAATAAAAATCATGTTTTTCCTCAGGTGAGAGACCTCTCTATTGCATATTTCCTGGTTGGACTAACATACCTGTATGTTGGAGTGATAATTTTTGCATCTTTTCCTTCTCCACCATTATCCAAAGAATGTATTGAACAGGTGAGATATTTTACTGCAGTATATGTCTCGTGGAATCACAAAATGGGTTTTCTGGGGAGGACCAAAGTGGGTCAAGTGGTCCAACCTCCCTGCTCAAGCAGGACCATCCCAGAGCATATGGCAGAGGATTGCATCCAGATGTTTCTGGAATATCTTCATTGAGGGAGACTCCAGAACCTCTATGGACGATCTGTTCCAGTGCACAGTCACTCACACTGTGAAGTTCTTCCTCGTGTTCAGGGGGAACTTTCTGTGCATCAGTTTCTGCCCATTGCCTCTTGTCCTATTGTTCGCCACTACTAAGAAGAACCAGATCCATCTTCATGGCACCCTCCTTTCAGATACCTGTGTACATTGATGAGGTGCAACAGGAACAGGCTCAGCTCCCCGAGCTTTTCCTTGTAAGAGAGATGCTCCAGTCCCTTGATCATCTTTGTAGCCCTGGACCTGCTCCAGGAGCTCCATGTCTGTTGTACTGAGAAGCCCAGAACTGGACACAGCACTCCAGATGTGCCACACCAGGGCTCAGTAGAAGGGCAGGATCACCTACCTTGACCTGCTGGCAATGCTCTTCCTAATACATGCCAAGATACCATATTTGTCCTTAACCTTTTAATAAATATGCAATAACAACCCCCAGCTTCATCATTCACCCAGGCAGGTGCATCTGCACTTGAGTGTGGTCATTGGTGGGAAACTTTGTGGGCACTACCACAAACAGATGAGTAATGCTTATGTTATCTCATTTATATTCATAAATGGTTCCAAATATTTTGGTGAAAAACAAACATTTAATAAATACTCTGTGAAAGTTATGAAGGACCAAAATGAACAAGTGAACAATTGAACTTTTCATTTCTTTAGCTTCTTTAATCCAGCGAAGTGTGTTCAGTGACTCATTGGGATTCCAGAAGAAATAGAATGTGAAAACAGGCTTGTTTAGATAGGAGTCCTCACTGCAATTATGTTTGAAGTATGCCATTCTGGAGTCTAATGCTCTGGTGAATCTTGCCAGCAGAGTTCTTCAGATAATAGCACCACATGAAGGCTAATAGCACCTTGTGAAGGCTAAAAACTCTTATCTGCTTCTAGGCAAAACTGATTTCCACATCCTAAATTGCTTCAGAGATAGCAGTTATCAATGGGGGATCCATTTTATGCCAGGTGTTCTATAGCCCAGGTATAATATTTAGCAATAAGGCAGCATTTAAAGCCTTCCTCTCACTGTGGATTAGTTAGAACTGGTACCACAGTTAAACCATTAAATTATTTTTTAACCACAGGATGAAATCCACAGTTAAATAATAGATAATGAGTGATTTTCTTCCCATTTATTTTCGGTAGCTATCTCAGATACTTATGAAGCCATTTTTATATTTCTGTGATATTTAAGTCTTAGAATACTTTTTCAGATGTTCCCACGAGTAGTGTATGATCCCTTCCACATTTGTATGTAATGCAGTTTTACTCACTAAGTAACTGTTTTTAATAAGTAGGTATGATATGACAGATAAAAGGAGCATATTAATTCATCTGCCTAAGAGGTCAGGTGGCATTTCCACAGCCTGGATTGTTTTGGGATGTTCAGAAAATCAGAAAGCAATTAGTTATGTAATATTAACATTAACACTGACATCAGCTTAGTAATATTCAAAAATTGGTTGTTATTTGGTGGCAAGGTAGTTGTAAAAGAAGGATAGGGTTTTTCATCTTATGGAGTTCATTTAGCAATTGTAGTTGTTCGGATTTTGTCCCATTCTTTCTGGTACATAGATACTGAAACCCAGCAGATATATGCAAATAAGCCACCATTGATATGTAACATTACTTATATGTTTAGAATTTTCTAGATAACTTTCCCAGTGATGACATCATGTCATTTGTTGCAAGAATATTCCTGCTGTTCCAAATGATGACGGTATACCCACTCTTGGGCTATCTGGCACGAGTTCAGCTGTTAAGACAGTTTTTTGGAAATGCTTACCCAAGGTAAGAAGTCTTGTCTTGACAGTAGTTTGGCACACTCTGCTCTAACTGGCTTTCTGTTGTCAGAAATTTGGCTAGGTTTTTGTGGATTTTCTTTGTAGATTAGTTTAATTTCTTATGCTAGTTTCACAGAGTTTGTAGAGTCAGGATGAACAGGCACACCTGCAGATCAGAACTGTTACAGTTTGCCAGAGCAGAATAAGGGGGGGGGGGTTCTTTTAGTTTAGCTCTTCATTTTATCAATAAATAGTAATTTTGTCAACACTGTCTATTTGGGTTATGCAATTATATGACAAAAGAAAAGTTGTACAGGAAAAAACTGTTTAGTCCAGGAGCATTTAATCTAGCAATCCTTAAGCTGTGAAAAACATATATACTGCAGATACTAATCTTCCAGCATGCCGTTTTTGTTTTGATTGTGCATGATTAGTAATCATCCATCTGTTTTTAAACAGATCTAATAGCTAAGTGAGTTGTCAGTTGTGCTATCCAGGCTGCTGCTATGCTTATAAAAATAGCTTTTCACATGCTAATTTCAGAGATGAGCCACACCCTTGCATTTGTACAGTGTCTGTATGCCAGGAAGAGCTGATGCAGATTTCAGTTTTAGTTTGGTTTCTTAAATAAAACCTAGGACTTTTATATTTGGAGTACTGGAGTACTGAATTTGTTACAGCTGAGAAGTTACCATTTATCTCCAAGTTTCTTATTTTGTATTGTGAATTACTGTTGATGGAGGAAAGGAAAAAAAATCTCAGGAAGGAATGTGTGTGTGTTTCCTCTGTGGCATCAGCAGTTCAGGTCTGTAGAGATGTTGTTCCAAGTTTCAGGTTTCTTCTGAGTCCTGAAATAGGTTCTAGAAACTGAATGCCTAAAATTAGGCAGTGAAATAAGTGCTTACTTTTTTTGACTTGGAATTGTATGCAGTTCAACATTGGGATTTTTAGGAACTGCTGCAAGTTACTGTTGGAAACAAGGCCATTTATTTAAGTGCTAAAGATGGATTTCACTGGGAAATAGTCTTGTCCTTTATATTATATGGATCTGCCTTTTCCTATTTCCTCCCTCTAGTTACTCTCTGTCCAGAATGGTTTTCATTTCTCCCATGGGCTCTCCTAGAACCTACAGCTTTATGCCAGTCTCAGGTTAATTCCAGCTTGCTGTTTTAAGCCTTCATAGTATGACGAATTTGATGATGCAGATGCTTGCTTGATTCTTGTTTCCAGGATGTCCTGTGCGTAGCTTCACATTTTTAAATTTACTTTTTTTTAAGACTCCTTATAGTGAAGTATTTAAAGCTTCTGAGAAGTCAAAAATGGTTTCTAGGAAGCCATATAAGTCTCTCCAACTTATACTGATAAGGTAGCATATTGGCTGTAGCATAATGGACTGTCTCTTGCTCTCTAGCATCCCAGGTGTCTCAAATACAGCACAGAAATCACTGAATTACCCTGCCTCTGGCTTCTGTGCATTTACAAGGTCAGCTCTTGTTTTTTTCTATGCAGTGAAGGCTTACTGAAGGCTAGTAGCAAGCCCAGGACATGTCTCTGGGAGGATAGTAAAATGGATGTGAAATGTGCCTTCATGACTGGTTTGCACCATTCACCTAATCTGACAAATCTCCTGTAGTAGCACTTTATCACCTCTCTAGGAAAAACTTCAGTGTTTTTGGTTTTCCCCAGAGCTTTTGTAGGGAAATATTTTGCAAATATGAGGCTGTTGCTCTTTCTGACATAGACTGATACCTTACTGGAGAGCCTGTTGATTCACTCTGAACAATCTACTTGGAAATACTGAGTTCTGTAGCTTTTTTGTGTGGGAAAATGAGCACTCTACTTATAGTTGAATATAGTTGAGTTCTTTTCTCAAAATCTTCATTAATCATGGCTAAGAGCTCTTGGGCAATATCTGATTGATCTGCAGAGATTCATGCTTTACCTCTTAGATGTCTGTATAAGGTGAATATATGGAGGAGAATATCCCTGGGTCACATGCCTGGAGAAATTGTTGTGTGAGTAGTGAACTCAAAGCATGAAAAAGGAGGCAAAGAATAGGATCTCTTTTGGCAACCTAGCCTCGTTTAGCCCTGTAATTCTATGTGCTAGATCACATGTATTTTCATAGATTTCTTAGATTTCATAATTTCTTAGATTAAGTTTTCTTTACAGCTGAGAGAAATATTATCAAATTGCCTTCTTTCCTTTGGTCCAAGTCTCCATTAGAAAGTTTCTTATATTCATTTTTAAGCTGTTGGTTACTTTACATGGAAGCTCACTGATTTTAAGTCAGGTTTCTTCACATCAGCAGTTATTTGCAGGTATGGATACCTGCTGCTGCTGTGCATGGAGTTAACAGAAACCCATTAAGTTAACAAGTGGAATACTAAGAATTCTATATGGATACAACTTATCCTATTTTTTCTGGTAAACCATGGATTATAACTGGATCATAATGAGAAAGGGATCTCGTCAACGGAGCTTTTATTGTCTGAAGAATTGATTTTCATCTCTTTTGACTCGTGCTTTCTAGATACTTTGTAGTGCTATTTTTCTGTTAACAACTCTTTGCTGTGTACCTATGCTGTATCTTACTAAACCATAGTCTTGAGTGATGAGGCAGCTCAGCCTCTCCAGACTTCAAAGCTTAAACAGACAATATCTAACTTTTCTTTTCCCAGGTTTCCCAACAGATATAAACTGAACAGTGGTAGCTTGCTTATCTGAAAGGAAATGAGAAAGAGGATTCTCCTTGTTCTGATGTACACATATCAGTGATCTATGTCTCTGCCTATCTTGAAATCAAATACATATATAGATATAGTAGTCTTCTTACAGGCATCATCACATAGAATCATACAGTGGTTTGGATTGGAAAGGACCTTGAAGATCATGTAGTGCCAACTCCGCTGCTATTGGCAGGGACAGCTTTGTCTAGACCAGTTGCTCAGACCCCCATCCAAACTGGTCTTGAACACTTCCAGAGGTGGAGCATCCACAGCTTTCCTATTAGGCAACCTATTCCAGTGTATCATCACCCTCACAGTAGAGTTTCTTCCATATATTTAACCTAAATTTCCCCTCTTTCAGTGTGCACCCATTCCCCCTTGCTCTGTCACTCCAGTTCCTATCAGAGAATCCCTCTCCACCCTCCCTGTGGGCCCCTTCAGATACTGGAAGGCGTCTGTGAGGTCCCCTCACAATCCTCTCTTCTCCAGGCTGAAGAACCCCAGCTTGCTCAGCCTGTCCTCACAGCAGGGTGCTCCAGCCCTCTCAGCAACCTCCTGGCCCTGCTCTGGACTTGTTTTAACAACTCCTTGTCATCGTGCTGGGGACGCCAGGGCTGGATGCAGTGCTCCAGGGAGGTCTGAGCAGAGCACAGGGGTAGAACCCCTCACTCAGCCCACTGGCCAAAGCTGCTCTGGATGCAGCCCAGGATTCCCATGGCTTTCTGGGCTGGGAGCTCTCACTGAGAGCTCATGGTGAGTGTTGCATCAGCCATCAGCCCCAAGTCCTTCCCATGGGGCTCCTCCTTCTCTGCCCAGCCTGTGGGGCATCTTTGGATGTCATCTTCTGCCGGATGGCATCTTCTCAATCTGTGTCTCACAAACAGGATGAAACCCTGACTGGTTGCAGACTTAGGATTTATTACCTGTCTGTATCATACACGCAAAAAGCAAGAGTACACAGGGAAGTAACAACATCCATGCAAATCCAGATCAGAGACAAGATGGCAGCTTATGCAAAGCCTTTTTCTACATATTCTTTAAACCAGTAGCATAAAAGGAAAGGTGCCAATTCATTGTACTTTAACCATAAGAAAAGGACCCATGTGGGTTTAACATTAACAAAAGGTCTTCTATGAAACCTCAAACAATGCACAATAATTCATTATTTAAGGTTGAAACTTTTTCTGTCTTTGCAAAGTATATATCTAGGACTTTTCACATCTTGAACTTTCAATAAGTTCTTGTTTTTTCTTGTTCCTTATGATAAATATAAATATACTCACTTGGTTCTTAACTTTCTAGCATCCCATGAGAAGATTTAGAAATTTCCCAGCCTTTCTTAGCTTTATGTCTACCTTCTGCAGCCTTTTTGCAATTTCTAAAGTCTTTTACCTTTTTATATTCCTACAGCATCCCTTCCCTCCAGCATGTCCACTGCATCATACAAAGCTTCCTCCTGAAGTTGCACTCAATCCACAAATCCTTCAGCCTACTGTACTTCCTACAAAAGATTTAGAATTGAATGAAGATGTTCTAATTCCTTCTTTTATTTTGCAAAATGTATGCTAGTAAACAGATTACAACAGGGAAAGTGATGTACAGGGACAAAATCCAAGGAACTGTTCATTCTCTCTGCTCTCCTCAGTGTTGTTAAGGAAAGCCAAAATTTTGTGGATTGGGTAATGACTTTCTTTTCTAAAATGAGACATGTTTGTAATAGCATCATTTAACAGCTGATTTAGGGCCACATGCATCTGCTTTATCTGCTGTTACTTGCTTGACTCTGGATCTTCTTACATGTACAGAAGGCCAATTTTTTTATTATGTTACTGGCTCTTCGCTACAGTAATATTTGTGACAGAGATTCCCTTGATTAATTATATGGTGTGTATAAAAAGTGCTTTAAACAGTCATCTGATGATTTTTTAAAACTTCTTAACATCTTTCCTGTTAAATAGTAGATAGACAGGTTAATAACAGATAGACAAAAATTACTTAGCTATCCTTAATGATTGTCATCCCTTTACTCCATGGCAGCCCAGCAGACCTGCCAGTTCTCCCACTGTCTGTCTCCCAGAAGATGTATGTCTTCTGATGCAATGAAATACATTTCTTCTGTTTGCATGCATGTTTGTTTGCCTGCTCTTCATCTTAACTTCTGCCTAGCTTCTCTTAAAGGTGTGATTCATTGTCTTTTGACCAATGTCACTTGAGCGAGATTTCCAGGAAGAAAATGCATTTTTAGATACAGAAACCTCTCAAAAATTCTTACTTGGGTGATCCTGATTTTCTTCTTTCCTTGCTTTCCAGTTTCCCTTATTATGTGTGTTCATCCTGTGACTATACGCTGAGTTTCAAACTTTTAAAAGAACTTAAAATTTGAGGGGATTTAAAATCAGTTTCTGTCTTTAAATTTCCCCTATGCTAGGGTTTGGTTTCACTGTTTTTGACATGATTCTTACTTTGAGGATGGCAAAGTTAATTAGATATATTTGGTCACTGATGTTCAGTGAGTTAAGTGTAGCTACCGCTTCCACGGGAGAGAACTTGAGCAAGCCCTTTAATGATCTTCTGGCATACAAGGTTGTTTCTCCACTCTGTCAATCTGAAAGGTTAACCTTGCCAGGAGAAAAAAAGCAAGACATAGGGGAAAGCTGGCATTTTCTTCTAATCTTTTTTTGTTCTCCTTTCCATTACCATTTTTGTGGGATTGCACTATTTTTGCAGGTGAGCAGTGATTCCCTTTATAGAAAAGAGCTAGAATCTTCATCTGCCCAGCTGATAGTATGGAGACTGAGGGCAAAATATAAAACAGTTGTCATGGGTGTGCTTCCTTTGTGAATTCTCCTTCAGGCAGCCCAACCTATGCCTCAGAGCAGTAGCCCTAACCAGGCTTCCCAGGCAGACAGTCCAGCCCTGGCATGGGCTGCCCAGCTCTGCTGCCATTGACCATGACAAAGAAAGTTACACCCCCTTAGAAAATACTTGTGTGTGACCAGGGTGAAAAAGCACAAACAGGCCAAATCTTTTCTAATCTCTAATGTCCTCTAAATACTTTTGTTCATATAATTGTAATAAGCAGTGGTGTGGATATTTCTCCTGCCTCCAAATGCTGTTTTCCTGACTGTCCTCTTGCAATGTGTGGTGAGCATTAATTTTACTATAAGCCAGTGTCAGGCTAAATCCGAACAATTCAGAACTTACTAATTTCTCACGGGCTATGAGAAATGCTTGTCCTGTCTACAGCATGGAGCACTAGACTCTTAAGAAAAGTACTGTCTCAAATAATGTAGCTACTTGTAGCCCTAGGTATCAGATTTTTCTTTATTCAGAAGGGTAAGTTCTTTCTGTAAGCAGTAATGCCTTTCTCTCCATGAAGATTGAGAGTTCTTTCCCATCCTGGAGATGAGCTGAGATGTGACTATCTGCCTAGGTAAAAGAAAGGTTTTGCAAATTAATCACAACTCAGGCTGTTTCAAAAGGTAAAGGAGCATGGACATTCCAGGGGAGGAATGCTGTGTAATTTTTCACATTGAAATAGATAGGAGCAAAGCCTTTTCAGACCTGATTTTGGTACTGTTCTTGAGGAATCTGATTAATTTTGACAATAAAAACTACAAAGCACTACTCTACAAGTACTGAATTGCTTTGGAGACTTCAGCATTTGAGAAACATTGCTTTCAATTGAGCCAGACCACACTGGCTCAGAACACTCCGCTAACCTAATAATCCTTTCCCGGATAAAGAAATTGAAAAATGTTTCATTTCATAGCAAAGATACAGACACCCCTATTTGCTTTCAAAATTTAAAAGAATCTAGAAGTAATTTTTTTTAAACAACAGCTTTGAACAACAAAATTACATCTTCAAAGCATTCCAGAATAAAATACTTAGAGATTTTTTCAGTTTTTCTGCTAAAATACTGTGAAGTGACACAAATTTTCAGAACGTTTTTGAATTAGTAAGCCTGCACTGATTTTAGTCCCTCTTGCTAAAAAAAAAATAATCTCAGCAAAAAGAGAATGGAAGAAGGGCTGTCATTTTCTGTGTCCATAAACTTTCTGCTTCATTTGTGTGATAGTAAGAGTTGCGATCTGCCATGTGTAGGGAGACAGGAAGTAGTTTTTAATGGCAGATGCTTTTTTGTGAACAAGTCAGCAAACTGGCTTTTCTTAGCAGTATTAGAGAAGGTGTACATATTTGGTCCCTAAGAAGTCTGATTCTTGGGATTTTATTTTTTGTTCGCGGGTCTTACCAGTTAAGTTTTTTTTTTTAAACGTACACAGCTGCTGTAGTCCATCACAGTCAATCTCTAAGGCACCCCTCTTGTACCACTATTAAAATGTCATGTACAAAATTGAAGATTTTTTTTGTGTTTTTGAATAAATTTTAGAGCTTAAATTATTCCTTTGTATTTTAATTGCCTTCATTTCCCTCAACTTTAATGAGACTATTCTATGTCTTTAATCTTTCTTCCTAACCTGGAAACTAGCAGGCGGCCTTTCAGCCACAGCCATGGAAGTTGTCACTTTTAAGTTTGTTAGTTAGTTGCATCCTCCATAATACACATATTTTCTACAGTGAAGAAAAAATTAGCCTTGGCTTACAGGTTTTGTATATTTTAGAACATTATATCCTCCAGAAAAAGAAACAAAAGTGTATATATGTATCCTCTGTGAGAATTCTTTTTTTCCCTTCATAGAAACAGCTGTGTGACCAAAATATCACAGGTTTTTATTCTATTTTCTGACTTTACCTTATACTAAAATATGCCAACATTTCATATTCCCGAAAGAAAAGTGATACTTTCTGAGTCTCAGCTCTGTGCATAACTGCAATGAATTTGTCTGATGCAGTAAAAGCTGTTTTTGCAGAACAGAAAATCTACAGAAATTTTTCTCATCCTTAATGCAAAAGGAAAGCAACAGGAAATTATTTGTAAAAACAAATGCAGTAAAAAATTTCAACATAAATAGGGCAGGAGCAAGAAAGTTCATTACAGTTCATATACTGTAAGACATCCAACATTTTAAATGTTTGTCCTCTATCAAAATACAGTAAAGTTCAAATTTTAATAGTGTGTGTAATGTTTTCCATTTGATGCATATTTGCCTTTCTTCTGGTTTCCATTAGTTTGCTTTGAGCAATTCAGATCATTCTGCAAACAAGCTAATTCTTTCTTGTGAGAATTAAGTTACACAGTTTCTTTGGTGTTTGAATATCCATCTGAAATACTTGAGTGCTGAGTACCATGTATGATGTTTTTTTGTAAGAATTGCCAAATTACACATTCCTATTCCTTAAGAATATTTTGAGTCAAAATACTAGATATTTAGAAATTGGCACTCTGAATATTCAGTAGATGACATGTTTGCTGTGAAATTAATTAGCTTTAATAGAATGAGTTATGCAAATGAAAACACCATCCAGTAATGTACCAGTTAAATGTTAGAGTAAATGAAGGACAGTGGTGGTATTTTATAATAAATATAACAGATTTTAACATTCTTTCCTCACTTTCCTGTAGCCTTTTCCATGTACTTATCCTGAACCTAGCCATTGTAGGAGCTGGAGTAGCAATGGCAAGATTTTATCCAAATATAGGAGGTATCATAAGGTGAGTGTTGTGGTATTCCTATGTTTGTGTCTTGATGTTGAAAAAAAGCATTAATAATTGCATTTTTATATTTTGTGAAGATTTAAGCTATAAATAATGATTTGGTGTGTAAACAATCAGCTGGCAAAATTCTGACATCTGTCTCTGTGTCTGAGGTGGTTGAGTTTTACTGGAGCTGTATCTTAGGACCTTGCAACTCCACTCATAAAAGAATATGGTGCCAGAAGAAAGGTTGCTTTGTTCCTGTGTTCTTCTCCCAAGTATCTCTTTTGTATTAAGACCAATTTAACTTGGATGGAAGGTCCATAATAAAAATCCAAGAAAACAAGTAACTTTAAAAGGAAAAGTGGCATCAAAGTTGTGCCTCTGAATGATATCTTAAATTTACTATGTTGAAGAAAAGCTAAGATTTCTATAATTAAAAAATATTAGAGGAAATAGTAAGGAGTCTTACTTTACTATATTTGGTGTCAACATATTTATATGCATTGTCATTTATTCTTGGTGTGTATCTTTCCTAAAGCAACCAAGAGAGGGAGGTGTTTAAAAATACAGAAATCTGCAATTATAAAACCAGAATGACAGGTTTATGTCTGACTAAAGTAGCAAAATAACTTAATTTTGCTCAGTGGCTGATCTTTGATGGTTTTCCCCATTTCCTCTTTTTCTTGTCTCTCCTTATAGTAAATTTTTTTTTGTATTGCAGTAATAGAGATAGTCAAGTTAATTATCATCACAGTCACTTAGAATGATAGAATAGACGTTAAGGTTGGAAGGGACCTTGAAGATCATCTAGTTCCGATCTCCTGCCATGGGCAAGGAGCACCTGCCGCTAGACCAGGCTGCTCAGAGTCCCATCCTACCCAGGCTTGAATGTTTCCAGGGACAGGACATCCACAGCTTTCCTGGGCAGCCTGTTACAATGTCTCAGCACCCTGACAGGAGAGAATTTCTTCCTAATACTTAATTTGGTTAAACATTGTGTAATACTTGCCTCTGTTTGCAAACTGGTTCTTTTCTCTTCTTATATGTCTATATTGTGTAGATTAACCAAGCACACTGAACAGTGGATTTCCATCAGATAAATTGTCTTTATACATTCTAACTTGTATGCTTGCAAGTTAGACTGATTGTTCCTTGGAAAGGAATGTTCAAACATATGAAACAAAATATGTTGTTACTTAATAACATTTGGCTGCTTAGTAGGTGAAAATAATGAGAACATTTTTGTAAGCAAGGGATAAGTTAGAAAAAGAACAGTTAAATGTGGCAAGTACATTTCTCACACTTTCAAGATTTTTTATAGAAGTGCACAGAGAGAAATGGAAAACAAAACAACTTTTATTTCTGCTTCTTATTTTTTTTATGTAGAATGTGTTTGGAGAATTGTTTACCTGGAGTGAGTGCTTAATTAGATTCTAGTGAGGATTGTTTGAGCCTGATGGCCAATCCAATCCACCTGTGTCTGGACTCTCGCAAGCAGGGTCACGAGTTAGTTAGATTAGAGATAGAGTAAGAGAAAGTAATATGTAGTTTTTAGTATCCTCCTTTTATATAATATATTAATATATTTTATCATAATTATAATAAATAAATAATTCGGCCTTCTAAATTAAGTCAGACATCGTCATTTCTTCCCACTGAGTTTGCCTGCATCTACAACAGTTAAATGTTTCCCTTGCTGTGGTTGATCATGTTACCAGAAGGGCATTTCTGGGCATGTTCCTTTTAGGTCTGAAGAATGATTTGCTAGAAGCTCATTAAATAAATTAAAATAAGAACTGCAGATTCAGGAACATTTCTATATTTAAATGCTTTAATATGTGTTCTCAGATGGCTGGGGTGCAATGAGGTTTACAGTTCTGACAGTAAACGATGTCTAACAGAGGATGCACTGTCCAGTCTCTTTCTGTTGCATGTTGACAAATTTCCCCAAAGAAGGTTGAAAGATCAAATCTTAAGTAAGGGTTTTGGTCCCCAACAGCATCACAGGGTGTGACTGAAAGGACAGAGCCTTGTCAGAATGCAGGTACAAGCACTCTGTACAGAGTGCAGGTACAAGCAGGGGGCTGAACAACACAGAGAGTGGTAATTATGTGCTATGAAGGAGGTAGTGGTCAGTAAGGAACAGAAATTGATGTTTAGCAATTGCAGAGATTCAGTATTCATCCAGATTGTTCATTGGTTTGGCGGGGGGAAATGACAACAAATGGCAATAAATGCAAAGCATTCATTCTTTTTTTTTAATTTTTTTCCTTCCCTCTTCCCTCTCTTTCCTCAGATACTCTGGAGCAACATGTGGTCTGGCCTTTGTTTTCGTGTATCCATCCCTCATCTACATGATCACCCTGCACCGTGCTGGGCAACTGACATGGCCCGCACTGATTATTCACATTTTTATAATCCTCCTTGGACTGGCTAATCTGATTGCACAATTCCTATTGTGAAAACTCCCTTTTCTCCAGTGGTTGTCACAATTGGTACTGCGATATTTGGCAACAGCCTTGAGCAACACTGTGAGGCATGAGGACTGGTCCTCAATGGGAGGATTTTGAGAAAACCTTCACCTTTGAAACAAATTCAAAACACATCATTCAAGTGCTTTACAGGAAATATGTCTTGCTTCTCTGAAATCACAATCTTATGAAAAGTGAAATGGTTCACATTTGAGTGATACAGTTCTCCTGGTTTTGTTGAAGGTACATCAAAAATTAACAATGCTCAAATACTTTAATATTTTACAGCACATTTCTCCAAACAAAGCTTCCAGCCTCAAGCTGTGGAAGTCTTTCCTCCAAATGAACTGTGCTTACCTTGATTAGCAGACATGCTTTCTCAGTATTGTTCAGTGATTCTTTGAAATGCTCTTTTTTTGCAGTTATTTTCCTGATTTGTTTGGAAAATGAAGAATTTATTATCTTTCTTCCTTTTTTTTAGGTTAATTTATAGTCACTTGGGTCAAAATGCACTCTTAATTTTGAATACACTATTAAATTGTTTTGGCAATATTTTTCCTCTAGGAAATTCCAACAATGAGAAACAATAAACTCATGTTTCAGTGTTTTATTCAGAACCAATATGTACACAACTTATTTGTGATCTTACAATACAAAAAAAGCGAGGAGGATAAAAAAAATTAGAAGAAGAAAATTAAAATCAGTATTCCAGGCTTGACCTCAGTTCAACTCTGTTACTGAGCTATTATGTGCTGTGAAGTTGTCTTGTCAGGAGCCACATGTGGTTTTTATGGATGCATGGTGTACACAGCATTTGTTCATCACAGGCCTTCCCTTGTAGGGTCTTCCTCTGGTGGTCTCTCACTTCCCCACTACATATATTACTCTAGACATTTTGGATTGTGAGCATTTTGGACGTGACAAAGCCAGCAGTCTTCAAAATTGTGGATGAAATGAAACAATATAAGTTTTAAATAATTTTTAACAAAAGATGGAAGAATCTGGGAAGGTTTTGTTGTGGAGTTGGTTTTTTTTTTAACTTCTTGTTTATGACTTAAGAGAGTGTACATGCATAAATAAGCACATGGATACCTTCATCTACCTGCTGTAATTCTGTGTCTTAACCCAAAATATGCAGTAATTAAGTTGCCAGACACTAGTGTGGAATGTTATTTTTGTGGCTGGAGAGACAGTAGAAGCTCCTCTTTGTGCAGATTTTCAGTGCATTAAAATAATGAACAAGTGTAGAATAATTGAAAGAGAGCTCTGAGCAATACTAAATTCCAAAGTAAGTAAAAGAAGAAAAAAGTTGGAGTGGTGCAGTGTTTGTGAGGTAGGAGTTGGGAAAGATAATTACACTGCAGGGTAAGAGTTCATATTTTCATTAGAAAGACAGTGAAAAACATAACCTAGGTTATTACCATACTCCTCTGGAAAATTATGTGAATTTTTTTAGCAATAATGTAAATGTACTTGTTTTACTTGGGCTCATCAAACTGTGTAAAGGACAGTTTAGGACTGACTTTCCTAAATATGCTTTGATTTGTATGAAATACCAGAATATATGGGTTTGGAATACAGAATGCAGAATACAATGATTATTTCTGGTTGAAACTTTCTGTGCCTTTAAATTAGAATTGGAGAATACATCCATCATCTCTTCTGTATTAGAGAGAACTATCTGCTCCATCCTGATTATTTTCTCCTGTGTAGACTCTTACAAGAGAGGTAGTTGAAAACCAAAAGAAATAGAAGGACAAATTATACAGGTTTCCTAGCATTGTTGGCTTATTCACATGAAGCTCTTGTGCTTATTTATTGTAGGTTCAGTACTTAATTTAGGTACAAATTTAGGTACTGATGAATGCAGGCAATTTAATTTTATTATATCCTTCCATGTTCCATTTGAATATAATTCCATTATTTATATCCTTGTCATTGAAGGAGATAGTAAAATACCCATTGATTTTAGCAGAATTAAATTCTGTTAGGATCTAGTAGTCAACAGAAATTCCTAAGAAAGACAGAATTTTTGGTGAAGTGTCCTCATTGTGTCTTGTATCTATCTCTTTTTTCAGTTATGCACTGTACAATGGCTGAGTTGAAATTTAGAAGGAAATTATTCAGAACATTTATAGAAGACCGTTTTAGCTCTGTGTTAGATTCTTACTGCACTGTTTATTTATAGAAGCCTGTAAAACATTTGATTTGAATTACAAACTGGTAAGCATTAGAGTGATAGCAGGTGTTTCATTACACTGTCATCTCCTGAAGTACACTTTGTTATAAGAAAGTATTTTTTAATTTTACTATATGCAGTTGAGATTTTCACAAGCATAAGAAGCAAGTCAGGAGTTTGTAAGTAGATGGCATTTTCACGGATTCTCTTCTTTGTCAGCATCCTGAGTTAAATAATATCTTAAAATTTAATGGAAACTTAAATGCCTTAAAACACCAGAGGTAGATTGCAGTATCTTTTTTTGAGCAGGTACAAAATGTAGTTGTTTACAAACACACACACACTTCATCTGTAGTGATGACCAGCTAATTTCACTTCTTTAGATTCTGTATTCCAGGATATCATCATGTAGTTTAGCAAAGCACAGAATGTAGTATATTGACCCAGTGGTGTATTGTGAGATGTCATTTATTACCTTCTCACAGAAGAAAAATAATTTCTGCTGGAAATTTTGTAATATGTCTTTACACTTGAACTTTGCTGAAGTAAACTGTGAGGTGAAATACTTCTGGCTCTGGGCATTGACTAAGAATCTAAGGTTTTCTTCCTAACAGTACCAGGCTTCTTGTTTGGCACCATCCCTATCTCATTGTGCTCTGATAATCCAGCCCTCCATTTTATGTGATAACTCAGTGATGCAAACTGAAATTTTTTTTGCATGAGGTTTGAGCAGCTGCAGTCAATCCTCTGGGCTGATACCATCATGCTAAAATCCAGATCTCAGGATACATAAGGCGTTAACCCAGCATGACCTTCAAACATTGCCAAAGCCTAAGTAGCCAGGGGAATTCCCAGGAAGCTCCAAGAGCAGTTGTGGACATGCCTGTGTGGTGAATTTGTGGACACGTCTGTAGGTTATTACACACTTGGAGCACTGATGCCAAGGGATTAGTTTTTCAGTGGGAGTGTTGCGATGAACAGAATTATTTTCTAAAGACAAGGACAGATGCTATGGCTTTTAAGTCTGTCTTCTCTTAGGACTTGAGAAAGAACTATCTTCCCTATATGCTTGCACTAATCTCATTGCCTTCTCTGTAATGGCCTAGCATAATTTTATAATGTTATTGTAGCCAGATTCTCCCTTTCAGGTTCTAGTGGTCCTCATAATTTCTCCTATGTTTGTTGGCTCTCAGTTTTTCCTTTATTCTTCCAGTGTCTCACAGCTGCATCTGTTCCTACAAATAATTTTATCCTGTTCTGTCTGGATTGGCAATGCAATGTTAATGTATTAAATAATTTAGCTCAAAAGACCTGTGCAGCAAATATGAGCATTTGGGATTCAAACATTGTGTCATGTGAACAGAGGGTCTCGGGAAGGATATTTTATGTAACATTGCCTGTTTTCTTAGAGGTTCAGCCTTTCCAATGCCTGGTGTAAAAATACCTGAAGATAAAGGTATTTGATTGCAACACTGAACTCTTTGTCATGTTGATAGCTTGCCTGCCAACCTTCAGGCTGCTCCTTTCTCCACCAGACTTCTGTGCAAGGGTTGTCTTCTTTTATATGTCCATGGAACCTTTTTTCCCAAGGTTGCCAGACCAGTTGATTCCCCATTACTGCTCTAACCTGGGATCTCCCAGATTTAAGCGCTTGACTCTGGGCAAGTATTAATGAGTGTGCAAGGATATGTAGTCAGCCCTAAGGCTGATTAAACTAATTTGTGAAGTTTACTACACAAGTTTATATCCATCCATCCATGGATGTCTGGAAGACTGAGAGGCAGCACAAGTATAACTGAGTTATATCACAGCTGGAGCTCTGGTGGGGAGGAGGAGAGACTTCCTGGAATACTGACACAGTCAAAGCTAGCATGTACAGTCTGCACTATGGGAAGTCCAGGAGACTCCTGTGTACAGGAGCCAGACTGATGCTGCAGTCTCCAGGTTCTGCAGTAAAATGGTAGTGAGGGAGGTGAGAGAGATGGTAGCCTCTGGAAAGTATGTTTTTGCCTTACAGGATGTTGTGCTTCAGAGGACATCTGCACTAAACATCTGTCACCTTTATAACAGATAAAAAGATACCTACCTGAGGAAAAGTTAATAATGGGAGAAGGGTTAGTGCTTGGCAATAAATGGTACTGCTACCAATAAAACAGCATCTCTCTTTCCTTCAGCTGGAAGCAAAAATTAATTCCTGTGGGCAGGTGACAAAGTCTGGGAGCTGTCTTCAGAAAAAAAAATATGCTATTTTAGTAGATTTTTCAATATTTCTTAATAGGAATTAAAATACTAGTGATAGACAAAGCACTGATATGTTTGGATTAGCTGATTATACTGTGCTTAATGGGAGAGTACAGTGTAAGCTTTTTCCTCTGAGTTGGTATTCTACAAGATTAGGACCATGATCAGTGTGTTCAATGCCTTTGCACTTGAAAACACCATTAAACTTCTCTTGGAAAGGAGCAGGACTCAACTTGCCACATCGTTGCTACCTCTGCCTGCTGTAATTGCAGAAGGTGGAACCAGTGCCACATAACCATAGCTCTATGGTTTGTATTTCCAACACCAAATGATCCAAGAGGGGCAGGAAGGGTCTCTCTTTTTTAAAAAATGTACTTAATTGTGGCTTTTCTTATATACCTCCTTTTTGTAATCCTGAAATAGATTAAACAGTATAGATGAAAAACGCAACTTTTTTTGGTCACATCTCAGTATGCTTGTATTGCAGCTTGGCTAAAGCTCATTGAATTATTTCCAATAGCCCAAAAACTTTAAAAACTGCTGTCCATGTGTTTCCTTTCATAATTGTTTGAATGACCTTTTTTCAATTCTGTGAACATTGTTAACTTCTGACATTTCATTAAACTGTTAGAGGAAGTTGAGATTAGTCAGGTCTTTTCAAATCAACACAGCAAAGTCATTCAGCTGCAATAGGAGGGGAGGGGAAATGCCCACACATTTGAGTACCAGGCTAGGTACCAAATGCCATACCAAAGAGAGACATTGTCCCACTGCCCATCTGGCTTCTTCTCTTAGAGCAAAAGAAGGTGATTTACAAGATTACCACAGCAGATTCAAATTTTCAGGTCTGGCATGGGAAGAGAGGAAAGGCTGTTTGCTGCTTTTTTATTTCTCTCTTCAATTAATACTTCTAATTTTTTTACTTTTTTTTTTACTTTTTTTTTTTTTTTTTAATAGTAAGAGCCCAAGTTAGCCTAAGTAAATTCTTGTACATCCCTTCACCTTCCAGCCTAAGAGTTGAAGGTATTTGGCTGGTACAGAACAGCAGAGACAATGAAGATGATTTCCAGGAACACTTTGTGGTGGCTTTGTGTGTTTGGAATGTGGAAGAGCTCCTGGTTGCTCTGCATTTCTTCTACAGAGGTGTAAAACTCTTCAGTAAGGGAAGGCTAAATCTCACCTACTCTGTCTGCCATCCTTGGGCCTGAGGGGGAGGATTTGCATGACTAAAGTCCTCTGTTATGGAAATATAGCTGCTATTTAGGGTACAGCCGATTCACAACAATAGACAAAAGATCATATCCTGCCTCTGTGAAATTTGCCATGAGCAGATTACTCCTGACTGGTGTTCCTAAGACTAGATTTATTAAGCCTTTGAAATAATTCCAGCGTTTATGATGCCACTAGCTCACTCTTTTTACAGGTTTGGCTCAGGTTCAAGTGTCATCTTGTCTGTCCTCTTGATACACTGTATACCAAAAGAGTGCAAGGTTAGGGCTAAACTCTATAGCCACACTCCTGCTAATTGTGATTTCTTTTCTGAATAATTAGTCGTGATATCAAAGATGTAACAAAATTTGCTATTAATGCAGTGGCAAGAGCGTGTTGCATTTTTTTAAATGAACTGATTGGGCCTAAAACAACTTTAGTCTATAAAAATATAGAAAATACGAGTTGCAACGGAATGAACTGTTCCTGCTTTCATTTTGACAGAAGAAAATAAGTTTAAAGAATAACAGAAGGGAACAGTTTTTGCTCTGAGTGCACGTGTTTATACAACTTTCTATAGGCAGCCAGCTACCACGTTGTAGCAATTGCAATAAGTGATGGACTTCAGCTTCTCCAGAAATAAGCTCGTACCTAAAGGTGCACATTTTTTCATTCCTTTCCTGTCTGTTTTCATAGATAATTCATGCCCCAGTGAACCCCTTTCAGGCAGGTTTATTCACCTGATTTGCACCTTAGTAATAAATTGCCATTTAGTGGTATCAAAGGAGAATGTAAGTGACCACAAGCTTCCACACCTTCCCTGACAGTTTAGGAGACTGTCCCATTTTGGTCCACAATCCCAATCTGCACTGGAATGTCTATATTACCTTTGAGGACAAACTGCAAATAAATTTCAACCACAGAGTAAGTTTGTGAAAAACCTGGCTTCTATGTTTTATTGTGAGGGTACCACATTGTTTTCTTTAACACATGACTGAGTCTTTTACCTTCATCCCATGTGTTTATACAGGGAAAATCAGGCCATTGGAGAGCAGAATGTTTAAACATTGCATGTGCTTCCCTGTGCACCCTGACTAAAGCAGGTCTCATAAAAATTAATTTGATAAAATTATGTTCTCTGTTGAATCAGGGATAGAAACACATCAACCTCACTTTATCCAGTATGTGAAATAACTGGAAATGAATCACATGGTAAGATCCATATGAAACTACAAAAACTACAACTACAGAAAGAGAACTCATCAAAATGCACATAAACAATTTTCTGGCAAGGGCAGTCTAGACCTCTGGCTTACTTGGGATGCTTGCCATCAATAGGAATTTTTCCCTTTGCTTTCAGTGGGCGCTGGTTCAGCCCTTGGAGAAGTTGCTTTTGAAAAGATTTTGGCAGTTAAGGGAAGATTCCATGAAAAACAGCAGGATTCGGCTTTCCATGCAAGCATCTGGGTATACTTCAGCAGCTGTTACTCAGATGCAGCTGGACCTGCATAGTTTGCATGCTGTATTGTTGAGTGTGAAATAATAAATTTACTTTTTTTTTTTTTTAATTCACTGAAATGGTGAGCTCCAAAGTAAAACATGGGACATAAGTGGGTAAGTGGGAAATGCTTTTTTTTCCTTTTCTTTTTTTTTCTTTTTTTTGCAGGGGGAGGGTGGGAGTGAGGGTTCTGTTTAGTTTGGTTTTGTTTTTTTTTTTTCCATGCAGCAATAACTCATACAGGAATATACATCTGAAGTACCCCTAGCTCACTACATTCCAAGGTGGATCTTGGTTTGTTGTTTTGACTCCTTGGGCAGAAAATTACTCAGACTCTGGTATTTGTGTATCGTTGCATTGTGGGCCCCTATGTATTTGTTCTTTGCATGTTAGTTATTTGTCAGTAGCATTTCGCTGTGGAGCATTTTATAGCACTTGAAGCACACAGAAAGTATGCACCAAGCTTAACTGCTAAATTTGGTGAATCATCTGTTATGTGTAGATGTAGTTATGTATTTCTGGGCAAGAAAAAACCCACTAAGGGTACTCTGTCCTCCTCAAAAACACTTGTAATGAATGGTCACAGAGCTTTAAAAGATCTTCCCTCTTCTACATGCTGTGTGAATTTCCATGTGATTCACTACCTTCATTACTGACTGGAGCCACAGACCTCAAGCCAACAGACAGCTGGAGAGAAGCTGTGAATTTTTTGACCACCTTTATTTTAAAATGGTTAGCCAAAGTATATATGAAGTCATGGAAGACTCAGAACTCCATTTTCTGTTGTTTCCTCCTCCGTCAGCCCCATCACTTGTTCATTATATCACACTGCATTTTAGATTTACTAGTCCACATTTGGTTATCCTCACTGACAGCTGCTCCTGTTCTGGCAGTCCTGATGACAGTTCTTCAGCAGGTAAATGGACAGTTGTGTAGCCCATCAGGGCTCTCAGAAGAGCCACTGACCTGAACATCTCAAGTATAGAGAGTGAATCTCTCTAAAGACATTCTGGTGCTGACCTGTTTTGGAGGGGGCACCACTGGCACACAACATGCACTGACCCACTGTTGCTTGAGCCCCTGAGGTACTCTTTGGTGATGAAGTTTGCTGGGCTGTGATCAGTTGCTTCCTGTGGTCACCTTGATATCCAGTCCATGAAGAGGATCAGTCTGTGGTGGCAGTCAGCTTGGCAGCCTGGCTCTCAGCACAGTGAAACATCCTGATTCTAGCTCTAGATTAAGGAGCTCGTTTTGTGTCCTGGCCTGGGCAAATGCCCGAGGGGTATTTCCCACTGTCAGTAGAGGGGTGGATTGAGATGGGCATAACACAGGTACAGCCGTGGCTGCTGCAGGCTGTATCCAGCTTCCAGACACTCACACCTGAGGGGGTGCCTTGCCTTCCAGCTACCAAATAGAACATCTTCACTAAAATTGGTGTAGCTGTGTGGACTGCTTTGCTGTTCTTACTATGGAGACTTCCAAAGGATTTTAAATGCCTTACTGAGCACACAGAGATAATAGAAACTGAATAGAAAGATAGCATGCTAGCAAAAGCTACCTCAGGATATGTGCAGTTCCACCCAAAAACCTAGAGGTGTAAAGACAGAGAAAAACATTGCATCAGCGTTTCCATCTTCACAAGAACATTAGTAAGATACTCCTAAATTTCAGCAAGCTCTTGTCAGCCAGATGTTAAAAAGCAGTCAGCTAGTCACTACATACTCCTGTGGAGTGAGGTTGGAACTGTAAAGCTGTAAGTGAATGACCTCAGCAAAAGAGAGCTGAATTTCTTTAAAAACCCGCAAGTGGGGCAGTCAAATACATCACACACTGTGCTCATGTAGCAGATGCAAAAGCCTACCCACTCTGTTAATGGCTCCACATTAGACTATTAGCTTTAAGGGACAAATGGAGTATGTTATGCAGAATCCTGTAGGCAGTGTGGTGCCAAAAGTCATTCTCCTTAATAAATTATTTCTACAGTTCAAAAGGATTGGATCCTCAACAATATTTTTATAATATTTTATAATATTAGCAAATATTTTTATTTGCTAATATTAAATTAATCCCTCTGGAGGAGATGGATTCTGTTGGCTGGAACTCCTTACAACTTTTAAGGCCAACATAGCACTAAATAAACTGAAACAATTTGAACTTTGTAGACTTTTTTGCTGTAAAACTGTTATAGAAAAGGCATTTAAGTGTTGGGAGTTTTTGCCTTCAAGAGTTTTGGAGTAGTCCTTGATTTTCAGTTTCAAGATGACCAAATAGTTCTAGTAATTTCTGAGCTCCCTGCCAGTTTATTATTAGTGCAACTGGCTACAAACCAGCTGACTGATGTCAGTCTCATAATAAAGAATGACAATGCCAGACAAGGGTCCCATGAGAAGCCAAAGAAAGAGAATCAAACAGAATTATAAACCTGTGCAGAAGGCTACAAGGTCTCTGGCAACAGTTTTACCACTTTTTATAGCACTCTTTATTCTACAGCTTTTATTTCTTTTCCTTTCCAAGGTATTTGCATGTTGCATTATTCTCTCTTTTGTTATTTGTCTGTTTGGGTTTTTTTAATGTCATGTAATGGAGCACACAAGTATTCTGAAGTAATGTGAGTGTGTAACTATTTAATATGACTCATTAATATATCCCACAAGATAGAGCATCCCTAATTATTTCCTTTGTTGTCAGCTGTGATCTTAGGTTTGTGTCTTGCAGTTGTTTAAATTAATTGTAATTGTGAAGAAAAGTAATCTTTTCCAAGATTGCAACAGCAATTTTTCCAGTAACTGTGCTTTGGAGTATGGCTGCACACACAGCTATCTTCAGACATCAATAAACCTTATGGCTCTTATTTCTGCAGAAACAGAAAACAAGCACTAATATAAAAGCCCCCATGTCCTTTCCTCATCTTTCAGTATCTCTATTTGCAACTCAGCCTGTCTGATTAATACTAGATTTTTAAGGGTTGTGTAATAGAAAGGCCATTGCCAAAAAAAATGAATGGTTGTAAGAAGTTATCTGGATTATTCAAGACAGGACTAAAGCAGACTATCATCTGGTTCTCTTGGATGTCTTAGCTCTAGGTTAAAAAAGACAACAGATTTAGGTTCGTCTTCAGTACTCTGCCTAATTTTTACTGCCCTGCCATCCAGGATGTGTTCATGGAGGGAGAGTTGTATCTCAAAGGGTAAGATAGATCTGTGGAAACCATCAATGCTAAAAAATGAATTCTGACCTAGCTAATAAAGATGCTGTAGAAAAGAAAATACTGTAGGAAATGCTGTAGGGAGTTACCTTTGTCAGATCCGCACAGATGTGGCATGTGACTCTTCTTGCTTTATAGCCATGAAAAATTATTTTCCATATTTACATCTGAAGTCCATTCTGGGATCAAATCATATATATTAGAGCTATCCTTGGGATCCA
The DNA here is from genome assembly GCA_003676055.1 of Chloebia gouldiae. Taxonomy (NCBI): domain Eukaryota; kingdom Metazoa; phylum Chordata; class Aves; order Passeriformes; family Passeridae; genus Chloebia; species Chloebia gouldiae. The sequence continues at coordinate 18,970,763 of QUSF01000011.1, forward strand.
GTACAACATACCCTGCAGATCAGTACATCTCCACAAAAGGCATCCAGACTTCCACATGGAAAAAAAAAAAAAAAAAAAAAAAAAGCCGGGGGGGGCAGGGGGGAGGGGGCGGTGGAGAAGCATTTTGACAAAAATTTGGGCCTCAACTATTTCTTTTATCTCATTTCCATTGACTGAACTGTATCTTTGCTGCCATCTCTGCTAGTCCTCTGGTGATAAAAAGTTTCCAACCTTCAGGCAGTATGAATATGTAAAGCATTCCACCAGATTCAAATACCATCATTCCTCAATGCAAATCTACAAAGGTGGTTTTCAATCATACATAAGCAATACCTAACCTTGAAAAATTAGTTCTTTTTCAGGAGATAGGTAATGTGCTCTGGGAGAAATTCAAACTTGACTCAAGCCAGACTATCAATTCATATAAATTGCCCGTAGGATAGAATTTTTTATTTCCAGATTTCTGCATGGTATGAAACAGTGGCATTTACAGAGGGCAAAGGTTTTACTAGGAAAAGACTAAAGCCTTGTGATGTCATTTGTTCAAGGGGGTCCACCAGTACATTGAAAGGAAAGAAAAACAAAACACAGCTTTTGCTTTATAGGTTTTGATGACATCTAAATATTAAAGAAGACCCCTGTTACAGTATTCAGGGTTCTTACTTTTTGCATTTTCAAAATTGTTTATTGTTCATTATTATTACCCTTTCTTCTAGTTCATTTACAAGCTGCAGTAAACACCTACATAGATCAAGATTTCTCAAAGGCTGAAAGGCCTCTCTTCAGTAGTTAGAATTCACAGTAAGACCCAGAATAGAAAAAAGAGAACAGAGAGAAATCACCATGGAGGAGGATTACTCCAGGCTTTGTGGAGTAGACAAGTTGTATTGTTCCTGGCATCACTGAATCCCTTCATATCGGTATGGTTAAGGCCAGTATTTACCATTCTCTCCTCTTAAATGTTCCCTCTCACCTCTCCACATGGTTTCCTGTGCTTCATAAAAGTTTGTCAAACACACAGTGCAAGGAGGATCCACGGGAAAGGACATGTAGCATTAAGACACAATACCATTGCATTAGGTACTGAAACAAAGAAAAACTATATGAAGTAATGTTCCCTTCCTACTTCCCATTCTCCTTCCCTAACTTCCCACAGATGAATGTTAATCCAACTGAAAATTGTTGTAATCATATGGAAGGGCACAGAAATGTAGAAGGTAGGTGTCCCTCTTCGTACACAGTCACTGTGTCAGAGATTAATTAGACTCTGCCATCTGTAAAAGGATCCTGAGGACTGCAAGGAATTGGGACATTTATTTCACATCTGTTTACAAAGACAGAAGCACTGGCTGCACAGGGTCGCCTAACTGAATCGGGGCAGTGGTTCTATACTGACTCAGAGGGAAGTGTGCCAGCAGCACCACTGAATGTGCATTACATGTAGTACAGCAGGAAACTTGGATGGCGCTTGTTGTAACACTGTTTTGGAAGTGCATGAGTCACTGTGTATCTGGAATCTGAACCTTTCTCGGCTTATTTTTGTGCTAGATATCCTGTCATGTCATTTGAGAAAGCCTGAAGGGCTGAAGCTTTAGTTTATCCAGGATCATCATATTGGAATACTCTATTTCATTTTGGTCATCTTTCCTCCTGTTTACAAAAAAACAGAACACAATCTAGCATTTTCTTCCCCCATGAAACATTCTTTAAAACACTTTTGTAATTTGCACTAATTTCCTTCTAAATTAAAGCTACCCAGTGAGCCTTTCACCTCTGCTCTTGCACTGACTTCTCTGATCCATTCAGATGAAACTCCCTCACTTCCACACCTCTGTGTGTACAGTAGTCCTTCCTTCTTCTATTTCAAAATGTCTTGCAAGACTAGACACCAATGCTGATAAAATCACAAATGAGCTCTGCATGCACTAAGCATGCCAGGAGATGCCTCTGCATTTCCTTTGCTTCCTTTCTCTTCTCCCACTGACAGTTGTTTCTATCTCCAGAACTGCAAATCTGTCTCTGGAGCCTTAGGATTCAGGCAGGTCTCTGAACTACACTGATGGCAGAAGGTTCCTCTCTCTAACCAATGCGATAATATTGGCAACATCTCGCTGTTTTTTTCTTACGTTAAAATCTAGCACAAAATTGAATTACCCTTCTCTTATTAACCTATTAAAATATGTTTCTTTAATCTGATAAATACAGATATGCACATATGCACAGTCTTTCTCTCTTTCTCCACCTGCTCTCCTTACCTTCCCCCCAGCCTCTATTTAAATACAGTGTATTCCAAATTATAAAAGTGCAAGAAAAATCAATGTGGTTGTCCTCAAAGCAGACTGCAGATAAATGGGAAGGTTCCCATCTTGCAAACAATTACATGTGTTGTATTGGATTGAGCTTTTGAGCAAACAAGCCTTAGCAAAGATGAGTAACACTTAGGAAAGCTTTCAGATGAGGACTGACAGTCTGTGATGGTGTCAGTGCTGAGTCTTACTCACAAAGTCTTCAATGCCTAACAGGCCTTTTAGATATCAGCACTTTGGTGTATTCACAATGTCTGGAACCCAGCCCTCCAGTGTCTGCAGTCATCCCTGGGGTCATAAGAGTGCTCAGAGCCTACCTCACAGGTAAAAACAAGGGAGATGTACAAAAGAAACTGGGCTTCTCCAGTCTTTGTCTCTTACGGATGTGGTTGAGCAGGAATAGCCAGAGCTGTCCCTTGCTTAACTGTCCCTTGAATCACAGCCAGGAAGCAAACAGGTCCTGCCCATGTTCAGCAGTCCAGCAGTAAAAGGACTCGATGGGGAGATGGGAGAGTTGGGAAACTGAGTTCCCCCTTCTTTTCCTTAACACATAAGGGGCATACTTACAGTAAATATACAACTACCAAAGGTCTTCCTAATCACCAGCCTTATAGAATCAATTCTGTCATTTGTCTTTACATGAGACAAAATCAAAGACCATAAGGAAGTGATGCCTGATTTCTAAAGAGGACTGTTTTGTTGGTTGTTTTTTTTTTTTTGGTTTTTTTTGAGGAGGGTGGGGATTGGGTTGTTGGTTGTTTGGTTTGGTTTTTTTGGTTTGGTTTGGTTTGGTTTTTTTTTTTGTTTGTTTGGTTTTTTTTTTTTTAGTTTTAGAAAACTAGTTAATACTTTTCAAGTAAAGACAGGACAAATGTCTTAATAGAATACAAGCCATACCATGAACATACTTGGCAGATACAATCTTACAATTGCATTGCATGTAACTTTTTAACTGTGTAACATTTTTATAGACCTGCCTTTATATGCTGTAACTAGGCACCCTCCCACTTCTTCCTATAGCTTTCCTCTTACATTTTATTAAGCTGAGAAACACAGTGTAAAACACAACATAGAATTTATATCAATTCATGGTTAAAAAAAAAATTTAAGAGTACAGGTAACTGAGCAATAAAAATCATACTCAGTCCTGAGTACTTCTCTCAGCCTGCTGTGGCTGCTCCAGCATAAGTTAATTTATCACAAGCTTGTGGTCTCTTAAGCAAAACAAAGTTCAATTTCACAGTAAATGACTGCAGCACATACCCTCTGCCAGCTGCTGAGTCTGGGATGGGATATGCCTGTTTTTAACAAATTTAAGGTCTTTTTATGTGTCTTAATTTCTTAAGTCATACCAAGTATGTACAGTGTGTGTGTGTAGCCTGATAATGGATTATAATTTGTGAATTTAACAATTTTAATAGTAATAACAACAACTATAATATTGTTAGAGAACTGAACAAGATGAGTCTGTGTCCTGAATCTATACCCATGACAATAATATGTGTGACATTTCTGCAACATTTATCTTCACAGTAAGTACCTGCCGTGTTGGACCACTGTTTTCCATGCCTGAAAGAGGGGAAAGACACATGATGTATATTAGCTCATGGCTTGCATTCCCATTCAAGCCCAAGATCCTGAAAGCCCATGCCACTTCTTTGTTGACTCACACTCTGATGAAATCCTGCAATCCAGGAAGGGAAACTCAACAATACTGCAATGCCTTTTGTGCCTAATGATGAACCCCTCCTTCCAAGACATCACCACCACTTAAACCTGTGACATTGCCCACTCGAGTCCTCTCTCCTTTGACATGGCTAAAAAATCATGGATTTAGGTAGAGGAATGTAAGCAACTCAACCAGGGCTCTGTAGAAATCTAGAGACTGTCTTTACCTTAAAAATGACACTGTTATTCCTCACTTCTTATTGATACAATGAACAATGATCAGCATTATATCATCCACTTGTCTTGCTTGTACTGGGAGGGTGATAATTTGGGGGCATCATCAAAAAAAGTTTTCTTTTTTTCACAGCGTCTATACATATAAAATTCTTCTGTATGTCTGTGTTCCCTTCAGAAAGTTTTTGAAGGCTGGAAAGTTAAAATAACATAGATTGGTTTTAGTGCAGTGCACCACATATTGTTTCTATCATGCAAGAATTGCTTAACCATGGTACACTTCAGCAGCACAATTTATTACAAACCTTGGAAATCATTTCAGGAGCCCAAGGACCTCATGGACCTTAGACAAAGTTTCAGCAAACTGCTCAGATATGCGATCACTAGGCAGATGTCTGGATGCCTGTTCTTGCACATTTATTTGCTAATGCAAATGTCCCAATACAGGCATTAACACTCAGAAGCATTATGTGGATTTTAAACAATTCCTGGAAGAGTTGGGTCCCATAAAAGTTATTCTGACAGATGTAATCCTTCTCCTCACCTTTGCCAAGTGCTTGCTCTGACTACAGGAGCCAGAGCACATCGAGTGAGACTCCTGCCTGCTTCCACTTCTTCTGGTGCTCCAGACACTACAACGTCCTTGCCTAGGGCTGACTTCATTCTTATGTTATTATTATTCTGGTTGGGAAAGAAGAAGCAATGTGGAAGGGAAAGATAAATCAGGAGATAAGAGAATATTTTTATGCTTTCTTCTGTACAGATGACTCATTTGAGACAAGTTTATTCCTCTTCTCTCTTAGGGTTAATGCCTCAAGGAGAACAGCAACAAAATTAAGGCTCTTTTTGCTGCTGTGGGAAATAATTCTTTCTCTCACCCTGTTCTGTGAGGTCTTTCAGGCAGTAGCTGTGGGTGTACACAGCACATAACACAATTGGCTTCAATCTTACTGGGGCCTCACAGTATTAGTGTAATGAAAGTAAATACCAAGTGGTCAGGGTTAATTATCATCTGGACATTCTGTGCTCTGGCAGTAGATTAGAGGAGACATTGACTTGGGTTTTACAGCACTCAATCTGCTATTGGTATGAGGGTGAATCTATCTAGAAAGACAAGACAGCAAAGTGAAATTCCATGTTTCCTGCTCAGGGTGTAGAATGCAAACTAAGAGGAAGTGTAAGGTTTCAGTAACTGAACACTCTGTATGTTGGAGCACCTCCAGCTGTTGCTTTTTGTGTTCAACTCTGATGACTATTTCAAGGAATCAAATACTATTTTATAGAACATGGAGAAGCAAAAGCTTCCATTAGATAATGATTGTATTAGGACCCAAATTCTCATATAATGCTTTGAGGAAGAATTCTACATAATTAATGTTGCAATCATCTGTTGATCTCCTGCATTCTTAATTATGTTTTGCGCAGGAACTGGCTCTGATCATGCTCTATGAGAAATAATTCAGATGTACAATAAATAAATATGCTTTGCAATCTGTACTGAAGCAGGTTTCCTTTTTACTTAATTCTTCCAGTTTTAAGTTCTGGTGACAATTTGTCCATAGTTATTTCACTTTCAAAGACCCCTCAAAATTTATTTTTCTAGTTGCCATCACTTATGTGGCTAGGCTATTGTAACTATATTATATCAGTAAAGGAGATATGTCCAAGGTTTAATTTTATCTAATACATTTACAATTTCTTGAGAAAACAATTAAATTCCATAAACGTGTGAACAAATTTCTTCAGACCTAGACACTAGAAAAGAAAATCTAGAGTGGAGAGGAAACAAAAGCAGCCTTATAGCACTGTGACTAACAGTGTTGCAAAAGGTCTGCTACAGCCAAATTTCCATAGTCATTCTGGGTATTTTGGCTTGGCCTTAGCTTCAGAGTGAATTGTGGATGAGTATGACTTAGGAGTATTGTAATGGCTCAATCCACTGGGTTAGGTAAGGGATCACTGCTGATTGGAAGACTAACAAAAATTAAGATATGTAGTGCTGAAGGGCAGCAGCCAGGTGGTTCATCCTCCTAGCAGCAGCAGCACAAGCATTGGGCCAAGAAAAAGCCTACATCTACCTCTTTTGGTGTCTCTCTGCTTGTGTGTGCTCCCATGCTGTACTTCTAGTGGTACTTCTGCCGGTAATCCAGGCCATCAAGTGCTATAGGACTGGGATCTCCTGCCTGGAAATAGTTTCCATGTAGTTTGCTGCCTGTTTGAAGCACAGGGTGTCAGATCAGGGGTGGGGCTGCTGCTACCAAGCAGGGAGAAACAGCAGGAACAGACTCCTTACCTGCTGCAGTCTGAACACACAGATTTGATCAGCCAGAGAAGCACACTTAGACAGGCTTGCAGGGACACACATATTCCCCCAAGCTTATCTTCTCTCTGTTGAAATGGATATATGGGTACCCAAACATGCACAGAACCAGGCACAGGAGGTTGAGTTACCATTTTAAGTGTGTGATGGGTCAAAATTTGTTGCCTTTAATCCATCAGTGGCAAATTCTTCTTGTGCAATTGGTTAGCCCCTTGAAGGTCATGTCTTGAGATGTATGCTGCTGCCAGAGTTACCTCTGTTTTGCTAACAGTTTTGACAGGAAAGCATAATCAAGAAGGGAAGAAAAGGGAAATCAGAAGCCAGAGGACACAAATCTGCAGCCTCTAAATCACTCCAATTTGCAATAGTCATAAGACCTTTTTAATAAAAGTTTCACGCAGACATGAACATTTTGTGAGTGCCCTTGAGTGATTCTTACTTTCAGAGTCTCCTACTGCTTCAGAGCAGTATTTGTAATTGAAACAAATAATGAAATCCAATGAAGAGCAAACTGGGAGAGTTTCTTAGCCCTAAGGTAAACTGGTAGAACATAGCTGATGGCCACACAGCTGCTTTTTCTTCCTATCAAAATAGCATGTCTGTATGCAAAATTACCATGGGGAATGCTCCCCAGCCTGTGATAGTTAGTTCTGAACAACACAATTTCTGAACACCAGTTCTGAACAACACCATTTTCACCATAAAAACAGTACCATCATGTGCCAGTACCTGCTTAGTGTGAGTTAGCCCCACTTAACTAACTTGGGTAGACATAGCCTGAAGTGTTTTCTCTAGAATATGCTGTATGATCCTCTGAGGCTGTATGATACACACCATAAAATATAAACAAAATTATATACTTGGGGTTTAATGCATTTTTGCTCATTACATGGGCATGAATATTAAATATGTTATTATGTTGCTGGTGAGGTCTGCTTGATTCCTTATTTCTGTGGCTAATCTTTTGAAATAACTTGTATTTTCTACTAAAACAGGTCTCTTGTGGGAATGGTGTACAACTTTGACCTAAAACTGGGGGAGCAGAACCCTTCACATATCTGAACTTGACTGTAGGTGACAACCTCAAGTCAGCCTGACAGCAGGACCTTCTGGGGAAATAGTTCAAGAGAGATGTGTGGGGATGAAGATGACCCAAACAAGTGTAATCTGTATTTAAAATAACAAGAATTAAGAGAGAGAAGACAGGAAAGTCCTCATACTTTGTTTATTAGAAATAGAAGTGTTCTTTATTGCTCACTGACCCCTTATTAAAAACAAAACAAACATGAGACATAAAAACAAGAAAGAAAACAACTAAATGGCCAGACCAAACACAGGAAGAGGTATGAGTCTAAGATATTTTGGTGGAATGTAAGTTCTGTTTCCTGAAATAGTCTGTGCAAGCTAACTTAAGGGTTCTGGTCTCTACTATCCTATAGCAGTATGTAATTTTCTTAGAGACAAATCCTGTGTCCTAAATGATAAATTCAGGAAGACTATCTTGTGATCTCTTCTCCTTGTCCTCCTTACTCCATGAGTGGGGTTTTGGCAAATAAATTCAAAATAGCCACAAAAGTGTTGCAGAGTCTGAAACTGATGGAACATTACAAATATGTCTGAACTTTTAAATCTCTACTATTACTAATGCATTTTGCAGTGTTACGCTGTGCACACAGACTGGCTTTGAACATATGAAGACCTGACTCAGTTCAAGTTCAACCAGCCAAAAACTGAGCAGCAGTGCCCAGGAGCAAATGTTATGGGGGAGTTTAAGAAACAGGCGCTATGGAATGACTGTTTCCCAGCAGTTCTTTCTAAATGTGGGAAATCAGAAAAGGGATGTTTCTGAAACTGCCATGATCCACTGATTAACTATTGACCTATCCTCTATGAATTCACCTAGTGCCTCTTTGCTCCTCTGTAATTTTGTGCCCCACAGCATCCCAAGGAAAAACATCTCTTTTTTATATTACACAATATTCTGATGTAAAATGCCCTGTGGTCTGACGTCTTGTATAAGTTTCCCTAGTTCTTAGTTGATACAAAATATTGAATGCTGGTTACCTTTCCCTAGTTCTTAGTTGATACAAAATATTGAATGCATGTTACCCATTTAACCTTCTCCTGTACTTTATAAAGACTTTACAAAGATCTGTACTTTATAAAGATTTTTCCTCTCTGTTTAAATGTTGAAGTAGCATGTTCCGGTTTTGCTACATTGAAACTGTTGTATACAAGTTCTAAACATACTTCCTTTTCTGCTTTACTTTGTGCTTTCTGTGCTTCTACTTACCCATTTTGATGTGGAATTTTTGGCATTCAGGAATGTGTCATAATGAGATTTATCAGATTGCTCTCTTTCCTAATAGCATTCCGACCGAGCGCTATGGTTGGAGTGGTGTTCTCTCTCTGAGCACTCAGAAGACAGCTTCCCAGAACTATCCACAGTGACCCTCTCATCCCTTTCCTGAGTGGCAACAGCTAATTCAGAGCTATTGACTCCCACCCCAGAACAAGCTACAGGAAACAAGCCTGGGAAAGTCCCGTCATTTACTGAAGCTGCTGATCCATATGAATGTTAATTGCAGTTAAGAGTCCTGTTGGGTCAGTACTAATTATTTATCACACAAGTACCGCTAGGGACTGATGATAAACTTCCTGAGAGTTTAATCCTTGTACACACAAAACTTCTAAGAATGGTTGAAACACTGAAGATCACAATTTGTAGAAGAAACAGAAGAAAACAAAGACATTAATAGGGCTTAAACTTGGTCATGGTGTTTGTTGATGCTCACTGCCCTCTGTTAAACAAATAAAAAGATACCATTTTAAAAACAAGCAAACAAACCAACTAAATAACCATATTAAAGAGAAGAGGTGAGAAGGGAAGACATTTTTAAGAGTCTAAATTCTAAAGAGTAATATTAAGACTAACTTAACATGTAAATCTCATTAAGGGATATGAGACAACATAAACTATGACCTTTGTCTGCTGCCTTCGTTTTTGCTTGCATTCAAAATTGTTCTTTAGCATTTTGTTAAGCATATGAGTGGTTCTGACTTGATCTCACTGGGTCACTATAGTGACTAAGAGCAGTGGCAGTAGTTAGCACTTTGCTACGAGGGACAGCTACCAAGCAAAGCCTACACAGTAAAAATGCCATGAAGATGAGAGACACTACAAATCTTTCACAATATAAGGAGAAACTGAAACTTAGAAGCTCTGGTATTTGTGTTGTATAGTTAAAAACCCTGAACCTCCAACTAATGCTGAACATGATTTCTATTTGTGTTTATAATCAACCAACATCCATCCTCTCTGGAATATACTGCTCCAGATGCTCTCTAATCAAATGGCATCAGTTTACCCTTTCTGCCACCCTGGGCTTTGTTGCTACTGCAGACACCCTTTTATTTGTTAAGGGTACTAAAGTATGCAGGCTTTGGTTTTTCACCCATTCTTCAGTTTACACCAAAACATCCTTTTTGTATGGAATAACAACATATCTGAAGATGCCAGTACTTACAATAACATAATCCTGGTGTAAATGTAGGGTTTTGCTAATCTGAGTAGTACTTAAGGCTGGAAGTGCTTGGGTTGGCATGCTTCCATGGTTAATACCTGCATGCATAAGGAGGCCCGGAAAAGCCTTCTGAAAGCCTAGAACTGTGCACTGCTACCCAAACCCCCAAACAGTGCTCAGCTAGGGTTTTCCAACACCTAGCAAGCCAAGTGGTGAGAATAGGGTCGCAACAGCAAGGATCATATCCCTTGTGCAATGGAAAATTTGGGGAGGAACCAGTGACTGCTGTCTTTCCTGAATTCTAGTAGAAGGTTGCAGAGATGCCTCTTCCCTCAGGCAAGCTACATCTCAAGGGTGAAACAGAGATGTAGAAACTGCAAGACAATAAAGCGTGATTAATTTCTGTCAGTGAATGCTGTGCTGCAACCCAATTTACAGGTGTTTTTAAGTGTGATCACTATCTTGCTCACATTCTTCTGGGAAGAGATCCATTTCAATTAGTGCAATCTCTCAGGTCTCTAATTTACTGCATAGGGGTGTGGACCAAGGGGGCTGTTTGCAGCTTAGCCTGAACAAGATTAGCCTGATGCTTTTGGGTGGAAGAAAGCAATTTTGGCAATTGTGCGTGAAATGTTTGCATTGCTTGTCCTCTGGGTTTTCTAACCATCTTGCAATTTTGGGGATGTTATCTACTCCTGACTTAAGACCTCGTGAACAATTCCCTGCTTTGTGAGGAGCAGAGCAGATTGCACACTTTCAGCAGCAGTTCTCATAAAGATAAGCCCAGTTCTCCTCATTGCCAGGTTGTGCTCCAATTTGTTCCATTACTTAATGCATTTTAAGACAACAGGAATTTCTACATCCATGAAACCATCCCAGCACAGTTGCACAGGAAAATATCCTCTTTAATTTATGCTGCACTTAAAGAAATCAAAGGTAGTTTGACTGACCACTTTGACGTGTAGCTGGGATGATGCTTAGGCATTGAGATAAAATCGGTATCTCCTGTATAGTCTACTATGTAGAGTTTCCTTATATATTCTATGTGGAACTACTTTATGTGCCTTTTTAGGCACCAGAGTTGAAGATACAACATATTCACTGAGGCACTTCCACCTCAAGAACTTGTCTCTTGTTGATCCTCCAAACCTGTTATTCAGCTGTTACGATATTTTACAAAGTGAAGCTGTTTACAGAATTAGGGAGTGCAATACATGAACAATGGCTGAAAAGTTTATGTCTGGTCTTCTGTGGGAAGTGCCACTCATCCCGCCTGCAATTGCCTTGAACAAAACACACATGTACTCTGTAGCAGGAGCTACATGTTTGTGCCCAACAGCCCTAACACTGGTGAATAAAATCATTTGGTTTGTCGTCAATGGTGCTAAAATAAAAATGTGGCTATGCAGAAAACATTTTCTTAGTGTTAGTGTCTTCTTTCTGAATAAGAGGTTTTAACGTGGAAAAAGTTTGCTTTGGGTTGGGTTGGGCTGCAACTCTGCTTCCAGCTGTTTTGTATTTTTTTTTTTTTTTTTGCAATTTTCCAGCACTCTTCCAGCCCTACTACTCCATCCTGATAAGGCCACATCTGGAGTAGGCTGTCCAGTTCCAGGCTGCCCAGCACAACAGAAACATGGAGCTGCTGGAACAGGTCCAGCAGAGGGCAACAAAGGTGATGAGGGAACTGAAGCATCTCTCTCACGCGGAAAGACTGAGAACTGAGCCTGCTCAGCCTTGAGAAGAGAGAGACAACCGAGAGGGAAACTCCTCAATATGTATAAATATATAAAAAGGGTAGGTGCCAAGAGGTAGGAGCCAGGTTGTCCTCGGTGCTTGAGCAGAGAGGTTGAACCAGATCCAACCAGAATCCTCTGGGTTGGACCAGACCCTTCCAACCCAGAGGATTCTGTAATTCCAGAGGTAGAAACAGCTTTTTCCTTGTATACTAACACTAACACTATCTCCCGGTGTTCCGTGCGCAGGACCGACCGTGTCCCTCCCGGACGCCAGGCACCGGCAGCCGAGCGCAGGTGGCGGCACGGCCGTGCCGCGCTCTGTGCCGGGGCGCTGCGCGGCTCCGGTGCGGCGCGGGGCGTAGCGCGGCGCGATTGGCGGCGAGGGCCGGGGCGGCGGCGGCGGGCGGGGCGTCGCTGAGGGCGGCCCAGGCGCCGCCGCCCGCCCTTCCCGCCCTGCCCCGCCGCCCGTGCCCGGCCTTAAAGGCGCGCGGGGCCCGCGGCGGCGGCAGTAGCGCAGTGCGGGCGGCGGCGGCTGCTCGGCGGTGCCCGGAGCGCGGGGGGGCCGTTCCCTCGGAGCGCCTCGCCTGGAGCCCCTCCCTGCCGCCTCCGCCGCGCTCCCGCCCCTCGGGCCGAGGCTGTCACCGCGCCGGGCGCCGCCAGCATGTTTGACAGGACGCGGCTGCCCTTCGTGGCGCTGGACGTGCTCTGCGTGCTGCTGGGTAGGTCGGGGGGCCGCGGAGGAGCGGGGGGGGGCCGTCCCCGGGGCGCCGCGCTCCCCCGCGCGGCACCGCGCTGATCGCATGCTCGCCTCCCCCTTCGCGCCGCGCCGGCACCGCCCGGAGCGGGGCTCCTGCCGGCCGCAGCCCCGCCGTGCCTGCCGCCCCTCGCCCGCTCCCTCGCCCCCCGCTCCGCATCTGGTCGCTGCCGTGGGCCGGGAGGGGAAGGGAAAGCCCCGGGGGGAGGGAGCTCCTGCAGCTTATCCACTGACATCTGAAGCTCCCTCTTCTCTCTGATGTCCTTGCTCTTCCTTCCCTAACCACCTCTGTCGGATGAAAACCGGTTGTGGCAAAAGCCAGTGCTGGAGAGGTAGCTGTCTGGTAGATACCTGCGCCCTGGGATGTGTTTGTTATCCCGAGTGGGTCGGGAAGCTGTCCTAGAAGGGGCCGTCATCACGGAAACACGCCTCATCCATCCAGGGTGCTGCAGAGGCTCGACGGTGCTTACCAGCAGGGCAGGGATTCGCTCTAAGGCTGAGCTGAACGCGGTCTCGGTGTCACCGAGCCGCCGCTGTCGCCGTAGGCTGGAAGCGAAGTCAGGTACTCATGAGAGCGCCGTGTCTGCGCCCTCGTGTCCGTGTGCCGCGGGGACAGGCGGGTGTCGGGCCCGGAGCGGTGCCTCGGTGATGGCCAGCGGTTGAACCGACGCAGCCACAGCACACTGCCGCAGCGCTGCAGTGCTTGTCCCGGCCAGCCCAAATGTTAGCTTCCCAGTGTTGCTTTAGTCTATTTCAGTCTCTATTGAAACGATTTTATGTCCTGCCAATTTGCATTCAGTCTCCTTTATGTAATTAGTGTAAAGAGCAGTGATGTCAATTACTGATCAGAGAAGGGGCAGTTTCACTTCATAAAGAAGTGGCACCTCTCAGTACTGGGAGCCTGGGAAGTGTCTTTACTCTGTAGATGTACTTCTTGGTTTTAGGAAGTGCTGATTTTGGATGTTTGCTTCTTAAGCAAATGATGTCAGTACTTCAGTGATCTAAGCACTTTCTTGTCGTGTTCAGTGGATAGTGTTCAGGCCTAGCTCATGAGTTTCTGCTTGGCTGAATTTTTTGGCTGATGTTTATATCACCAGTATAAATATAATGATATTTTTCTTTTGCTGGATGCTTCAAATAGCAATGGTACCTGTAGCTAAATGCCATTAAAAAGCAAAATTACAATGAATGATACATTGCTCTGAGGTAATGTTGCAGGAGAGAGAGCTTTTGCAAAATGACAGTGGATCTATATAATCCACTGGGAGCAACCTTTATTAAGATCAGGAATTTTATCAAACCGTGCTTTTGTGAGGCTTAAGCTTTCATGCTGTCTTTATGGTGAGTGAAGCAGTTTTGTCTGTTTGGATAACTGTCATTACAAAATCTTTGTAATTAGACAAAAATTTTGCACTACGCATATGCAAATGTTCTGCGTTAAGCATATGGGTATATTGTAAGTAATCTTGAGTAATCAAGGAAAGCAAAATACATCGAAAGTATTGAAAGTTATATGTAGAAGCATATAACTTGATGGCCATCCACCTGAAAGGATGAGGGTTTCCCTGTCCCAAGTCATTACCTGGGAAAGTAGGTTCTTGACCTTGCCCTGCAGTGTAATATCAGTTTGCGCACCTTTCCCTTCTCTCCCCCTCACCCTGTGTAGCATTTGGATCACAGATGCAGTTTTCCGGTGCCTCAGTGTGCTGGAAGGTTGCCAGACTTTTTATTTTCCCTTGGGCTTGTTTACTTCCTGAAAAGTCTGAAAAAATGCAGGCAGTGCATTATATGAAGTTCCCTGACACCTGCAACTTTAAACACATTGAGTTACAGGTTTCAGTGAAACTCTAGCTGAGATAGAAAGATTTTCCATTTGCAGAAAGATGGGAAAGATACTGGATGTAGGACGAAGTTCTCTTCCTCTTCTGCCTGACTCTCATGTGGCTGAAACAGGGCCTGAGAAGAACATATGTCTTACCTGTATCTAGTGGGCTGTTGAATTTTTTTACTGTTAAAAAAATAGTTCCTGTTGATTGTGGACTTTAACTCTCACTTTTTCCCTTGCCCATCCCCCTGCCAGTGCACTTTGGTTTCTGCTCAAATGACAGAGGTAACTGCCCAGATAAAGTGACTTGCCGGTATGGATAAATGATACCTAGTATCTCCACTGCAGACTACAAGGCCTCCAACAGAACTGAAGGTTTAAAAACTAGGAAGACCAGTTTCAGCTGGGGACTGAACCCTTAATCTTGGTGTGGTGTAGCCCATGCTACCACAAAAAGGGGTACCAGTAGCATCCTCAGAATCCCTAGGACAACTCCTGTCACTTAATACTGAGCTTTTCTTTTTTCTCCTTTTTTTTCCTGTTTTTACATTCTTCAAAGTACGTGTAGATGGTGAAGAAGAATTAATTTAATTGTCTCAGTAATGTTGGACTTGAAGCCCTAGTGATATCCAAGCATACCACTTGAAGTTGCAGTGATCTGACACACCCATGAACTCACTGCAGTGGAAGTGCATGATTCTGACTGTGTGTCTGACTTACTCGCTCCTGGTTTAGTCAAGCCATTTTGGTGTGGTTTCAACTTTCCCAGCATAAGTTCTCCAAAAGAAAGGGAAGGAAAAAAAGACCTGTCCTGTGATTTTTGTTTGTGTGCATGTCTGTGATTTAGATAGATTTATTGAAAGATGTGACATGCTTAAGATGGAGTTGAGGCAAGAGAATAAGAAAGACATCAAAGAAGAGGAGGTGGGGAGAGGGGGGGGAAAAAGTAGGAGGTAAAACATCTTTAAAATTAGCCCAGTTTGGTTGCCTGAAACTTGCATCTAAGTTTCTTTTAATTACTCTTAAAGATCTCTCCCTCATCTGCCTTTTTACCCACTAAAGGAGACAGAATTCAGGGAAAGCTGTCTTTAGTGCCGTGAGAAAATAACTCCTTCCCTCTTATCAGCGCGATAATTTTCTTCTTCTGAAAATAACACTGGTGTTTCATCATTACATTAGCTTTGTGTTCTGCAATCTAAAATAAGCAGAAGGTGCAGGTTTCTGCAGTATCTGTCCTCAAATAGTGTGAGGAGGCTGTGTCTGCATTCCGTGTGTGCTGATCTGCAGTGCTGGGGGTGTGTGTGTGTGCTGCATGTCCGTATGCAGCTCTGCAGTGCTGCAGGCAGCACCTCCCTTACTCCCCACGCGCCAGTGGATAGTGCTCAGCTGCTTCTGGCACTGGAAAGCGTGAGTGGCTTGATCTGCAGGATTTCTTTCTCCCGCATAGTTCTGTTACTTGGCTCTCCTAGGTTTTCTGACAGACATGTTATATAGCATAGAGATTGGCATTCTAGACAGTAGTAAAACAGTCTTTCAGAGATAAATACTCAGGTTGGTTCTTATGGTTTATTACACTTCCAAATTGTCATGCAAAAAATGACAGCTTATTAGATCAGCTTAATTAGTTAGCTTGCAACTGGTGTTTTCAGTAGGCACTATATATATACACATATATACACAGTGCCACTCTTACAGGGTTATTGTTGGTTTGATCGCCGATCAGATTCCTTTCATTAAGGCAGGTAAACAACACTTAAAGAACAAAGTTGGGAAACACAGGGCAATATTCCTGCAATCAGTGGAAGAACTGCTAAATACATTTATCTCTAGATCAGACTTGAACAAAGACAAAGATAAAAGGAAGCTCTGCAGAGGTGACCAGAGCAATAAGGAAAACACTTTCTGTCACAACCCTGGGATGACTTTCATCTGGTCTGTACTTGTTGGAATTCATGCCTAACTTAAGTGCCGGGGTGCAGTACAACACAACTGTATTTCTTTAGTCCCTTGTCTGTGCAATTGCTGAGAAGCTTATTACTTATAATAATAAGTAATTGGGGAGTGTACTTGTCAATATGGGATTGCTGGTGTAATGCAAGAATGTCCAACCCAAGATTACAAAAACTGAAGCCTTCTAAAGAATGAATCCCTTGTTGCCCTGTTCACTTTTCTGCAATATATCAGAAATAGTAAGTAATTACTTAACTATATTCCACAGTAGTGTTAAGTTTGTGTGTGTAGGGATTTAATATTTTTTCTTCCTCTACATGTGACTGTGGGAAGGTGAGACTATGGCAGTCTTATTTATTCATGATGATGATGATTTTCTTTCATGAAACTACTTCTGAGTAAGAGAAGGACTTACAGTCCTTCCAGACAGAAGGACTTGTGAACTGAATCCAGAAATAGTAAACACTCTCATTGCTTTCAGCTTGTTGTTTAAAGACTGCTGGAATGTTTTGTGATGACAACATGCTAAACAGCAGATGCGTGTGTACAGGACGCAGTGAGTTTGCTTTTACAGGGTGTGACCTGTGGGGGTGGGATGGCTGGACCACCCTGCACAGTATTTTGCATTCAGTGCTATTCTTCTCTCTTGGGAGTGTTTACTTGTGCTGCTGCTGAAGGCTGCAGTCTCGGTGACAATTAAGGTGTTGCTGCGCAGTCATGCTTCTATGTGGGTTAGCACTTCCCAATTGCCCTAGTTCAAATAAAACCTCCTCCGGTATTATTTGTGACTCACTGACATATGTGTCACCGTTCTTATTCTTCACATCATGTGGGTGCTAAATACTTTTTTTAGTGCATTAATACATTGTAAAGCTGTAACAGGTACATGTGAAAGAGCAGGTTGCCTTCTGTGACACTATCCACCAGGTGCCATGACCTGCTACTTACTAAGTTTACACTCTCAGTTTATTGGAAACATACTTGTTAGCTGAAACTGGGAAAATCTTTCCTCTCCTAATTCTTTCTTCTTTGCAACAGTCACTTTTTATTTTCTGCAACATAAAGAAGATGCTTTACCAGAGACTTACTCCCTCTTGATCAGAAGCCTGCAGAAAAACTTTAGGTAAGAGATCAATTAGTTAATAAACACTATTCAAAGTCAGCAGTCTGGTTCATGTTCTGCTAGCTTTTGCTGTTGTTTATCCTGTAATAACTTCTGACACAAAACCAGCAATTCTAGCATTTACTTTTTTACAGCAATGGGTGAATCCTTGTTCACCTTCTAGTGCCTTCCCAAGACCCAAATTGTGAACTCAGGACTATATTATTTTTTCTTGACATAGTAGAGCAAGATGATTATCAGCTCTTGGGTTCCTTACCAGCTGCTTGAGTCCTGGTGTTTTTTTTTCCTTAGCCTTAAACAGTCAGAAGGGCTCTTGCAGCCTTCTTACATGAGAGCAGTCAGTAACCTTTGCGAGGAAGGGCTTCTGACATTTTATTCACACTAAAATTAAATTATAAAATAGCTAATCTCTCATAGCTGAAGAATTCCTGCCTCCCCTCTATACTGCTTGAATGCTTGTTTATGCTGTGATGAGCTGATGCAACATGCCTCCTGGTTTTAAAGGGTTAGGCAGTATGAACTGATACTGACTGAAAGCAGTGTGGTCTGAAGGCTGCACAATCACAGCCCTGGTAGGAGAAATAAAGAGCAGATTACTGGTTGCCTGCTATTGCATAGTTTTATGTAGGAGCACTGTTGCTGACTAGATGCTGATGAGGGGATTAAGCTGTGGTAATCCTCCATCTGTGACTGTGTTGCAGCAGTGGAAGGCAGGTAGACCTGACTCTTGCAAGTACCCAATAAGAAGAGAACTTGAGCCTTGTAGTATGCCAGCTGACTCGGATTTACTATCCCCCACAACTGATAATCCTCTTTCCAGAATTAGTCCAGGAGAATTAAAACAAACTCACCTTGGGTGGAGGAAAAAAGAAAAAAGTTCTGAACAGAACTGCATAGAAACCCATTGGCAAGACATGCCACCCACAGAAGTATGGCTTTAAAATGAGCTTGCTTTATTGCTATATCTGCTTGGTTTGGTGGGGGTGCTTCTCTTCCTTATCCCCTGTCCTGCAAAAGAAGCTCATAATTCTTAGGTTTTATTCAGATAAAATAGTTGATTGAAAACAACTGAAAGATCTACAGACACTAGAAATTCAGATAATGAATGACTAGCAAACAACTAGTTTTATAACAAGAATTAAAATAATTTAAAGCTATTTTGAAGAAGCAAGATATCCTTACAATACTTTCTGTAACTGTTTTTTTTTTGGTTTTTTTTTTATAATCCATGTTATTGACACTACATCTGGAAACACTAGTCATGGAATGATAGAATGTGTTGGAATGGACCTTAAAGACCGTGTAGTTCCAGTCCCCTGTCATGGATAGGGACATTCTCTAGTAAAACAGATAGTCACTTCAGCTGTAACAATAAATTTCTCAGTCCTGTCAGTGAGTAGACTTATAATCAATTTACCAGCCAGAATAGTTCAATCCTGCAATTTTAAAATGAAAAAAAAATTTGTCCTACTTATATTAAGGCTCTGATGCCTATCTCCTTGTGTTTAACAATTGGCTACTAATGACTTGACCCACTTTCTGTGAGGAATTTTCCTTTATCAAGTTATGAGACTGACCTCAAAGGTACAGAATCAAAACTGTCTATTGATAAACCTGCGTTGTGTTTTTGGCTCTACTTTTGCCATATTCTCTGGTCCTTTAATCCTTCTTATACAGTCAGATACAGCTGTTAAAATCAAGACTGTTTGTCTTGCTGTATGTAAGACAAAAATTGACCCAAGTAAACTTCTTTAACAAATTGTTATATAGAAAGATAATGTTTAAACTTCCTTGTGCACTTATCAAACACTTTTTCTGTTACCACATTGAGTTAGAGGAAATGACCAGTAAAAGAACAGGCTGTGTTATAGACTTTACTAATTCATCTTTAAGAAGCTGTGATCAAGAAGTGGTCTGACTCAGAAGTTTGGGAAGGCACTTCAGTTTTACTTCTGTTGTACTTCAGATCAGTTTTGTCATCTCTCATTCATGTGGTGTCTTGATATTTGGCAATAGGCAAGTGAAGGACTTTTAAAATTTTAGATTAGAAAATACAGGTGTGTCAGATCAGGACACCCATCTTGGAATGTCTATTCATCAGATGCTGCTAAATTAAACAGAAGGTATGGATAAGCCATATCAGTACACCGTTATTTCTGTGGTGCTGCTGAGAACACAACAGTTTTTCTAGACATAGCCTAGATTTTAGTGCCTCCTCTCATTTTTCTGCCTCTGCTAAATAAGCAAGTTTCAGAGGAGCTGTGTGGGGTTTCCTTGGGTCTCATAAGGTAGCTTCAGTTTGTTACTTAAGCCATGCCTGGTTTGGAAGAAGGGTCACAATTTTTTTGTGATCCCTTTCCTAGGAAAGGAGAAAACTACCAAAAAGGAATTATGCTTAGTTTTTGCCTTAGTGTAGAAGGAATTATGTATCAAATTTCAGCACCTCAGGTGACTTCTGCCTCTCTTAGAATACAGTGCCATTTTAACCTCAAATTAATGCATTTTTGTCCATTTAACTTAGTTCTGTTATTGCCAAGAAGTCTTAGGGTGCTACGTCATCGAAACTAAGCAATAGGTGCAATATTTTCTGAAACTGGAGTACTGGGATGATAAGGAAAGTGGATATGTCTAAATTTGTCTGCCTTGTTTTGAAGCATGGAAGGGCAGTCAGCTGTGCTTATCTTAAGCTGAAGGGGTGGTTTGGAAGCTGGTGGTGGAGAGACCTGAGAGAATAAACTGCTAATTATAACCAGGGAAAACTTCTCATATGCAGCAAGCTCATGGCCCTTTAGGAGTACAGAAGGCAGACAGTGAGATCGAGCCTGTCAAAAACTATTCTCTGTTAAATTCCAAAAATCATCTTAGTCATCATTTTACTTGGTGTCTGATTTCCTTGGTGTTCCACTGAGTGAGTTTTTTGTAGTTTTTGCTGAGTTGTGGAAACTGGGCTTCAATTTTATGTTCTTGGGTAAGCCTATGCTGCCACACTAGTATTCAACTAAAATACTCCAAGCCAGTGTGATGGCTAGGTCTAACACTAGTGGAGATCCTGGGAATGGAAGTCAGGTCACTATTTCTGCATGCAGACTCTTCATTCTTCCCATCTCTTTTTTAAATGTAGGAGTGCAGTCATCAACACTAGAAAATTATATACCTTAAATGCGTAGAAACTGAGATCATAAATCTAATGCTGGTAACTTCTACTACAAATGGAAAGCAGCACCTGGTCTATTATATGTACTGTAAAACTTTCTATGCTGTGGCATTATTCATTATACTCAAATATCAAGAGCAACGTTATATAAATATTTTTTTCCAGATTCTGAAGTAATGGACTTTTGGGTCAGTCTCCTGAATCAGTACAACATAAACTGCTCTGATAGCTCAAGAATATATGGGGTATGGTCTCTTTTCCCTTTAAAATCTGTTTAGATTGAGCTTTTTATAGAGTTTGTTCTTACAGTGTACCATTAGACACTACAGATTACAGAAGTTCTCTTCTCTTAGACATGGTGGCATGCAGCAGTGTAAAGTGATGTTGTGGTGCATGATGGGGTGTACAATGTCATGGAAATTCTGAGTCCCTCTGTAGCACTGTTGACTTTATTAAAGATTGTTTAAACAAAATACTGTTACGCTTGCAGGATTCATTGGAAAATGAGTTTTTAGGTTCCTGATAACTAATTGCCTATTATATTTCTAGAGACTGAATGTTATTTCAAGTTAGGATGTGTAAACTGAAATACTCTGAAAGCTTTCTGTTGTGCACTCCCACAAAACAACGATGAAAATGGGAAAATAGTTACAACCTCTGGTGTTTAAAAGAGAAGTAGTCTTGAATAACATTCAGAGTTGGCGTCACCTATGTTAAAAAAAAGCAAAACCCTTCCTGTCTTGCTGACCAGCTGACCTTGACAGTTCAGTTTCTTTGTGTTGCTGTCCTGGTCTGTAAGGGCTGTGATTTAGGTGGATTGTGTGCAGAAATCTACATCCTTAGGGGCATGTACATTGTTTTTAATTCTCCATACAGTACCATGAAAGCCTTTAACTGAATTTGATGCTGAGCACATAATGCAAGCAGTGAGGAAATATTTCATTTCCCCTACAGAGGAGGGGTTATAGTGGGGGAAGTCATCCTTTGCTCTGGCTACAGCTAGCTGGATTTGTCCTATAAGTAACAAACCCATTGAGCAGCACTGCAGTGCAAAAAACTGCTGACCTCACCTGTTCTATCCCTTCTCTGCCTCTGCCCCCACAGTGTCTTTTAGCTGTTAGTCTGGGGTCCTTAATATTTTCAGGTCTGTCAGTAATGGGGCAGTTGGCCTCAGCCAACTGGGTGAACTGCTAATGTCTTCCAGATGTGTGTCCATCACTGGGCCAGCTTCAGCCTCCTCTTCCCCCTGTCCAGAGCAGAGCCCAGTGCAACCTCCAGTTGGCTCACTTGTCCTGGTGTATGTTCCTCTAAGTAATACAGCAGGATAGGGTATATTACTGACTTGTTTCTGCATTTTTTAATTTGCATTTGCACTTCCCTAAGTACTCACAGGAGAGACAGTTGCATGGGTTTTAGAGCAACCTGTTTTAGTTTGTAAAAGTAAATTTTTAAAATTGAAATTTAGATATAAGGGAGAACACACTTGTCCATGCTAATGTTTTTAAACAAGAGTTTTGACCTGTTCTAATTAATTTGGACAATAGATAACTGAACTAGTGCTCACATGCAGTAGACTGCTGAATGCAGAGAAACTGGAATATGATGTAGTTGTGTCTTAGTAAATGACTGGACTAGAATTTGCTTGTTTTGAGACTGAGCTCAGAGGAAGGTTTCATTTGCTTCCTGCCTTCATCACCCTTGCCTGGCATAACAAAAAGTGGTGAGGAACTTGCTCGATTGCTGATCTGGCTTCTCTCCTGGCCAAGTTATATATCAGAGGACAAATAAAAATGTACGTAGCATAAAGTTGCAAGTAGAGTTGCAGGAGAGATTAGAATGTTGTTCAGGCTTTTAAATCATGTATCCTGTTTACTGAAGCTTATCACAGCTTCTGGCATTATCAGAACAATCAGTTAGCTGGTATTAGAAATACTTCACATTCCTTAGTGTAGAAAAGTAAGATAAAGTTCTTTAAAGTGGCTAGGAGGTAAGTTGTGGGCTACCCTGTTTCAGCTACTGAAAATAAATAGTGCACTGATTTTTCTTTTGTACACTCCTTACCTCTAGTTATCAAAAGTCTAAATATTTTCTCTTTATTTTAATTTCTTCTTCTTGTTGGTAGTTTTTTGTATTCCTGGAACCTCCTGTTTTAAAAGGTGTTGATTCTTTCTCT
This sequence comes from Chloebia gouldiae, assembly GCA_003676055.1. NCBI lineage: Eukaryota > Metazoa > Chordata > Aves > Passeriformes > Passeridae > Chloebia > Chloebia gouldiae. The sequence continues at coordinate 18,993,530 of QUSF01000011.1, forward strand.
TGACTGGTCATAGAAAAATAATTTCAGCCTGTCTCCTTTTCTGCAGAGAGCAGTACTTTTTACAGACTTTTCCAAACTCTCTCCAGAAGCATGAAGTTGACCTGAGTTTCTTTAGATCTCTTGCCTACTTCCTCACATCAGATCGTACACTGAAAAATAAAAAGTGAAGACAGCATGGTTGTCCTGTCCAAAAATAAAAGCAAAAATACATGTGTAAGAGCAGGAGAACTTAAATTCTCTCTTGCTCTTGGTAGCAATTGACAGCTGTATAGGTTTAGCTTGTAATGACTCTGTGGGGTTATTAACAGTATCATCTGTCTAATAAGAATGTAAGCTGTAAAAAGTAGTTCATCTGTTTTGAGGATATAATTAAATGTGTTTTGTGGTTTCTCTGGTACAGCTAGAATTGGTTTTTGACACTCCCTAACTAAACTATAAACTGTGAATTTCTTTACAAAACCTGAAGCCGATTTTGTTAGTGTATCACGCGCAGAGTGTACTGATCATATTCTTCAGGGTAAGTGTAGAGAAACATAAAAACCCTTCTCAGTCTTATGTTAGTCCAGTACAGGTTCTCTTAATTAACACTTAATTATGAGTTCATTGCAGCATGAAGAAAATACTTTGGTTAATAATCAAGTTAGAATGTTCTCATTTGCCATAGTATTCCTTAGGGGGGGTAACTGCCTTTCTCCCAGTTCCTAGATATTAATTCGCTTTGTTGAAGAAACTTCCTGATTGAGGACCGGATAGGAGTACAGAGTAATATTGCCTTGGAGGACTTGAAACAGCAATTCAGTGTGAGTTTGACTGCACAGGACCTCAAGTGGAGATTCAGTCACTTGCACTGATCAGGAGGCCGAATGGGCTAATTAACCTGTGTTTACAAAATAAAGTGCTTTGGACTGTTTAAAATAGTGGGAAAGAATGCACTACTGATCAAGATGCAATTTCATAAAGTGTTGAAGCTGATCTGTCTCAGTCTGTCCTTGTCCTTTGTTTGACACCCTTGGCTATGTGTTCTCACTCTATCCTTTAAGCCAGCTCTTAGAGTAATACAGTTGGCCAGATGAGCAAGTGGCTCTGAAAAAACAGTGTTGTGTGGGCTTCGGCTTGTCTTTTTGGACACATTGGTGTGAAAACTAATGCCAAGGCAAGAAGGGTAGTGGGGGATGGCCAGAGGTGGGAGAAGGACAGGACAGTCTAGGTTGTCTTGGGTTGTTCTTGAAGGCTGAGCCAAATTTTGTGAGCACTGCTTCTAGTGGAGAGCTAGGTAGTACAGTATCACTGAAGTGGTTAAAACTTTAAGAATTTCTCCCCTTTCAGACATAAAACAATAATATTCTTTGCTGATCTTAAATATTTATGGCAGCTGTTGTAAAATACACGAATTGGGCTCTAAATGCTTTTCTCCTGTTTAAGAAAAACATTTAAGAAAATGTCCAAAACTATACGGACGCCTGGAAATCTTCAGAATCTGACTCCAAGCTTAAGCACCTAACTCTAAAATTACCAGTGTGATAAATGCCACAGATCAGAACAGTAGTGCAGTGTTACCCACATTGTAAAAAGACGATGGATTGGTACTAATCACTTTCATTTGTAGATAAACTGTGAAATTTAATTTATTTTGTTTAGTCTTAAAAATATCCACTAAAAACATTGTAAATCAACATTTTTTGATTAAGCAGATTTCCTTTGGAAAAAAAAAATTCACATTCTCCCCTTGGGTATTTTATTTTTAACATTCTTTTTCTGTGGGCGGAGGACCATTCTCACATGGACTTCCTCCCTATTCTCCTAGCCTGGACCTCCCTTCCTTCCCTTCTTACAGGCATTTGTCATACTATGTCATCCAGTCAGATGTGATCAAATAGCTCCTGAAGGCTATGTATATTACTGTGAATTTTTTGTAGGTTGTCAGTGGAAACTACACTGCAACTGGCTTGGACCTACAAATTAGAGTTGGAAACTTCTTGTGAACTCAGAATACCTCATGTAGCTGTACAAATGTGTTGTCCTGTTCTTACCACTCTAGCCCAAAACTTAGAGGCTGTTCCCATCCTTGCTGAGTAATTCAAGCATTGTTCTCAGCTTTGTCTCCCTCTTTACTGTGGGTTTTTTTTTTATTCATATGTATGAAACTTGTTTACCTTTCTTTTATAGGCAAAGGCTTCAAGTCTTTGGAGTCTCTTTTCATGTTCAACTTTGTTACTACATCTGTAGCTTTCAGGGTTATAAAGTCATAGAATATTTTGGGTGGAGGCGATCTTAAAGATTATCTCCTTCCAATATGCCCACCATGGGCAGGAACACCTTCCACTTGACTAGGTAGCTCCAAGCCCCATCCAGCCTGATCTGTGTGTTAGCTAGAGTCTATTTGTGTGAGGACTGCAGAAGTCTGTCCTTTCTTCTTTCTTAAGTCACACAACACTGCAGTGACCAGGTTGTTTTCTCTTTATAATTAGAGGGGAGAGAAAGGTCAGAGGACTGCTGTCTGCTACTACCTAGCAAAACAGCCCAGAATCTGTTAGTCACTAGTTCTTGGCAAGATAAACTGCCTAATTTCTTCCAGAGAGTAGATGAAATCCAATTCTAATATGTTCCAATCTGAATGATGGTGACTTCAGGTAATAGTCTTTTTACAGCTGAAGGTCATGCTTTATAGGGCATGAATAACAACTAAGCCATTATGCCCTTAAGATATAAACCTACCTGGTTCAGAAGAGCACTTTGAGGTTACTGCTGGTACTGGCTAGGTATAAAGGAAAATAAGGTATAGTGAGCAGAGGATAAGGCACGAGAACTGCTTTACAGTCTACAGGATTGCCTTTCATCCTGGTGGTCTTGCATGAGATCTTAGTCACTCTTTGCTCCATTTTGTAGAACCTAATGTGACTGAACATAAGTGCATTCCTCAGAAGTTTGGCCTGCTTAAAGGTCATGGAAATGCTTGGCACCACTGATGGCAGTACTGGCCTGGTTTGTACATTAGTGGTCGGTTTTTTTTCTGCTTAAAATGAAAAGTTCAGGACTGTTTGCTTACATGTACTACGTCTCATCGTCTTTCTGGGTAAATTGAGCAGCAGTAAAAAAGATGCCACTGTTTGTGATAGGTTAATGATCAACTGAATACCACTTCACAAAATCTTCTAGTCCTAGTCCACTATTGGAAAGCAGTGCATCATTTAGATTGCAATAAGAATTTAACAGTGATGAAAAAAAATGGCAATGGGTAGTTAGTGTAAGATGTGTAACCAACTTTGGGGTTTTTTTGTGTTCTTTTAATGTAGGTGATACAAATGAGTTTTGCAGTCTGTTATAAATGAAAATTTGTCCAGCCCAATTAAAAATGAAATAGTAAAAAATTTATTTAGGATTGAATTCTCTCTGAGCCAGCCACAAGGAAAAGGACAGCGCCGGGCCCGGGTTCAGTGCTGGGTACGTGACAGGAAGGATGCCTCTGGCAGAGGTTCCCCTGGACACACACACCACCCTCCTGGACCCTGCAACTGGACCCTGACCCCATAAAATTTCTTATAGGAAATTTTATGCCCGTGCCAGGATGTGGCAATCCTCCTTTTCTCTATTCAGAGTCCCACGTATTCATAAAGTTCTTTTCTCTGAGCCGGGGTTGAACAATCCAGATCCAGGTGGGGACGATTTTTTCTGGCATTCAGATGTATCAGCCCAGAGGACTCCAGTGATCCCAATCTTGGGTCCTTACCAGGATGATCAGCTCCCAGGTGTTCCAGTATTGCTCTTTGGGACAGCCCATCTCCGGACTAGCCACATGTACACATGTATTAGATTGTAAACGAGGTATTGTCCAAGAAAACCCAGCTCTGGGGTAACCAAATATGTGTGTGTGGGGGGAGGGAGGGGGCAGCTTACAGTGCTGGTATGTGTATTTTGTAATAACGAAATATTATGCATGCCAAATCATATTTCCCTTGATTCAATACAACAATATTTCGTTGGCGCAAATTTTAATCATACATAACACAGTCACTTTGAAACTGTTCTCATCTGACCCCTTTATTTGCTGCTTTTCATTTTTCCCCCTTCCCAGGTCAAAAGTTCTTTATGTGTTAGTTCTTGATATTAGATTGTAGCAGCTTTTTGTGGGAGACAGATATTTGTCTGTGAAGTAGTCCACTTATGCAAAACAGAAGCTGCTGCTTAAGTTAATCATGAGCATGTGATATTTCCATATGTGAAAATCTGGTGACCTGTTTGAGAAGATATGATTGTGTCAGATAATGGGATTATCACTCTGTCATCCTGCTTGGTATGCAACAACCATACCAAGGTAAAGACAGGAAGCATTGAATCTACATTATGTTAGTGGAATCTTGCCATGGCCTTGAGAGGAGCTGAAACTTGGCTCCAGGCCTGCAGACATACAGCAATCCCTGGTTGGTGGTTGGTGTGAACTTTCTAAGTTCTTCAGCATAGCTCCCTTCATGTTTGAAGGTCTGCAATTCTGTTTCATCGGCTTCTGTCTGCCACTTGTGCGTGGTCAAGCTTCAGCTCTTTTCTCATCATTAAAGGAGAAGGAAGAAGAGAGACCGTTGAGATGTGGTGGATTCAATAGTATACCATGCTATGTAATGAAAAACTTTGTGCTTGAAGTTGAATAAGCTTAATGCCATTTGTATTTTGGTTCACTCTTTCTGTATGGGATGGTAATTATCAGTAATGTGGACAGTTTTCATGTTTCAGATTATTTGTGTAAAGAAATTCCCTCTGCTCCATAAGAGGATTTAAAATACTCCCCATCTGCTTCCTTGTGAGGAAGAGGAGTTGAAAGCTGGGGTGCTACCAGCTATGTACAGTTTCAGTATGCACTTCACAAGCCTTTGCACTTCAACTCAGCAGCCCAAAGAAGGGGCCCAGATTTATCACTCTATTCCTGCTGTTTCACTGTTGATGTCTTTTCTTCTAATGAAGTACATAGCAATAAGTATATTTTAATCACCTTTAAGCTACTTACCTGGTAGTCAACAGGTGTCAATAGAAATCAGAATCACTCATCATGTTAAACTTCTTTGAGATGTTTTTTGTTCTCAATACAGCAGGTTGTTTATATACTGAGTAGTTTTTTCTGTTTCAGTAATGGCACTCACCCTCTAATTTACATATAGAATGTCTATTTCAGAATTGCGTATTTCATGGATGTTGGGGAAAATACAGTTATTTGCCCATTTTTACTATGTTTTAAAACAAATTCCACTTTTTGTTTTGTTTGGGGATTTAGCATTATGTGATTTACCCACTTTAATCTATTGCTTACTCAGCTGATCAAAAGAAAGGGAGAAAGTGAGCATGGTGTTATTTGGCTAAAAGCTGGACTTGATCTGGGAGGTCCTTTCCAACCTTAGATTTTATGAGAAAGTAAAATAAAAAGAAAAAAGAAAAAGTTGGATTTCCTGATGTTATTGCTCCTGCAAATGTATATTACATGGCACATGGTTCTTATCAGAAATAAGTTAGACCTGAATATAATTATTAGAAGTTTGGATGGATTCTCTTGCATGACTATCAGTATAATGCCAGTTAACTTGTAAGAGAGGGAATTGGTAATATATCACGGTGTGTAAATTCAGAGAGCTATAATTTGGTCTTAGCTGTGATATTAATAACTTGTATATTTTAATGTAGAAATCTTCCAAAGTGTGCAAAAGCTGTGTAAATACAATCTCAAGGTATAATCTCATTACCGGGAGATGCAATCCATTCAAAGTGTCCATTAGTGTACCTGCAGTTTTTTGTTCCCATTACCTGCATGAAAACTACTTGCATGAAATTTTTAACTCCCTAAGCATGAAAAAACCTGTGTCTATTCTTTGTCTTATCTGTAAACACTAACCACATTATAGTATATATAACAAGGCTGGAAAATCAGATAGAAGCTGAGGTTGTGGGGTAGTGGAGGAGGGAGGAGGAGCCTTTATTTTCTAAAAGGCTGCCTGCCCTTAATAACTGTTTAGTCATGTGAGGGACAAAGGCTTTTTATTGAATGTAATCTTGGTTCGGTGTGGTTTTGTGGCAACTCGCCTTATGGATGGAAGACTTAAAATTTTGTGGTTTTTTTAACATCTGTACCTGATGGGTAACCTCAGAGTCCTTCTGAGGTGGTGTTCTGAAAGAGAAGTGTCTATAAACAGAATTTGGTAAGTGTGTACATTGCATGATACTTAGGAAATTTGAGTTATGCATGTTTGGTAGCTTCCTTCATGCATGATTAGAAATGTTTTGTTTTTTTTTTTTTTTTGATTTAACCACATGTATTTCTTGTTTTTGTTTTTTGTTTTCCTTCCCCCAACAGCTGGCTTACCCCTTGGTGTTCTAAACTTGGCCAAAATAAAGCCGTATCAGAGAGGCTTTTTCTGTAATGATGACAGCATCAAGTATCCGTTCCATGACAGTACCATCACATCCACTGTCCTCTACACAGTGGGGTTCACCCTGCCCATTTTCTCTGTAAGTAGCTAATATATAGGGAGCTTTGGTGATGGGAGTAAAATGTATGCCTTCTAAGAGCTCAGCAGTATAAATGAGTTGAAGACCAATCTATATAGGCAAAATCCCATATATATAGTATTATGCATGTTAAAGGTGCTGTTGATACTGTTTGCACCGAAAATTTGGAACTAATCGCTGACTACTAATTTAATTTGTTTTAGGAGCAGAAAAAAGTGTATTTAGACTAGGCTTTTATCACTAGAGGGGAAGAATGTCTTCCAAAATGTTACGGAATGATTGCATCTCTTGTTCAGAATGGGTTAGTCTGCTAATTTAAATGCTTGCGATGTTAAAATTTGGCACTGTTATGCAGTGCACGCAACTGTAACTGGTGACTACCAGTTTCTACCATATAGTTTCTCTAAAAATAAGCCTAATTTTGACTTGGAAGCTTTTTCTAAGCTTGAAAGTAATGTGATTACTTGTTAAAGAAGAGTGGGATAAAGTGGGATACAGAAAATCTAATTGCTTGTAGAAAACGGGCTCAGTGTTTTAAAGACCACATGATTTTGACAAAGAACAATTTAATTCTTCAGTAGTTTTTTCTAACAATATTTTAAGCCTGCTTGTATCCCAGTTTTTAGTAAGGCTTGAGCTGATTTGGAGAATCAAAATTTAACGGTGCAGAATAGTGTTGAACCTGAAGTTACAACTTATTTGTCCCTGCAATACTTGATCAAGCCATGTGAAAGATGATGATAATAATATTTTATTATCTGATAAATGTATAAGATTGATTAATCAGTAAGAAGTATATGAAGTGGTTTAAGGATGGAAGACAGTAATATAAAACAAATGAGCATGTAGAACTTCTGCATGCATTACTCTGGTTTTCCCATTAGTGCTTATTCATTAAAGCTTCCATTAGACTTGTGCAGTAAATAGGAGGCTGACATAACAAGTAATCACTGGTATAGTTTCACTTTTAAGGAAAACTTGTCACTTTGACAAGTATGATATATATGTTCAGCACACCTTTGGGAAAATTTATTTTCTAATAGGTTTCCTGTGTACCTTGGTTGATATGGGTACAGGTGAATTAACAATTGCAGCTCTGAAGAAGCGCTTTTAGACTTCAGCAGATTATTAAACTGCAGCTAGAACATTTCTTTAGAATTGCTTGATTCTTAAAATATTGTTCATTTTTAGATTTGAAGGTGTTGCTATAATATAAAGTCAGTGGGGGGTGTGATTTTTTTCCTGGCTCTAAAGCCGTGGAGAGGCGTGTGACTTAAAGGTAATGCACATAAAAGTCTACACATTTAAGGAGTAACATGGACTATTATAATTTTAGGTACCTTTGTAGTGAAAGTTACAGCTTAAAATTAGATGTCAGTAATTCTGATATTTTTCTGCTATGATACTTTTATAGGAATTACACGGTGGGTTTTCATTGCTTATTTTTGTGCAGGAGGCTGGAGTTTATAATTGGAACAACCACTTCTAGTCTCTGTTTTAAAACCTCCAGGAGAGGTTTTAAAAAAGAAAAAGTTCTAGAACACTTACAGTTGTTACTGTACAGTATAACCAGGTCATTCACTTTTCAGTCTGAATGTTTTCCAAACCTTAAAGCAACTGCTCAGTGTAGTTAACATGTTAACCTGGCTCTCTTATTAATCTCAGTTTCAAATGTAGAGAGCTCTTTATTCTCATGCAAGAGGTGAAAATTTTTCCATAGCTGCTGAAAACTAAGGGCTAGAGTAAGCTGTACAGCTAGGGAGTATACAACATGGAATATTACAACTCTGAATTGAAAGTGGGTTCTAGTTGAATGGTTTCTCTCTTCAAGATTGCCTTTATTCAAAATGGACAGGGAAAATTGATCAGTCTGGGAATCTGAATTCAGAATGTTTTTTTTTGTTTTGGTCTGACTCACTGAAGGCCTGAGACTTTTTCCAAGGTGATTTAAATTTTTGGAAGTAGTGTGTTCCAGATTCAATACCCTCAACAGGAACACAGCTCACTCATGAAAAACTTTTGGGCAATAACTCTGATTATCCCACATCTAGTGAAAATTGTTGTCCTGACATGAGACTTTACCAAAAGGGACAGAATCCTCAGTGAAGGAATTGATGACAAAAATTTCATCCAGAGTTGATAATTTACACTTCTGTACAGATTTTTCTTCTCTAATCAGACTACATGAAACATGATACTCATTCCTAAGTGGTATGACTCTTTTTAGGCATATGCCCTTGTTGCACAATAGGCCTGCTTGTCTTCAGAATGTAAGAAGAAATGGCCTGAATATCTTGCTGTATAATAATAATTATAATACTAAAAGGTTTTTTTGGGGTACATCTGTAATGGAATATAAAATAACTTCCAAGAGAAAAAACTCAACCCTAAAAAACCCCAAACATACATAGATATTTTATTAATATTATTAATTATATTTATTAAATCTCTTGTACCTAAAAGAAACTAGGTTGCATGAACATGAATTGGTTTTTATGATGTTTTATGAAGATGTACAAAATGTGCTAGAAACTCAGGAATCTTAAAAAATAAAAAAATACTTTTATGAATCATTACTTTATTTGTAGCCTGAACCCTTTGTGTTGCCATTGCCACCTTTTACCAGGAAATAAAATGCTTGAGAAATTAAAGTTTATTCTTTTCTAAGTGCCACTTCTTAATATGATGCTTCTCAATTTTCCTAATTGTTCTTTGTCTGAATGGGAACCACAATTTTTGTATTAGAATTTTTTGAGATTTAGGGTCAGACAAGTCTTGATAGTGGTCTAGAAGACTGAATCTCTAGATGGCTTAGGCCAATGTCTAGAACAGTGCACATTCATTAGATCTGACATTTAAGGAGCCCCAGAAGATCTTTCTGATACTTCTATTTTACAAAGTCTTTTAGATAGGTAATAATTCTGTGTAATTTAAAAGCCATGATTTGGCATTGTCCATAGCTTGCAGCTCTAGGAAGAGTTGGAAATGTACTTGGTCTGGCATTTTTGGTCTTCAGTTGTCTCCATGAGACCAACTTTTTCAAGTGTAAATGACAAATTCATGTCAATATCTCTTTCTCTTTCCTGACATGTCTATTTGTAGGTGTCCTGTTCAGTTTGGCTTTTCTGGTAACTTTACATCCAAACTGACTTTTTTTTCCTTCAGTCATCTTGTTTCTTTAGACTGCTACCTTATGCAGCTTGCCTTAGCTCAAGGGGTAGGTGAAATGTGGGGAGGGGGAAGCACAGAATGAGGAAAAAGGAAAACCTCTCGGAAAAAAACATCCTTCTCACCAGAGCAAAAGAAAATAGAGCAACCTGAGAGTTTTTGAGTTTTTTTCTGCTCTCTGTTCTAGGATTTCTGTCTGCTCCCTGCCAAAGCTTTGCTTGGCAATTCTGTCCCAGAGCTGGGGGCTCAGAAGCCACTGGTCGGTTTCTATTACATGATGGACTGATGTAGAGAGAAGAGTTCAGAACTTCTAACTTAGCCAAAGGCCTGCACTGAATTTCTGGGAGACAAAGTAGTTTTCCACAAGTTGTTGCTATCAAAACAAGTAATGCAAATGTTGATGTTCCTTACAGAGAAGTTCATTAGTAAAAAAGAGTTTTGGTTAAGTCACTTCTCTGGGATAAGCAATGCTCTTTGGACCTTCTTTGAGAGAAGGGAACATGATGGGGCCTATAGGATCTAATTTCTCCACCTTGAACCCAATCAAAAGACATCTGGGTAGCTGGGTTACATTGATTTATAAGTAGTTTAAATAACAACAAAAAAGGCTGAATCAAAATATTCCTGGATTTGATGTGGCAAAATGCCCTCTGTATCATTATGACTTCCCAAAAGGGGTCTAGGTAGCTTTGCTCCTGTGCCAGCTTTAACATTTTAGGCATTAGGCTTAATGTTTTTGAGAATGTCTGCCTATAGCATGTGCAATAATGTCTAAACTTTCCCTCCTACAGATTAGCACAGTCATACTTTGGAGGCAATTTACTTATTTCTTTTATGGCCAAAGAAACTGATCTTTTATGCTGCTTATGGAAGGGATGCATTTTGAAGGGAAATTTTCATTAGATTGACCAATATAAGCGCTTACTGAACTAATTTTTTATGCCTTCATGGACAAATGTAGTTACTGCTGTGATGAGATTAATAAATCAGGGGATTAGCGAAACCTGTTGAAGACCATTGACTGGTAGATGTGCTTTTCACTTTTTCAGCAATGTCAAAGCTTTATGACCCACTGTTGTTAGTTTTGCAACTAATTGAAGTAAAAACTCTTGTTTGACGTTAAAGTGGACTTCAGCTTGACTCTGAAGTTTCAGGTTACTTGTAAGAGGTTTTATTATGCTCTGAGCAAGACTGCCTCTTACCTGGTAAACTTGTTGAAAAGGTGGTCATGTTTTAACTTCATTGTGTTTTTTGTTGTCTTTATGGCATTGGAAGCTTTTTTGGGCAATGGTGTTGAACTTCATAATCTGTCATGAGTTCTACTTGATACTAACTGTTCATCTTGTACTACTACAGATCAGCATTATCTCTGAACCCAACCTTATTCTGAGGAATAAACTGCTAACTGGTTTTTTTTTTAAAGCCAACATAGTAATAAGAATCCATTGTTTTACTCTGTAAAGGTTTAATGTCAGGGTAATGCACTTTATTGAATTGTTGAATTGATGAGTAACTCAGTGCTGTGGGGCCAGATGTTGAGAAGTTACAGCATCCAGCTTTTGGTTTCACTTTTTGATGTGTCTGTGGTGTGGGTGTTCTGGTGGACTTGAAATCAGGTGAGAAAAGATCTGAGGAGCACCATTTGCCTCTGTTATTTTTACAAATTTACTAAATGCAGTTGTATTTTAAGTAAATAAACTATAGCAACTTGCTTGTTAGCCCTGTGGACTTGTATTTCCTTAGCCCTTCAAGTACATTTCTTAGTACAGTGATGGAGAATGCATATAGTGTCTGAGCAAGACAGTTGGCATTTTGGCAGTGGGAGGAGCTCCAGACAAGGGCTTTTAAAGTGCTAAGTGAAGCTTGGTCACAGCTATGAGAAAGCAGTCATGCTAGTATAGAGGGGGCTTTAAAGTATTATTTAGAAGAGTATTCAAAAGGGTAAAAGGGAATATAGAGAAATGTAGGTAGATGGAGTTGTAACTAACCTAAATTTTGTAACTTAAGGAAAAAACCCAAACAGTCTATGGCATAGATTCTTCTTTCTCTTAGGTCTGATGCACAGTTACTAATACTGTACTGTTGACATTTAGGACTGAGATCAAAGACTGGACGGGGTGTCAAAAAAAGGGAAGCAACTGAACTAGGAACCAGAGACAAGCAACAGGGAAAGTAAGGCAGAGAGTGTTCCTTGTTGTGCTGCCTCGTCTGTTTCCCTTCATCTGGCTCACATTATTATACCTCTTTCTCTTCTGCCTTGTGCTCATGCAAAGAGATGGTTTTTACCCACCTTTTCAGGAGAAAGCTGAACGTCAAAAAATGGAACCATTGAACTTAGTGATCTGTGGAGTGATGGTTCATTTCTTGGTAGGTGCTCTCCTGAACTCTAAAACTCCTATGGAAATAGAAAGTAGCCCTGTTCTTATGCTGTGGAGAAGCCAAAGTCTTAACTTAGTCTGCAAAGAGGTTCTGACACCCTACCCAACCTTTACAGAATGTGAGCAATAATATCAGCTCAAAAGTTTTAACTAAGCTTGCACAAAACGTGTGTTTTTCCAGGCAGTATTTCTAATGTTGTAATGAATACTGTGGATGTTTTTGCTGATGGAATTAGTAATGCAATATCTACAGCATATTTGGGGAAAATGTTAGCTTCTACTTTATATCTGAACTGTAAGGAGACATAAACCTCAAAATATTACTTAAGCTTTTTAAAAAATAAGTCCAGGTGTGACTTCTAGTTTAAAGCTACAGCAGTGAAGTTGGCAGTAAATAACAGCACAAAAGTGGTGGCAAGTTTTTTTCAGGTGCTGGGAGAGAAGACAACAAAATCTTTTAAATTGTTTTGTTTCAGAACTCTGGAGAAAGATTATTACTACTCACTACTTAAGAACAGGTGTTGAAAGCTACTTTGTCAGAAACATACTCACTGTTTCCTGGTGTCAGTCACATCTGTTCTTATCCTAATCCCTGTGATAAATGAGGATGATGGGGAGCTGAGGCCAAAGCAGCATTTTCTTTTAGAAAATTTCATTATTTAAATGTGTATATTCAAATGTTTACTTCAACCAAATACTGAGAAACTAAATAGTTATGAGATTAGAGAAAGAATCCTGAAATGAACAAACGATTCACTTAACAGTGAGAAGTGAGCAGTAGGAGTAAGTGCTCCTTGTCCTTTGCAAGGAAGGAAGATGTCAAGTAGAGCTCTCTGAGAGTCTGCCCTGTTCAGTGTAGTCATAAATGCCCTGGAGGAGAGAGAGCATGTGCAGTGAGGCAGCAAAGTAGGGAGCTCACCAACAAATACAAAATATGGCAGTAACATAGCTGGTGAAATACAGTGTGGATGAATGCCAAGGATATCACATCGTTCCTGAGGAGAGTGGGAAGGATGACTCGAGGGAGGTGTACAATGTGATGTTCTCTTCAGGGTGGTAATGTGTCCACCTGTAGTGGAGAGAACAACTTCATGCCCAGTGAAGAAACCTAACCAAGATTAGAAATTTGGACAGAAATAGACCTGTGTTATACAGGATATTTATGGAAAAAAACCCAACATAATCAGTCAGAAATCACTCCAGTTTATGAGGAAATCTAATTCATTATACTGTATGAGTCACACTTTTGGACAAGGGTATAGTAATTGTTTAAAATATGTAGTCTTATCAGTTGAGCTACTTGTGTTTCTACTCCATGTATTCTGACTGAAACATTTCAGAGCCTGCATTTCTCCCTATACCTTTATTACTGATTGTGTTTGTAGTTCCTTAATTCTTGGTTGCTTGTTGGATCAGTATTGCACTTTTTAAAATTTCTACTGTGTATGCGCTTGGCTGATTTACAGCCCTGAGACTCTGTTGAACTATGCAAAACCAAACTCTTGTTTTTGAGGTAATAAGGAATGTATCCTAGCAGTCCTTCTCTGTCTGCACTTAAGACAGATGAAACCAAACACATAAATGCATTTGCCAGTTCTGACTGAACACTTACTTCAGAGGAAACTTATTGGCAAATGGGTTAGAAGTGTTAATGTCTTTGAAAAGATTTGTCTAATGGTCACACTATTATACTGATAAACAGCAACCACAAGAAGTACATTATTTTCCCCCTGCTAGTTTGAACTGACAAGCTCCCAAATCAAGAGTTGTTTAACCTCCACATACATGACTCCTAACTCATTACTGCACAAATCTCCATATGTTCTCCTGCCTCAGTCTTTAAGGGTTGTTTTGCAGGCAGAACTGGTTGGCCTTGATCTTCCACTGTATCAAAGAATTGCCAGCTCTGTCAGCAGTACATCTGCTAGTTGTTCATTAAGAATGCACATGCACTGCATAACACCAGCTTCTTTGCTTTATCCTTGAGATTACCCTACAGGTAACCTCTTCCCAGCTGTATAATTCCTCCTCACATACATGTTGTCATTCTCCCTTTAGGCAATTTCTTCACTCTATTACAACTAGCTTAGAAGATCTTCCATCTTCCTTCTGTACATCAGGGAAGCTTTTTGGAATTGTCATATAAGAAGCATTCAGTAGAGAGCCTGTACTGCTCCTCTGCTGTGTCCACTTCTTATATAAAAGGAGTACTTAAACTCTCCAATTTCTTCTGCTTTCAGGGAAAATTGAGCAAAATGGGTATTTGTAGGATATTGTAGGACCTCTCTTTTAACTGAATGTGGCAGCGTGACTGTGGCAGATGAGCAGGATTTCTTCTCACAGTGATCTGCTGTTGAATCTTTTCTGCTTTTTCTTGAGAAAGTGATTTAGATGTTTATGTGAATAAATCCGTTGTCAAAGTACAGCACTTCCTATACTACATTTTTTTCCTCAGTTGTATCTGTGTGAAGACATTGACACTGGTGATGGTGGTACCATTATAAAGACAAGTATCGTATGGTATCTTCAGTCATATCCTGTCCACCTGTACCAGGAGCTTCCATGCTTAGGCAATTGCCACCATGATGCAAAAACTTATCCCTGTCTTCTGAAATTATGATATCTGTCAGGATAAAAAAGTTACATGTCTATTGCAACAATAGGGAAACTCCACTATTTTACTTGGTATAGTAAGAAGCTTTTTCTCTTTATCACTAAATGACAGTTCTTCTGTTTGCTTGTTCTGCTTGCAGTAATGAAAAAGCTAAACTATTTTTTCCTGTCCCTTTATTGCCTTAAAGGGAAACTTCCATTGCAGAAAATACTTAGGCTATATATTTCAAATAATTTTGATTTGATTTTAGAAATGAAAACACCTTGAAAACCCACAAAAGCAGACTCTATTTAAAACAGAAAAGAACCTTCAGTATTGTGAGATGGTTCTCTTACTGGTTTCATATGCTACTCTGGTTTGACTTCTGTTTTTCTGCTCTCTCCCATCAGAGAATAATAGTGAAGTCAATCCTTGCATGTTAAAAATAAGTAAATTAAACCTGCTCCATGGAGCATGTTCTGAGGGATTAGGTATTGACATTGGAGGATATTCTAATCCAAAAAATATCAAAAGCTCCTCCTAAAGGCATGGGTTTTCAGGCTAATGACTGCCATGAATTGAGCCAGAGGTAAATTACAAATACCATAAATCTGTGACTTAAGTTTGCAGTTTAACAGTGTTAAATTAATCTGATCAGTTATACTGTAGTCTGCTGGTTAGAAATTAAAACTTTTCTCTCAAGCTTTCATGGAGCATGTATCCTTTTCAACACTGAAAGGTGCTGAGAACAGCAATAAGATAAATGACTGGTGGAACTACTTCTTGAATCTGTTGTGAAGGTGAGGGAAACTGAAGAAAGACTTGTTATGTTTACTACACATTTTAGTGCATAGCTCTTCCAATTAATGATTACGTAATGGCTGCCACATAGATACTCAGAACTTTTCAGACTCAAAGTAAAGGAGGTGGAAAGAAATTATGAAAGAGAAGACACTAATTTTATTTTAGCTGTTCATATATGCTTACAAAACAAAAACAAACCTGGAGTTGTTTGGTATTTTGTTTCCATGATCTGGATACAGGAAGGTTCAATTACAGGCTAATCATATCATAATCTCCATATTGCTGAAGAATGAGCATGCACATTTCAAGCAGCTTCACTCATCGTGGAAGAGCACAGGTCTTCACTGCATGAGGGACTTCATTCCTGTGATCCACACACCTTTTTATTTCTGATTTAGTAGATGGAAATTTACATTTAAAAAAGCTCCCCCCAGATAACCCCATCATTCTGAAAATTTTCAATCTCTCACCTTGAGAAGCTGAAACATCCAGGTGTGGTTTAGAGGAAATGAGGAGTAAGGTACCATGACAGCATTATTCACAGAGCAGGTCTTTAAAATGGGTGATGCAGAGTTGGCGATTCGATATTGGTGACACAATCTAGCTATAACCACAGGTGTTTGTGGCAATATGCTGAAGCTGTGAAAAGGTTTTTTTGGGCTCAACTTAATTTTGTGAACAACTGCTTTACCATGATAATCGAAACTACCAACTCTAAAGAAGTAACCATGTAAATAATTAAGAAACTCCTATCTGTATATGCCTAATTCTCTACATTTGAAGGTCCAAACAATGCATTTTTCTCAAATATTCAGTCTAGAATGTTGGTGTTAATATGTGTGTAGGGCACATGATGAAATTTTCATTCCATATGTATTTTGTAGGATAAATGGTGTTGGAAACACCACAGCATTATGTTGACAAGTCACCTTCCCTCACCATGGCTGCATGTGCTTCTGTCTCAACCCTGACCCAAGTCAGCTAAATTCTGAACAACTAATGGTGTAATTATATCTATCACAAAACCAACACAAGGGGAGGGGAAAAAATAATCCACAGTGTTTTTCAAAACACTGATATTCTTCCTGTTAAGAGAAAGGGAGAGGAGCTTTTTCCTAGTAGGAAAGGCTGTGTTTTTGCACTGTACTGCAGAGTCCAGCTCCCAGGCTCTGTGCTGGCTGGTATCTGAATGGGGCAGTGTTTTGGTGAGACTCTGGCTTGGCCCTTAGCCCATCCTGCTGTCCTCCTGCTTTGTGGGTGCGCTTGGATGGCTTCCAGAGATGTGTCAGTTGTAGTCATGTTGGCATGGAATTGGAAACAACCCCTCTTGACAATGACAGTGGTCCTTTTCTAGCACTTTTGGAGGGGAGGTTTTGCATGCTATTGGTTAAATGACAGCAGCAGTACAGAGGGTACCTGGTTCTTTGCAACAGGCTTAGCTGGAATGCTTGGGCCTGCATGATAGACGTATGTATATAGCTGTCTGATCAAGGAATAAGGCTGTGTCATCCACCAGAGTTCACTTCAGGGAAATGATCACCTTTTGAGCCATTAGTTTATTTGCTCTTTTGTTTTCAAGGTGAAGTATTCTTTTAAGCACTTTATAGTGTGCAGAACAAAACTGAAAGCAAATTGTTAGTAAAATCCCAGTTATGTCACTTGTGATGGTCCCAGGAGTCAGGCTTAGTTTGGAGGACTACATGGGTGGAAGGAAAGAGGGAAGAGGATTGTAAAGGATCCTAGGTCTCTTCCTTAACAATTCTCTTGATGCTTGATTTTGTTCACTTCTTCTCCTGCTCTTTGCATCTTTAGTTTTATTTGCACATGCTTATTATGAGGCTAGCTGTGTATCTCGAAAGGGAGAGAGGCTATGTCTTGGCACAGAGGTCTTGAGAGAACTGAGACTACAACATTTATTTCTGCTGGGAAGGAAGGATGGAGACTGTTTTTATCTTTCTGATTCCTTAATGTTGGATGGGAGCATTGACTCCAGATATTTTTTGTTGTGTATCTTTAAAGTGGTAAGCACTTTATGTGCAACACAGCTGAATTTTGAGGATAAAGTTAAGGGCTTTTGTGCTACTGGGCTCTACATGCCTAAGCTAAAGATTATTTTTAAACAGTCTTTGTAGTCCTCCACTACTTGTTTTCCATACAGCAGTTTCTTTCCAAGGGATCCTATACACAAAACAGATTGTGCAGATGTTGTATGTGTGTTAATGATGGAAGAACTGGATTTAGAAATGGGGATCTATCAGTTTATGGTAATTTGCATCCTGTTTTGAGTTTTTTTAAAAAGTCTTTGCTGTTCAAGTGACTAATTTTGGTTTGTGTTGTGGGTACCTTGACATGCAATAGCGTGCAGCAGTGTGCAGTGTAGTATTGGGTCCTGTAGGTATTAGATTAAGCCAAAGGCATCCTCTTTGGTGGAAGAGGTGGGAATAAAATCTCCCTGCCTTAAGGCTGTAGGTCCTTCTAGGAAGTGTGTGAGGAAGTGAGGGAATTGCATGCATGTGTAATTTTCTTTTCTCCATATTCCCAAAAATTCCCTCTGCCCTTGCACTCCCTCGAAAGTGCCTCCTTTTCTGCTTCTATGAAATGCAATTTATGCTCTTCTGACTTGGAAAGCTGTCCAGAGAAGGTGTACAGGTGCAGCTGATGCTCACTGGAATAGAAAGAAAAATTTGGTAATTGTGCCAGTAGCAGCAGATTGAGCACCTCAGTGGTTGTCACTGAACTATTTACTCAGTCATGGTTTTGGCATTCTTCCACACTTGAAGTGCCACAAACATGAAGATGAGAGGAATCCTGCCTTGCTCTCCTTCATTCAGCAATCCTTCCTGGAAGCTACAAAGTCAGGGCAGTAGTCTTTAGCCAAGGGAAGTGCATAAATGTCTAACTTCCTGCATGCCCATTCCTCTTTATGCACTTCTCTTTGGAAATGTGGGGGTATGATCATTGCCAGTTTGTTTTGGTTTTGTAATGTATTTTGTATTCCTTTTTGGCAGCTGGCTTGCCTTTTGCAATTCTCAGTTCACGACGTACCCCCTTCCAGAGAGGCGTTTTCTGTAGTGATGAATCCATCCGGTATCCATACAAAGAGGACACCATTTCTTATAAATTGTTAGCAGGAATAATTATTCCTTTCAGTGTAATTGTTGTAAGTTAAACTTTTCTTCATTGCTTTTGATTTCAGTGGGGGTGGGGAAGAGGGAGGAGGGGTAATCTGTTAATACTGGTTTACAAAACTATTCAGTGTCCTTCGGCCAGTTGCTAAAGCAGTAGAAATGGTGGTCTGGCAAGAATAACGAGAAGGTTTTCTTTAAGTGAAGGCAAACAGCTAGAATCATAGAACAGAAAAATAATACCTTAGAACCTTATAACTATTATCTGAGAGATAAAAACTTCTTACCATATTTGTTGAAAATAACACTAATGTGTTGTGACAGTCACAAGTCTTCTTATTTCAGGACCTGCTACTTTCAGAATATCATTGTGCATGACCTATTAAGTCAGTATTTTTTATCTGCCACAAAATCTTTGGGAATACTTCTGTGTGTGGAAGTGTAACAACAGATACCAGCCTATTTGAAAGAAAGATTATGGCTTCCAGTCAGATGTTATCAAAAGCATAAATAGAGTAAAAAGGATAAATAGATGTGGAGTTTTTGCCTGGATATTTTCCTGAAGGTCAGGATAAAACTCTGGGCTCATTTGTATTTAAATACTGCAGGGGTTCTCTTTCATACTGCACCTAACCTGGCTGAAAACAGGGTACTTTTTTTTTCCTCTTCACACCAGATCAGTGAGCTGGACAGATTCTCTGTGACTACTGGTTTGGGATCTCTCTCTGACCACAGCTCCTAGCTCAGCTGAACTGTCTCAAGCATATTGGGGTGTTCTGTCCCTAATATTTAATTATATGCTGTCAGCTGAGCTAACCTAATATCTTACTATGTATGGACAAAAGTTGAGGTCCTGCTATTACCCAGTGTGTTGCCACCTCTTGTGGCTTGTCTGAGCCAGGATCAGCTTGTAAAATTCCTTAGCCTGGCAGAAAACAGCTGCCAGGAGTGCACTACATGGAGTGCAAATGGCTCTTGGAAGAATACCAGTTCTGGGGCAAAAAAATAGCTGGGATGTGTCCTCATGAGCAGAGGGGACAGTTGGACCTCTTCAGTTTCCCATTTAATGTCATAAGTCTGCTGGGACTGCACTGCAGTTCCTACAGGGGCCTCAAGATCCCTGTCCAGATGTGCTAAAAAGCTTCAGTCTCCACCGATGATTCTGTTGGGTGGCATCCAAACTCATCAGAGCCACACTTTGAACAGAGTTAAAACTTTCTTATGCCAAATAGGATTTTTAGGCATATAAATATTTGTCCAAGTATATTTAGGAGCCAAAAATGAAAAGGCACAGCTAAAGGTAATCCTCAGTCTTGACCAGCTGTTTCTCTGGGCTAATGGGTTTCAGTCAGGAGGGGTATTATGATAATATAACTCTGCCTTGCATAGGTACTGCGTGGATTTTTATCAAGTTTCCAGCATAAAGGTCAACTCTCAGCTCATATTTGCTTTTGGATGGATTTTTTTTTTTTGCAACTGTAGAAATATGTTCTGAGAATTGAAGCTGTGACTTGCCTGGTTTCCCTCTTCTTGGAAAAGCTGCTTCAAAAACTTACAGAAATGCTTCTGAAGCAGATGAAATTTTTGGGTGTGGGAAAGGTTTTGTGTGTTTTGTTAACTGGCAAGTGGCATATGCTAAAGATCTTGCCTTCAAGATAAGAATATCTTTTTCTCACCCTATTTCTACCTTTGGGTAGTCATTATTACTTGAGAGCATCAGTGCTTGGTCACAATTGAAGCCCATATAGCTTATTTCTAGAGCTGAGTGAGGAAGAAAAGAACAGAGCATGGGAAGATTGATGCATTGCCCTCAGTACTTGGCTACCAGCCATTTGCAGATCAGGGGCCTCCCGAGTCAGAAAAGGCTTCACTAAATATAGTTTTTGTAATGGCTAGTCCCTTTGAATTAATCCAATCTCTAAAGTTTCTTTTGCAACATCAGGGTATATCTTTTAGTTGTGAAATCAGGCTTTTCTGTCAAGATTACTTCATAGTCAGATGGTAAAAGCAAATACTGATGTCCTTTACTCCATGCTTAGATTGTTGAAGATGAATATTCTTTGATGTCTGTCCAGTGTAGTAATTGCACTAACATCAGCTAATTTTTGGTACCTGAGATAAGTGACCTTCTTGCAGGTTTTGCAGCAGTATTATTTGAAAGGGATTCATTATTTACCTGTCATGGCTATTTGTGCTCAGCCATCTTCCTTAAGAGGTTACTTTCTGGATTAAATGTCTATGTACTTTACTGAAAACTTTCTCTGCTTTAGTCCATATTCTGGTATTTCTCTGCTTCAGTCCATGTTTGGGTATGGTGGAGGGTGTAAAGCTTCATTGGCACCCATCTGGCAGTACTGTTTGTTTGCCTTCATGAGCAAAGCCTCTGACAAGCTGTCACTCTGTATGCCTGAGTGGCAGTGTCTAAGTGACGGCTTCATTCACCAAAGCTCTGCTTTGCTGGGATCCAGGACCCAGCATCTCAAGTGACAGACAGAGCCATAATTTTAATTTTTACATGATTCTTCAAGGTAACTTTACATATATACATCCAGTCCTCCACACACCTGATCATCTGTATTAACTGATCCTTTCTGTACAGAATGGGACCAACTGGTTCAACATCCAAATTATCTTGAGTGAAGTTCTGTATTTGGCATAAGGAAAAACGTACTTTCTGCAAAGGATGAAGTTGCAAGAAAATAAAATTAGATCTGCTTTCTTGCCAGCACTTGATACATGTATCTTGGACATGTAGGATGAAAAATCCTTGGAAAGACCTCAATAAGACCCGTCTTTCCCAATCCTCATTAGTTTTCTTTTTCTTCACAAAGGATTTAATTTCCATGAGGAACAGGAAATTTCTTGGTTGAAACATCTGGCCTTTCAGATCTGGATGTAAAGTCTCAACCCTTCAGAACAGTTTCTGGTTTCATGAAAAACCTAACAAGCTTTGAAAAATTTTACTCAGTAGAAGTTAGTTGAAGAAGACTCAATGTAAAATTAAGTTTTGCAGGAGAAAATGTTTCTTATTAGGGCCACGCCAAGTAATAAGGTTAAATGTTATTCTGAGAAGGCTTTGTTTTAATAAGTATTCTGAAAATGATATTATTAAGTTCAGCATGAGGTAGGGGAAAGTAAAAGGGTGTTTCTCTTCTGTGTGAAAGTATTTATAATATTTGGACATGGTTATTGCTGACTCTTGGAAAACTTAAATTTGCAGCTTAATGTTTATAAAAAAGAGGTTCTGAAACCATCTGTGTGAGTATTAAAAAAATAGCATAATACTTTTCTTTTAATGTTATTGTCTTTAACTTTTTCTCCTTATTTCTTTTCCAGATAATCATAGGAGAGACTCTCTCGGTCTTCTATAATAATTTGCACTCAAATTCGTTTGTCAGAAATAACTACATAGCCACTATTTACAAAGCCATTGGGACCTTTATTTTTGGGGCAGCTGCTAGCCAGTCATTGACAGACATTGCCAAGTACTCCATAGGTAGGCTGCGACCTCACTTCATTGCTGTGTGCCAGCCCGACTGGACACGGATAAACTGCAGCCTGGGCTACATTGAGAACTTCACTTGCCATGGGGACAGAGCAAAAATCAATGAGGGAAGGTGAGTCTGATTAACCTTGTATACTTGGTTGTATAACATATTTGATAATCTGGGGCAATGAGTTTGGTAATGCTGCTGCAGTTTTTGTGCTTCTCTTAGAATAAATTTATTGTAATGAATTTTAAACATTAAACCCTGTGTAGACCCTGGGTTTTTTTTCCAGTTTGTGAGAGCTTGCTATATTAATGTATGGATAAATGCCTAATTGTGTGTTTGTTTCTGCTTATGGGAGATTGGTTTTTTTCTGTGTCAATTGGCTTTTATTTTTTTCTAAAATGCTTGCATCCCAACAAAGAGAAAAATTTGAAATCTGCCTTAGAAATTGGATAGCAAAGGCTTTGCTTTAGAATAGCAAAGGAAACATTTTAGCAGTGGCATGAAAGCAAATAAAAACTGTGCATCCATTTAAATATATGCAGGAATATTAAAATCACTCTATCAATTTTTCTCATTATTAAGAATTTTTAAATCTTGGGTACTTATCTGCCAGTTCAATTGCAGCAAGATACTGTGTAAACAAGAATAAAGCCTCTGACACTTCAGACTTCAGTGCTATAAACTCAGTGCTTTAGTGCTACTTCAAATGTTAGAAGTATGTTCAGAATAATTTGGATGGCTTGAGTGACATTACCTTTACAGAGACCTCTTTTTCCAGAAGTTAGTTATACCATCTTAGTTAAAACATCTCTCTTTGTGTAGTTTTTAAGTATGTAGTTGTGCTCCCTGTCCTGTGTGAGCTTTGCTCTTGTGGCATGTGTTCCGTATAATTTTCCAGTAGCATGCATGGTATTTTTCAGTAGCCATAGGAAAACAATGCAATGTGAATGGCTGTTGGTGGTAGAGGAGCAAGTGCATGGATAGTCAGTAGAGCAGTAAACTGAGTATGTGTGGCAGGGGATACAGGGGTCACTTCTTAGAGAAGCGGCTATGTCCCACAGAGCCAGTGCCAGCCAACTGCAAGTATTTAGTTTAACTCCTTCAGGAGTCTTAAAGTGCTTCTTGAGTGTGTTCAACACACACACATTTACTCTATTTTAGAAAAAGGAGTCTAATCTAACCGAGGGTGCTCCATACGGAAATTATTTTATACTTTTGATTAGTCAAAAATCATAAGAAAAAATGAGAAGGGAGGAGATAGCCAATCACAAAATATAATATGAATAATGGAAGCACACAAGGGATTTTTACACTATTCTCATTGTTTTCAATGAATTAATAAAATATTAGCTTTATCTTTTTGACTGTACAATCATGCATGAATCTTTAAAAACATTCAAAAAAAAGAGGAGTGTAGAACAAATTTGAATTGGTTGTGATGACTGAAATGGTCCTGAAATGGTCTTTCTGGGTTTTGGAGATGCTGGAAAAACACGAGTTAGCTTATGCTTAAACAAAAAAACAGGTTTTTGTGTATGAGAAGAGATTGGGGGAGCAATGGCATAGTGATTGCTTACCTTGTATTCTTCCCTGTGTTTTGGCATCTCAGACTTCTATACTGGAAGCAAGATTTTTTTTTTTGTCATCTCTTCACTGCTCAGCTATTAGGTTTGTATTTCCTACTACTTACATGATCCCCTTTTCTGTTGCTGCTGCAACAGAGTGATAAGAGGGCTCTCCTGTTTGGTCAGAGCTTGCCTTGAAGTGCTCACTTGAGCATGTACTTGCTTGTGGGGCTTATGCTATGAGATGAGGCTTTGGCATGCACAGGAAGCTGTAAACAAGAAGTTAGCAAGTGGTCAAAGAGAAGGGTAGGATAGCTTAAAGTGGGATATTGTAGAGGTGTATGACCTCAATGCAGTGATCCAGTAAATCTTCCAGGGTTTCTGATGATCTTTGGCCCTGTGCCCACACAGAAGCCAAGTGCCCAAGGGCATTAACCTTTCAGTTAATAGCCCACTAAGAGGAGAGAGGTAGATTGCAGGAAGTTTTTTACAAGAAGCTGGAAGAGGCCAGTAGTCTCTCAAGCTGTAACCCAGAGTAATCTCTGTATCAGTTGACAAGATTATTAGTGGCATACCTAGTACCATCTACTTTTGTTTGCATAGATTAAATAGGCAGGTAGAAATGTAAAAGAAGAATGAAAACAGGACAGACGTAGTGCTGAATAAGTTCAATCCAGAACATGTAAAATCATGTTCTGAATTGAACTTATTATTCCTCTATAGTAGTAAAACTTGAGGTTGCATTTGAATGTTTTTAAAGATTCATGCATGATTGTACAGTCAAAAAGATAAATCTAATATTTTATTATTTCATTGAAAACAATGAGAATAGTGTAAAAATCCCTTGTGTGCTTCCATTATTCATATTATATTTTGTGATTGGCTATCTCCTCCCTTCTCATTTTTTCTTATGATTTTTGATTAATCAAAAGTATAAAATAGTTTCGGTATGGAGCATCCTCGGTTAGATTAGACTCCTTTTTCTAAAATAAAGTGTGTGTGTGTTGAACAGATGGGTATAAGATGGAAGCTTCTAAAGTATACTTTGGAAATGGTACAGAACTTAAGTAATCAATCTGTGCTTCCATTTCCTCTTTAACAGTAAAACTGGAAGAAGAAACATTTGAAGTAGTTGATTTTTTCCCACATGAAGATTAAGGAATGAGCTGTAGCTGTGTAAGTTCTTTATAGTGCTGGGATGTGTACGTTTGGTTCAGAGTGGGTTGAAAACACCACTTTGCAGGAACTTCTGGAAGACTAACCTCAAGAAAACAGCCTGTATTTCTGGAAGCCCATAAGTTTTATAGTTGTAGGCTGAGAATATTTTAGACAAATACATTGCATATTATGTTCCAGTACTGTTTCATGTAAGTCTGGTGATTTCAGCTGTTTGCATATGCCTACTATGTTAGAACATGGGGGCATGAGAGAAAAACAGTAATTAGTTTTTATTTTTCAGTGGTAATAAGTGTTACAATACATGCTTGCCTTATCAGGAATATAAACCAATGAATTTAGGATTGATTGTCTAAAAGAGTAAAGTGCCCATGAGTTATGGTTAGTTTCAGTAAGGTTTCTGTGAGAAATGAGACTCATTCTTTAAAAATTATTTTACAGTTCCAATAAGGGATAAAAGGAACAGTAAACAGTGCTGGGTGCATAGCTGTAGCTATAGACACACCAGTTAATTTCAACAACTCTTCTTATAGACCTTTCCCATTGTATTGGTCAAACACATAGTCATAAAAATAATACATATTCAAATATTTATTTGAACTTATTTACATGTTCTGGGAATTCTTTACCTTGGTTCAACCCTTGACTTGCTTTTTAGAGTACACACAGTAATGTGTATTGTCTTTTTGAGAGTCATGTGTCACTTGCTCACCATGGCCTTCATTTCATGTTTTCAGCAGGCAACAGTTATCAACAGCCAAATGGTCAGTGGCAGGAATCCTTATCACATCCATTCCTTGAATGTTACCTGACCATGCAGGCAGTTTTAGTTATTTCCACAAGTACTTTCATTCAACATGAGCTATTTTACAAATATATCTGAATTATTTTCATTATTGTCAGTTAGTTAAAAATTAGAAGCCTTAGTTATTTCACAGCTGCAGCTACTTCTGTAAAAGTTAACATTTAGTGAAAGCTAAAACTATAATATATGTTTATCATACTGTTCACAAACTAAAATATAATCTATAAATGATGTTCTGAGAATACAAGCTACATAGGGGCCAGAGCACTGGCCACAAAAAGCTGCCAAATTATACCATATCAAAAGCAGTTAAATGTGATTGCAAACTGTACTATATCAAAATTGTTAATAATAATTTGCAAAGCCAAAACATAATAGCAAAAGCCAACAACTACTTAATTATTTATAACAGTTTCACTTTTCTAACCTGAGGTTAATAAAACTGTTTTTGTGGACTGAAGCATCTTGTTTGCTATTCATCATGCTGAAGGCAGTCCTTTTCAGGTTTAAATACCTTAGCCTCTCCTTTTATAGTATGTATGCACTTGGCCTTGCTGAGCCAGCAGCAGTAATCAGAGGATCACAAACACGGTGTGCTTAGTAAATCTGATTCATATTTGTTGAAAGATGCATGTAAGAGTGGGCACATATACATCCAAGTTTGTAGCACTTAAATATCTGTAAAATATGCATGACAACTGGTTATATAAAAAAATTCTAGTTAAATATTAACATGTACTCTTTTTCTGTGCCTCTTTGTAAGTCAATCCATTCCTCAGGCAGTGTTAGACATTTAATTTAAGCTAGACACAGAAGCTTGCAATGAGCTACTGCATGGCACTTTCCTGGGGTGAATGACTTGTACAGAAGTGCCATCTCAAGCTTTTATGGACATGTTGCTAGGTTTGTCAGCTGGTTTTGTGTAGAGCCAGGTAGTATTCCCTCTAAGTAAATATTAAGAGCAGTAACTCGATGAAGATACCTGACCTAGCTTGTTTTAGTTACAGAAAAATAAATTTGATATAGAAGCACAAGTTCTAGTGTCTACACATGGAGAGAGATCAAAGTCATGGTGTTCTGTTGTCACTGGTGCTTGCAATTAGCATGTCACTTTTAGTGTACTGTATATACTTTAGTGCTGCTGAATTGCCTTTAGGGTACTTTCCTTAGCACCTATAAAGATAATGACTAGTCAGTTGGCTGTTTCCCTTTTCAAATAGACAAAGCAGGGCTCAGTAAAACAGGTAGGTGTGCCAAGCTATAACCCTGATATAGTGGTGGTGTGAGTGAGCAGTGTTTACTAATCTTTTCGGCTTTTGCAACTTCCATTTTTACTCCACTTCCTTTTCTTTTGGCTTCCCGCTGCATACCTGTGCCTGGCCTTGAGTGGATTGGCAAAATACCCAAATTTCCCAAGGAGAAGTAGGTACATAGGACACATGATGTCTTCTCCCTTGGTTATTGTTAGCAAAGGCATATTTCCCAAACCTGTCTACTCCAACCAGTCGACGGCAAATTGCCATATGTCCTGGTATCTTTCCTGCATCCGAAAGACTGAACAAAAACCACAGTTGCTCAGCAGCAGTTCTGAATTAGTATTTCAGTATTCCTCTGGTGAGTATACTTTGTTGTAGTTGCTGGTTGTCTGAAATGAGTGTGTAAACATTGAGGCTTGAGAGTCAGAGTAACAAAGGAGAACATCAAGAGCTGCTCTTTTCCTCTAGTATATGGACACTTTATCAGTCTGGAATAGACTTATTTTTAAGCATTTTGCAGAGAGGGAAAAGAGAACTTTATAAGATATTCAGTTAAGCTGAACCAGGACAATATTGTGCTTCAAGATGTCAAGACAGTAATGTTGTGCTTTCTGACTCTGTCATTGGGATGTACTGAACCGTGGTGTGGCAATATTAACTGGTGGCTCCCAACTCATTTGGGCAATCAGGAATTGCTAATTTAACACTGGCTGCCTTTGTGTAGATAAGTATTTGTAATCTCTAGGAAGCAGGATCTGGAATTCAGGGAGCACATTTAACTAGATGGACATGGACCTGGTAAAGGTCAGTGTTAGTTGTCATCTTAAGCAAAGAATGAGTATTTCCTCTTGGTTGTAAAATTTAATCTCAAAAAGATTAAATTTAAAGATTAAAAAAAAGTTTCTGTTGATAATTTTTTTGAGGCAATTGAGAACTGAGTAGTGATGATGGATGTTTCTCTCTGGTTTTATTAAGTTCTTTCTACAGGAAATAAAAACTAAAACAAAATCAAACAAAGCTCCCTAAGCCTTCCCAGCAAAGGAGTCAAAAATGTACAAAAACTCTACAAAATCTATGGTGAAAGCTATTTAAAAACCCCCAAAACTTTATGTCACCATGAAAAGGATTAAGTTATTTTAGAAAATAAATATGCTGGCTTCTCATGTTTCTCCTAAAAGGTAATTTTCTACCCTTTTGAGTATATCTTTTGAATTACCTTCCCCTCATTATTATAATATCCACATCATCTTGAAGACTGTGGAGATCTTGTTACAGTGGTTGACAAGAATGGGTTAAATATTTCATTAATGTGGAGGTAGCTGTGGAGTTTTGACAAAGCCCTGTGAATATTCATCCATTTTTTTAACTGTCTCAAGGACACATTGGCTCCTTCACATGGTGTTTTAGAGGTTATCTAGACAGCCTCATCATGGCATCATCTGCCTTCTTCAGCACCACTGGATGTGTGTCTCATGGACTCATAGGCTTGTCTTGCTTTTTACTAATCATGGTAAGATCCTCTGTGGCTGGATACTACCTCTCCTTGCTGAACTTTTGTAGCAAAGCATGAACACCTGGGAGGCTGGAAAATATCTTTCTAATTGCTGACCTTCTTTAATGCATTTATATTTTGTTTTTATGCCTCTCCATCTGTACCTTATGGTGTGTTAAAAGGAAAAGGGTCAACATATGGTTTAATTTATTGAAACCTTCAATTCAGTAATTTCTACTCTGAAGTTTATTTATTGAGCTCTTATTTAAGGTGTAGATTTGGAGGCCTTCCTGTCTCTTAAAATATCCACTGTTGAGGTATTGCTGGCTTGTTTTGGTTCTTCTTTTGAGATGCACATATGAGGGCTTTTTGTTACATTCGTATATAAGATCTGGATCTTATAAATGCCAGATGTCCCCTTGTGATGGGATTTTATTGTCCTTTTGGACTGCAACTGAAAAATCTGGGTTGAATTTCAAACCTGGGTAATTGCTGGGTCCAGTTTTTGGGGTTTTAAAAAAAAAATAATAAAACCGATTAAGAAATACAATTCCAAACTTATTTCACATTTTGGAACTGGTATATCAATACTACTTCCATAACAATGCACTTTCAGTTTTGTATAAGGAGATAGTTCAGGTTTCTGTTTCTGAAACTGGAGGGGGAGTACTCATTAGGGCAAGAAGATGCATGTAGCAAACATCTCACCCCCAGATTTTCTATGCCCTTTAAAATGGACAGAGTGGGGCAATTATACACACTTAGCACGGATCTGTACTCATCACATAAACCAAGCAGCCTTTTTGTTCCAGGAGTGTAAAGGGCTTAAGTATCCTGCTCTTAGACATGGAACAGCAGCAGATGGGAGGCTGTAAGCATAACACATTCTTCCTTAGTCAATACATGCAAAACTGGGAATAGGAGGTAAAGGCCCAGATCTCTTCTAGTGAAGGATGTGAAAATATGTCTAAACAGACCTTTGAAAGACTAGCCCTTTAAGCAAACAGTTTTAGTATGATTGCAAGTTTCTAACTGAGCAGTTAAGAGTGTGTGTATGCAGTGCTTTTGTGCATATGTATCCTGTTCTGCTTAAACTCTTTTCTGAACACATAGCAGTGTGGTAGGTGATCTGCAAATGAATACTGACAGTGGATGTACTTAAAGTGGTTGCTGTAATTATCTTCTCTAGTATATATTATAAGGAATTTGTTGTTAAGGCCTTTTGTAGCTGAAGTTTGAGTCATGTTGTTAACCAATTTGGAGAACATGCTTTAATATTTCAGAGCTTTAGAATAAAGTTAGAACAAAATCATTATTGTTCTCAAAAATCCACCTTTTCCCTTGATGGGACAGGTGAATATGATGGAGGAACAGAGCATGGTATGAATATTCAGAAAATGAACTGAATGCCAGCGTATTCACAGATTGTCTTCTCTTATAATGATGCTAAATTTGGTTGCAGTTTGCAGTACAGTTTGTTGTATCTTGTTGCTTTAACACTAGTCAAACTAATTCTTCTCCGTACAAATTCTTGTACAGTGTAATATTTTTTCCCCTATATATAATTGTCCTTCTTTATCTACTGTTTAGTCTTTCTGAATTTACTATGAATTTTTCTTGAAAGCAGTACTTACTACATTTTAGCTGAGCAGTGTAGGTTTGTCACATGAATGCAGTAACTAACTTCTAGATATTTTTGTTAGATATTACTTTTTTTTTAGCTCCTTTTGCTAAAGGATGGATGTTGCAATGGGACCTAAAAGTTCAGAGTTCGGGGTTGGAAGCAATACTGAAAACCTCCTGACAAAGCAGATCCAGATACCTGTCCAGGAAACTGCCCTTCCTAGATTATTTGTCAGCTCACTAAGCACATGCATAGAAATTTGAACCTTTGAACCTGAAGTGGTGAATATTACACTATATTGTAGAAGGTTGCTGCTTCAGAGACACTGAAGTCTGAGCTTTGTTGGCCCTCAAAAGCATACATGCACAGCTAGTAAGGATGTGTATGTGTGTGAAACACTTCCTTTTAAGTTAAACTTAACTTCAGATATTTGTAGCTCTCTAATTGCAGTCTGTCAGTTTTCTGTTTGTGGTAACAGACAATGCAGCTGTCAAGGTTCATAATTATAACTGTATTACTAATGTACAGATTCACATTACAACTCAGGTGTCTAAAGGAAAAATAGTTCCCTGCTTTGGTTGATGTATTGCTCTTATGCTGACTGTGCTCAAAACAAACTGCGCATAGTCTGCCATTGCAAATTCAAAATATAATTTTCAAAGTAAGTTTTTAGGAAATTAGAGCTGACTGTTTTGACATTGATAATTTATTTCAACACAATTGCCAAAGTGGTGCCCTTTACCAGTCATTTACCAGGAATTTGTCAGCTTTGTTCATAGCTGCTTGTCTGATTGTAGCCCTGCATGAGCTGTGAGTGCAGTTAAATCACTGAGCAGTTCCCAGAAGCAGGGCACCCCTGCCAGATACCTGATATAGGACTAACCCATATAATTTTGTTTGAAATTCAACCAAACTTGTGAAACTCTTATGTTGTCTGTTCTATGTATCCCTTCAAAACTGTAACTGTGTTAAAACAAAAAATAACTACAAGCAAAAAAACCTTTGCAAAACTTCCAAGATTTATGCATTATTTACTTCTATTTAAATTAATGTTTTTTTTTTTCCCTGGTTACATTAGATAGCGACTGGTTTGCACTGGAATTTTTAAACTTAAGTCAAAAGTCTGAACATTCACTTTAAGTTAACCCATCTCTATTAAATGACCTGTGTGTCCCTCTCCTTATCTGTCTCCCTGCCTGTCAGTACTGGGAGTATTTCTATAGTGAAGTATTATTTTGTATTAAAATTACTTGGCTTTTATAAAATGTAGCAATATTCTGTTTTGGAACTTCTTAAAGCTTTGTTGAAAACCAAACTGCACTTAATGATTCAAGCATAACTAAATGTATTACTTCTCATCTGGCAGTTTCCATCAGCATCATGAATGAGAAATTTGATGTGCCAGAGACTTATTATGCATTTACTAGATGCATACTGGTATGTTGTATATAGCACTGATTATTTATTTTATGGAACTTTCAGCCTGTGAAGTGCTATGCAGTACTGAAATTTCTATGTATAGAAATTTTCATCAGAGGCGAATTTACTGTTTTTCACTTCTGAAAATGTAAATGCGAAAAACCGCACAAAAAACAACTGAAACAGCTTGGATATCAGGGCATTTGAAAGGAATAGAAGTCCACCACACATGTACTGCTATTCAGATAGAGCAGCTTTTTCCTTAAGCACTGCTTTCACCCTTACACCATTACTATTCAAGATCTAAAGTGGCTGGTTTGGGAACAGTTACAGACCTGGTGAAATTATTAATCACATTTGAGAAGTAGAGCTTAGTCAGGGCAACTATGCCTAATTTTACATGGAAGAAAAAATGAGTCATGATATTGACTAAAAGCCTTTAATTATTTGAGCTTTAGAAGCTTCTAGGCTGCCTGTGCATGTTGAAATGGGGCGGTACTTGATCTGGGAGCAAAAGGAGCTGCCTTTGCAAAAGAAACTGACTGGTTTTAGGGAGAATTGAATCTGAAAAGTGAACATGCTCTAATCAGATGCAGTTCTGCAATCTGGATCTTGTTTCTGAGCTTACATCTCCTTTGCTTTGTGAGAGTTTGACCTTTTGAGTAGTGATAGGTAACATTCATTTTCGTGACTGAAACTAGAACTCTTCTCCTTTAATGGTTTTCAGACAAAGCTGGGCTTGAAATCTGTTTCAGTAGCTTATCAAGCTTAAGGTCACTTGAAATCAAAATATGTACCTGTGTTTGGTGCATCCTGAAAATTATTTGGGAGATAGCTGTGACCAACCAAGCAGGTAGATGCATCTTCTCGTTCACAGAATTTCAGTGGTTTGCAAAACTTATATCTTAGGTAACAGGAGAAAAAAGTCTCATAAGATAAAACCTGGGGTGTGTTTAACTGTATCAACAACACAGTACTGCAGGAACAGGTATCCTATTAACAGTTCTCCCACTGTTTCCTTTCCCCCTATGAAGATTACAAGAATCTGCTGAAGAAGAATCTGCATACTTGTCAAGCACTTCTTACCCAAAGCAGTTCCTTAAAGGAGGAATAGCACATAAATCCCTGATTTAGAGATTATAATTTTCTGCCTTCATTCCCTTTATGTAAAATAACACTACTGCAAATCAAAAACATTATGGGGGTAAGTTATGCAGGCATAATAAATGTGATGCAGGAGTGATCTAGTGCATGTGAGAGCAAACTACTGGTTTTTAGAAATGTTGGTCTGAGTACCCCTTGCTGCCATTTTCACTTTTAGTCTTTTCATGAACTGGAATTACTAAGAAGAGAAGTAAACGAAGTCCTAATTTTTTCTTCCCTATTGGAGGAGGCTACCTGGAAATGTAGTGCAAAGTTAAACTTTCCTTTTATGCAGTGTTGAGTTAAACGGAATGATAAAATCAGAACTGTTGAAAGATAACTTGTTTTTTAATGATTTTGCAATGTACATGAGGAAATTGCAACATGGAATTTTGTTGGACTTTGCAATATAGAAAGCTCAAAATGTACATGTTTTTGTGTGGCATGAATTACAGGATTTGGTAACTTCTTGCTCCCTTGCTAAAAAAAAATTGAAGTTCCATGTGCAGACTTACTGCTGTGTATTTAAAAAAAAACAGTAACAGTATGAATTTTTTTTTTATTACTTGTTATTTTACAATCAAGTTTATTCTCCTGGTAGCTGCTGATACAAACTTCTGCTGTCAGATGCAAAATAGCTTAGGTAGTCATTGCTCTGTTAGGTTGTTCCATCAGTGTGTAATACTTTTGTTCAAATAAAAATTTCCAGAATATCTGCATGCCTGAATGTATCATCAGTAAATTTCTTCAGTTCCTGGAGAGTAAAGAAACAAAACCCCATCAAATCATGCCAGCAGAACCTTTTAACCAGCTTCGGAATCTGGCCAATCTAGCACTTAAGACAACTCTCTTGCATTACTCTACTGCTGATTAAAACTACTTCATGCTAATGCTGAGCTTGAGGAAAAGTTTATACCCTTGTTTCTTGCACAATCAGCAGTGTTTGTTTCAAAGGCTGGTCGTTAGGATGGTGGTTAGAAATTGGTAAATACCTCTCTCTTCTTAGAAACTGTTAGATAGGGTTTATGTCGGTAGGATAAGCAGGGAAATTTAATTGTGTGTGCTAGACTGTAAAAGGAAAAATGTGGGAAGTCTGTAAAAACATGGTCATGGTATCAAATTGTGTATTACATGTCATTAATTACATTGGCAGTTTCCTCACTATCTGCCACTGCCTAAAGCAGAGCTGAGTGGGTCCACCCTTCACCCCAGATATGATTATGGAGTCGTGCAAGATACTTGCTTTTAAATGTTAGGTCTCCTATTGACAAAACTGTCAGAATTTTCCAGATGAAGATTACTGAATTGGAAATACTCAGGTAGCATTTTCCTATGTGTAAATGTATAACTTTTTACTCAAGTATGGATAATAATTACTAGCAGACTAGGAGAAAAGTGGAGAAATTAGGAACATGCGGTTCTGAGTAATTGCTGATATTGTTCAGTAGGTGAACTGCTTTTTTATTAATTTCAACTTTTCTTTGCAGTAATGACAAAAGTGCTTAATTTCAGAGTCCTCAAAATTCCCAGCCCACACTGATCTTGTAAGTTGTAGTGGTGCAAGTCCAGCACATGAGGAAAGAGTGGATCTTGTGATAACAAGTTGATTGTTGAATGCAGAGAAAATTGACTTTAAGGAATGTGGTGCTTAAGTGTAGAACTAGGACTTTAAATCATGGCACTGAAATACTAGGAATATTTCACTGACAAGCATGTGGCTGGTTTGTCACAAGCATTGGCTTACTCAACAGAGGCATGCTGCAGCACTCTGGCATTTATTCCTCTCCAGATCATGGAATGGGTAACACAAATGTCAGTGGAAGCTTTGAGTCAGAGTGAGAGAATCCAGGGAACTTGAAGATGGAAAGGACATGCTGGCTAATCCAACTGGGTGTATTTATTTGCTTTGATATGGGAGTGTGCATAATGTTTTGCTGAGCCTTCTGTTTTTTTCCAAGGGATCATTTCATAATTCTGTACTTAATTTTGAGAAGATTTCCTTATCATTCAGCCTCTGACAGGTTTACTGAAGCACCACAGGATGCCTTTTCTTGTGGAATATCTCTTTTTACTGTAATTTACTTTAATTTCTCACCATTTAATGCTTCATTGTACCATATATATTTAGCTGTTCTCTAGCCTTGTCTTTCCCAAGGCTGTTAATTTCCCTGTCAGATTCCTGCATTTATCTTAAAGCTTCTGCACATCAGGTGTTCATGTGAAGATACTAAATGAAGACAAGACATCAAGCGTGTTTACTGAGTTCCAGTGTGCAGTAATTCACTTAAGAAGTCGTGTATTTTACAAAATAATGCCAAGTGGAGCATACTGCTTAAAACATGCACTTTCTTGTAAGTCACGGTCCAAGAAAAATGATCCTTTTATCTGCTGCGTACTATGTTCAATTTTTCTACTAATTGAAGAAACATAACCTGTCAGGCTGGCTCTGCTCCTTGGGCTAAGCTGGCCTTCTGCATGGAAAGTAATCGAAGGTTGTCAGTGTCAAGTGCTCCAAGGCAATCTCTCTTAGTCTTGCATATCTGGGCTTAGAAATCCTGGCAAAAATAACAAAGTCATTCAGCTGATATACTTCTTGTAGGAATTGTTTGTACATTGATTATTTTTCCAGGTAGTCTTTAAAAATGCAGACATTGAGTAATAAGCCATAGTGATAAATTCTAGTCAATCTTATGGCAACCTGTTAAAGAACTACCAGGTCATTACTTGTATCTTTACTTTTTTGCTATCTTTATCTTTATTGGAAGCCATGTGAAATTCATGACTAAGCTAAGTTTCAAGAAAGTAAAACAGCCCTTAAATTACCTTGTTTTAAGACTTTTTAATGATGTCTAGCTCTACTGTGTACACTGGAAACTAGGAGTATACTTTAAACTTCAACTGAGACCTGAAACTGGCTCTATGTTACTACTTAAGGCATTCTTCTAACTTGGGAATAATATATTGTCCAAGTGGAAGTAATTAAAGTTTACGCTTTTTTCCTGTTAAAATGAAGTGCTATTTCTGATGTAGGAAGAGATCTGTGAGGTAGGTATTGATGGTGTGAAAGACAAGAACCTCTGAAAAACTTTTTTTTGATGTCAGAATTGGCCATTTTGGAAACGATCAGATCAAGAGTGCACTTGTCAGCTCTATTTCTGATAGTTCAGTTTCACTGGATATTGTTCTAAGACTATTTTGAAAAGGATATTTTGAAATCGGATGTATGAATTCTACTGGGACAAGTAAGCCTTTCTTTCACTGGTGAAAGGTAGGGATTTGGAGAGTTGTCTATACCCCTTTACTGCTGGCTCATGGCAAACCAGCACTTGCAATGGGATCACAAAAAGCCAAGTGCTTGGCTGGTCTGATAGCCATGACATTCTCCAGGCTTTGGGAGGACATTATTTATGTGCTGATGAATTGCTGGGAAATTTTTCATTGTCAATCTTAACATTTTGAAAGGACTTTAAGATTTTTTTTAAATGTCTGTTTTTTAAAGAAGTCTAGAGACAGCAGTATTGCCAAAGAAATTTCACTGGGATTGCACAGTGCAAGTTGGATCAGTACTTTGTCCCAGTTGTATTTCTGGCAATATGTGCTAAGCACAATATTTTCAGTCATGTAAAGCATATTTATATATGCCTGATCAGAATGTATTCGAAGTTCGTAGCCTTCAGCCTGGGACAAGGCATTCTTAATGTACCTTAGGCTAATATATTCCTGAAACAAAAAAAGACCAGTAGTCAAGAACACTTTTAAAAAAGTCTATAGGAATCCAAAATAAACTTAAAGAATGGTATTTTTTTTCCTTTTATCACTTACTAGTCTTCTAAATTCCTTCAGCTGGCAACAGGTTGCTTTCAATAATTGCAGGAAATATAATTTTATGGCAATTCTATTTATATGGAATAGCCCCAGAGCTATTGGATAAAATACTGTCATAGGAGCCAAGAATTCCTTACTCTGTATTTTCTGTAGAACAGTATGCTTTGCATTCTCAGATGACATGTTTGAAGGACAGGGCTCTTCAAAATGCTTATTGTATTGGTTTTCATAGTGGACTCTTGCCCAGAAATATTAAGTGTTGAGTACAAGCTAGTACATTGTTGAAGTTGGTGAAGCAAAAGTCATCTTATTTCAGATAGCTTATTTAGTACCCCTGAAACCAAAAGCTTTTGCCAGTGCTTTAAATCAACCATAAACCAAAAGCTTTAAAACCTCTGGAATAAACCTATGTAGACTTTTTGTGATGCAGTTTCTAAATGCTATATGTGCCAACTAATTCAGGAAGTTTTGCAGTTTCACTTGTGCACAAGACAGTTTCATTGCCTTCTTTGTGCTATTTGAGCAGGGCATCTTCAACCTCATTATCTTGCTGCATGTCAGAGGTGCCTTTGTTACTCCTAGTCCAAAGAGTGGAAATGTTTCCTTTGACCAGGAATTTCACTGAACTTGGTGTCTCTGCCTGGCAGAGGCACCAAAATAAGGGACCTGGTGGATATGGTAGAGGTCACTCTGGCGGCACCCGGGACCTGTGTCCGGCTGTAGATGCCGTGGAGGGTACGGTCTGCTGGAGCCGGATAGCTGAAGGGAGGCTTCCACCGAGACGGGAGGACGCTCACTCAGGCTGCTGTTTCCCAGAGGGTTTTATTGAGGGAAGAGAGAAGTCGGAGGTGCAGGGAGACACCCTCCCGGGAAGGGAGCGGGCTCTGAGTGCCCCGAGCATGGATGGGGCAAGGAATATAACAGGGACAGGATCGGAGTGTCGGGGTACAAACCAGCCAATATGGACCGACACAGGGGAGGAGTAGGGGTGACCGACAGGGTGAGGACCGATGGGGACAGGGTGGAAGGGACAGCTTACAGGGAACCAATGGAGGCATAAAAAGCAAGGAACATTCCAGAGCAAAGGGAAAGCTCAAACGATGATGGACATCAACAGGTATAAATAATTGGCATCAAGGGAGGTGGGAAAATTATACAGAAGTGGTCTCCCAGGGCATCCCAGGTCAGCTAACCCCAGAACCCCCTCCCACATCACTCTGCAGAGCTATGAAACTTTATTAAGCTGGCCATGTTTTTAATGCCAAACTGCTGCGTGGGGAGTGCTCTGATTGTGTAGTTAAATTGCATGGAAGGCTGGCTGAAACCTGGCTGGTGGCCTTTGAAGCAGCACCGTTACAAGGCTCTGTGCATAAAATGGAGAAAAGTAATGCTAAGTACAGATCTTTTATCTCTCTGCTTAAGAATAAATTAGAAATGTCTTTCCATTTTGCCTTCTTTTCTTGAAGAGGTGGGTGGCATTTATTTTACATCTGTGGCTCCTCACCAAACCAGCTGTGCAGGGGAGAACTTGGCCAAAGGAATCCTGGACTGTCAGTGTCAAGTGTCAGGTCCCTTCAGCCTGGACCTGGTAAAAGCCTTTGGGAGCTGAAGACAATGTTGACACTCAATGATATTGCCAAGTACAAATAATTTCTACAAATATTAGATGAAGTGTCATCTTTTGCAGTTAACTGGCTAATAAACTGCATTCCTGCCTGTCCCCCTACCTTTCAATGATAACTGATCAGTGTATGTATGAATCATACATTTCACAAAGGTGTACAAATGTAATATAAACTACTAGATATGAGTTGTTAACTACTGCCTTTTGATGGTGACTAATTGCAAGTAATTGTTTTGGGGTGATTAATGTAATTTGTATTCATACACATACTGTGACTATAAGATAAGGACTTTTAAGAAGTAAGTATAGTTAAAGCATTCTGGCATTTGTCAAGGTGAACTATTAAAGGACTCTTGATTACTGTCTTTGAAGATGTGTTCCCTTGCTGTTCAAACTTCAGTCAAAAGTCTAGTACTTACTGCCTGATGTAGAGATCAACTTAACTCTGGAAAAGGATAACTACTGAGTAGTGTAGTCTATACTCTTTGTCAAAATCTATGTGATGTGCCTAGGGAGCCTCCTTGAAGCGTAGTATGGACATGTTTACATTTTACCAGTTCACTTGTGTAATATCTATTACTGTTACTACAGATGGAATGTTATAAAAGAAAACTGATGTTTTCTGATCTTTTCTTTTCCAGACTATCATTTTATTCTGGCCATTCTTCATTCTCCATGTACTGCATGCTCTTCGTAGCAGTAAGTATGTTCTTTCCATCTGAGTGATAACAAAAGTCTGTTAGCTATCCAGTACTGAATATTTACTTGGCTGCTTTGCACAAGGGATATTGCTTTTGTAGGATGCTTTTCTAGTACAGTTAAAGACTAGGAGTTGTAAGGGTGGTGATACTGGGACAAGACGTAGAATGATGTTCAGTATGCCTAAGAATACTTAATATGGTACTTGGCTTGTATGTCATGTCTAAAATGAACCCAGTGACAAGTGTGATTTGAAAAGATGCTACTTAAATTTAGTTACATTTAAAGTATTATAAATCTTATAAAATTTATAAGATTTCTAATACTTGTAAATTTATAAGCCTTATAAAAATCTATAATGAAACATGTCTGATTTAATGAGATGTGCAGAGCCTATTTTAAAATACAGCAAACATGACCCTTAAGCACTGAGCAAGTGTGGCTGGGCCCATAAGCAGAAAACAGCAGATAAAATTGAATTTTCAAATTACATTTTATTTTTCTGTAATTTTTTAGGGACATGGAGGGAAGAGTGATGAAAGCAAAGGGATGGTAAATATTAGTGATAAGATAAATTTAGAAATGCTTCATTTAGGGATTACTGTATTTTAGTTGAAATTGTTCTAGTCAGTTAGGACAAATTATCTTCAAATTACCTTAGGATAAGGTTTAAAACATGCAAGACTGATTTTGTTTTTTTCCCCCTGCTAAGTGGTAACACACAAGACATTAACAACTTTATGGACCTTTGTTGTTAATGTACTTGTAAAATTAAAGTCTAGTCCTGGACATAAGTTGCTAACCTAATGTGTACATTCCATGATTTTTACAGACCTCAGATTCAATTTGCTTTTTTTTGTCTTTGTTGCATTTTAATTTTTTTCACTCTCTCATGGCAATAGTATAACATACACTGTGAGTGAACCAGTTGTTTAAACTAAACAAAAACCCCTACATTTCCACACAGAAGGGGCGGCTCTTCAGTATGGTGTAGGCAGTTTTTAAGCTTTATTTTAAAATAAAGCTATCTCAGAAACTTGATGTTCAGTTTTGATCTGTCATGCAGGTTTTTTTATGGCTAAATGTGTTTGAATCGTCTCCCCTGCTTACCTGTCTTATTTAATACAAATACAAAGAGTTCATAGAAGTATTATATCCTGGGTTTGACTCCAATAGGGTGGGATGACTTCCTGTTGGCTGTTAAAGTTGTTTTGCTCATTATGACTGGCAATATCCAAAATTTTATGGGTCCACTCATAATAGTGTTTCAAACCCAAACCCACTCTTTCAGTAGAACAGTGGAGCAATTATTGCTACACAGAAAGCACCCTAATACTGTCTTGCCCCTCAGTCAGACCCTTCTCATCCAACATCTTTTTACATGGTTTTGTTAAACAACAAGATAAGGTGATACTTAAATCTCACAGAAGGACAAACCTGGAGATAAGAAAAACCTTGGCAGGTGTGTAGCAATATGTATTGTTTATAATTCATACTGACAGGATTACAGTTGTCATGGATCTGAAGCTGTCCGAGCTTTTACCTCTGTCCCATGTGTGTAAGGCATGTTCTGCTGCAGCCTGGGTAAACGGTGGTGGCTTGGAGGAATTCTTAACTCATATTAATTGGAGGTAATAGGTCACATTAGATAATACAACTCTCTAGATGCATACAAAACAGTAGAAGATGTCTTGAACAGTCTGGACTTGAGACCTTGTTTAGCTAACCTACTAGGCTTGGAAAAAATTCAGCCTTTGGCAAGAAAGTAAAGAGTTCTTTATTTTGTAGTTACTAACTTCTTGTAGCTTGAATATTGCTTTCTGGAGTGCCTGTGGCGTATTCTTTTGAATGCATGCAAAAGAGCTTGTCTGGAAAGATCTTGAAGGGGAAATTATGAACCTTAGCTGTCTTGGGGCTTTCTGTGTATGAGTTTGATTCTTGGCAACCTCCCAGGTGGGCAAATGGCAAGTCAGTGCAAATCAAACCCTTCCTATGCAAGCTACTTCAAAATACCATAAATCCTGTCCTTGTGTCCTGGTTCAGACACTTGCTGTGCTCAGAGCTGTCCTTGTATTTACTCAGTTACGTAGTAGCTGCAAAACATGGCTTTGTGTAGCAGCATCCTTTAATTTAGGGGTACAAATGCCTTTTACTCTTCTAAGATGACATTTGAGCAGGAAGTGTTTAATTGGAGATCAGTTTGTTAGTCAATGAGTTTCCAGAGCCATGTCTGTTTCTTCACCCATTTTTTGTCTTTGGCTGAGCTATATTGCCCAGTAAAAATAAGAGGCTTTGTGGAGATTAGACTTCTACTTCCTTCTGTCTGATAGTAAGATTTATTCATCTAGAAACTGCTATGAGGCCCCTGTAGGGACATCTGGCTCCTGTGCAGTATGTTTTTGTCTTGCTGATTAACACAGCCTTAGTGCATACAAGAAACCAAATAGAGTTCAGATGTCTTCAAAAAGACAGCTAGTGCAGGAAGGTGAGGAAAACACACACACATGCCTGTGTGGCAAGGCAGAGTGCTGCTGCTGGCTCCAAGCCAAACCTGCAGCACTTGATGGCTTGTTCATTTTCTGATCTCTCATGCTGGCTTCATCTGTGCCCTGCACACATTCTGCAGCCACAGGCTGAGTCACCAGCAGGACAGGCTGTTAGCATGTGGCATTACTCAGAGGCTGTGTTAATCATAACCAGGCGCAAGCATGCCGCTTTTCTGAGCGGCTGGAGGAGTCTGCTCTGTGTGTGTATGTGTACTGCAGAAAGTGTGCTCTTAAGAGTTAGCTGCTGAATGCACGTGTTGTGTCAGGTGAATCCATGACTCTGTAGAGAACCAGTCCTCAGAGGAGCATCTGAGGGAGCTGAGGGTTCAGCCTGGAGGAGAGGAGGCTCAGGGGTGACTTTATGACTCTCTACAACTGCCTGAAAGGAGGCTGGAGCCACGTGGGGGTTCCAGGCAGCCAGCAATAGGCTGAGAGTAAGTGACCTCAAGTTGTGCCAAGGGAGGTTTAGATTGGATATTGGGAAAAATTTCTTCTTTGAAAGCATTGTCAAGTATTGGACCAGGCTACCCCAGGGAAGTGGTGGAATTGCCATCCCTGAAGGTAGTTAAAAGAAGTGTGGATGTGATACCTTGGGACATAAATGAGTGGTGGACTTGGCAGTGCTGAGTTAACAGTTGAACTCAAATGATCTCAAGGCTCTTTTCCAACCTGAACAATTCTATGACATTTTTGACTTGGCAACCATTTCGATTTCTTCAAGAGTCTGAATTATGCTGAGTATTCCTTTCTTCTGCTTACAGGAGATTGCCAAAATTATCGTAGTCCTTACTGCATGCCTTTTCTAGTATCAGGAGAAAAAACTGCAATTTTAAACATACTCCTATACACATGGAAACACCACTCCGTGTATTAGTCATCAAATTGTCTACCTTAATTCTTTGTTGCATGATAATATTAAATAGTTTATATTATCCATTTATTTAAATAAGCAGCAGTGTAACAGAAGCAGTACACACCACTTGTTGCTCTCACAGCACAGATGTCATTGCATCTGTAAAAAAGCTGCTGAGTCTAGGTAGACAAATTTAAAATTTGGGTTTTCAGCCCACTTCCAGGTTAAAGTTACAGTTTCTTATATTTCCTAACATAGAATGAGTGAAACCCCAGAAAAAAACCTGCTTGCAGTTTGTCAGTCTAGAAAGCTATGGTGAATATATTTTGAGACTCATTTGGCAGAGCTAGATGGGTTAGTTTAGATCCAAGCAGAACTGTTATCTCCAGGATAAGAGCTTCTGCCAACAGCACCTTTGTGTGCAAGCCAGAGGGAGTTTGACCGCAACAGTATGTGGGAATCCAGTGACCTAATAACAGATGATGGATCCCAAATTATCTGTGTTGTCCTCTCCCCATGCTGCTCCTTTTTTTTTTTTTCATAATTAAACAGCTGGCATGGTCTCTCCTGTACCAAAACTATTTTATCCTGGTTTGGAGAATGGGAGAGCAAGTGTTGTGGAACACCTCTTCTACCAGTGTCCATGTGACCAAACTAGCACCTTGGCCCTAGAGGGGTTGATGCTGCAGGCAGTTTTTGCTTTGACTTTTGAAGGCAAGTATGTTTAAAAAGCTGTTTTAAGTTAAAATGATAAATGCATGCTGCCGTGAGTAGTAAGAACAGTTGGCAGAAATGGGTGTTGCCCTGAGGATTAAGTTTCTGTAACAGAATCAGTTTTGGCTATAGCTGCCCTGCCGGCACCTATCCCGGGATGAAGAATAGGGCTGCACAAACCTAGCCAAGAGGCACTGCTATTCTGGGGATGGCAACGTGTTTGTGCTGCTTAAGACTTGGGACAAAAAGGGATGATGAATCTTGCACGATGTAACTTGAGTGGGTCTCCTACAAGTCCTTGGAAACATTGTATATATCCAAGGTCGCATGGAATTACAGATGAGATCAGGAGGGTAACTGGTGTTTCAGTGGCTGGGGCTGACAACCTTCTTTTGCAGAGAGATCATAGGATAAACACAAGTGAAAATAGGCTTTAGTCTGCTTTTGGTACTCATGCTCCCAAACGTGCCAATCAGCCTCTGCTCTCAAACTCTGATTTTAATTATGTTGGGATGGGAGATTGAGTAAAACAGTACTCAAACAAGAGTCTTTAACATAGTATTTTAGGTATGTCTGTTTGCACAGCACGTATTTCTTCACTTTTGCAAATGCTTTTGACTAGAGCTACAGAACTGTTTTTATTGTGTTCCTGCCCACATAAAAGTTTAGGACTAGTCTTCTGAAACTAATGAAAAGATGTGTTTTACTGAAAAAGCTTTGTTTGGCTGTAGCTGTGCATAGTATCAAGTACCTTACTTTCAGCAGATGAAAAACTAAAGGGTAACTGGTCATCCTGCAAGGCTCAAGTATGGAAGCACTTGTGTGTCTACCTGTATGTGTTCCTAGTATTCTTTTAATGTTGATACCTAGACTTTTTATGGCAAGCAAACAAAAAACCCTGATTTCTCTGTGGTTTGCTTGGAAGTTAGGGCCACTAGGAATAATGTCAGTATTGTAAACTGGCTCCTGTAGGACTGAGCTGAAAGCAATACATTGCAGTACTTTATTTCTTCTAGTAAATGTTAAAATACTAATGTCAATGTTTTTTTTTTTTCTATCAGAAAAGAGGTAAGTGTTGTATTCCAATTTGCAAAAGAATAAAATGTT
The DNA here is from genome assembly GCA_003676055.1 of Chloebia gouldiae. Classification (NCBI taxonomy): domain Eukaryota; kingdom Metazoa; phylum Chordata; class Aves; order Passeriformes; family Passeridae; genus Chloebia; species Chloebia gouldiae. Next base: position 19,037,426 of record QUSF01000011.1, read on the forward strand.
ACTGTTTATCCTGCTCTACGGTAAAAATTATATCAACGTGAAATTATTGTGGCAATGTACAGCCAAATTATGCTCATTGCTTAGGAGGCAGCTTTTGCACATCAATTGCCTTTGACAACAGGGTGCAGCTATCTTAAAGAGCCCAGACTGGTACATAACTCTGCCTTTTCTCCCTAGTTCAGCCATTTCCCCCCCAGTTTAGTTCTCCCATAGATCAGTTCCCTGTAGGGCTGTTCAAACATCAGAGCTGACACAGGGAAGACAGATATGGTCAGAGTAATGGGGATGTACCATCCCTTTGAACAGCAGCTCAGGCATATCCAAACACTGAAGGCACTGCTGACCTGTATCCTTTTCCCTCACTGGGAGGGGAAGAACTAATTCTGAACTATTGCTTCTTTCTTTTTTCTTTTCTGCTCAATAAAAATAAAACTAAAGGACATATAATAATGCAGATTTACCCGGGATCGTAAATATGTATTTATGAAAAGGAGGTGATCTCATAAAATGTGTTGACAGGAATCAAAGTCTTAAGTTGCCTTTTTTTTCTTTTTTCCTTTAATTTTTTTTTTGAGAAGCCCAGCTCATGAGTGACTAATGACTTCTTCTATGGCTCTGTATTCTTTTTAGACAGTTTTCTGTTTGGATGTGAGCCTGCTGTGTTTAAAAGTACATGGGAGATACATTGTCCATATTTCTGGTTTGCAGGCAGTGTCTTGTTGGCTGATGCCTATAGCTCTGTGTTTATTCATGGATGCAGTGCTTCCAGGTACAAAATAAGCTGCTGCACTTCCATGTAATATTTGAATAAACGTAAGATTGTATATGACACACATATTGTGGCTTTTGTGCTCAGAACTGCAATTTTTAAACTGCTGGATTTCTTATATTTCCTTGAATTTCAGAGTTTGTACTAGCTGAAATACGATGAATCACTCTTATACAAAGTTATTTGAGTAACAGCATTTATACAAACTAGCTTTCATATGAAGGCATCTCTCAAGTTTCCCGTAACAAGCAGAAAGGGAAGAGCTATTCTGCAAACATTTATATATGTAGGAGAAGGCTTTGAAAATCTCTGAAGGGAGCCTTTTTCTCTGCTCTTGCCTAGTCTGAGCAAGGAAGAGGTGTCTGGATTGCTTAACAGGACTAGAACAGGGATGACTGATCACTTACCTGTATCACTTATCACTGTGTATGTCTAAATGTTTAGTTTCAGTTGCTTTAAAACATTATGCAAGAAGCTAGCCTGAATGTCTCAGCTTGTCCATTCTCTTGGAGGATCATATACAGGCTTTTATGAAAGATGCTCAGATGCAAACTGTGTCTGCTGCACGTGTGTCGTATTGTGACTACTGCAGTGTCCTCTCCTCAAGGAAAGGTGACAGTGTCTATTTACTGATGGAGTTGGAGGGTGAATAGTTACTTTGGCACTCCATGCATCTGCCCAGCTTCCTAATGGAAGACTTCACAATCTTAGACAAAGGGGTATTGTCTCTTGTAAAGATGTCCTTGGGATATCTGTAGATATGAATTTTTCCTATTCTACAAATGTGCCTGGATTCTCAGCTGTTAATGCCTAATTCCAGACCTCCTGAAAAGCTTTACCCCTTCTTTTCATGTTAGTTATGCAAAGGCTGTTTTTATGAAGACTTCAAAACACTGGTGATTCCTGTGCTTTCACTTCCTTCCACTCCTGCCTCATTAATGAAACCACCTATCCACAGTAACTCCGTATCTACTCCCTCCAGGTCTGAAATCCCAAAGCAAACCACATACTTGTGTACATGGACTTGAATGTGCTTAAGCATTCCTAAATCAGAGCTTCTTGGTTTGGGAAGAATCCCTATGGTTTGTGGCTCTTGGGACTTTTTGGGTCAGCAGACTTGCTTTGAAGTATGAGCTTTCCTAACGTGGTAGCCAATAATGGATCCAAATACTAACTGTAACCGCAGCAGTATTTTGTGCCTCCTAGAACAGTAATGCCATGGGGCTCTTCTGTGCTGCTCAGGCAGATACTGGAAATCAAAGACAGACATGACTAATCGTAAATGCTAAGCTAAGTAAAGTAAATACCATTTACTTGCTCGCTTCTAAAACTTGTATCAACTACTAAAGTTTCTCAAAGTAGAGATTTATTTCAAGAGAACAGATTTTCTGCACCTCTGTTTTGTCTCCAGAGTCTTACTGCTTGTACTTGAACAAACTGAGAAGTACTCTCATTTCTCTGTGTCACAGGGAAATTTTCTCTCTTGGAAACTGTTCTCTCACTGTTCCTCTCTTAAGTTAATGATGCTGTGAGTTCATTAGGATTGGAGAGACAGAAATAAGAGTAAAAATAAGTATATCTCTAAAGGGAAGGTGTGCCTTCTGTTCTTTAGATCAGGACCCCTGTAGGAAATGCAATTACTGGGCCTTTTGGTATCAGCAGAAAATCTATTTTTGAAAATTATCAGAACAAATAATTTGGTCCAAGTAGTACTATTGCTTGGTGGGGGAACACCACCACAATCCCTCCCCTCTCCAGATGTCTTCGTTTTTACTTCCATTCTTGAACAAGTGCGGGAGGATTTCCCATACCTTAATAGGCAAAGTTATTTTGCAGTGCCGAATTTCTGTATAATTGGATTTTGGAAAAGGTAAGAGAAGGCATTGAATAAAAAATAATGAAGGAGTTTTAGGTATTGAAATGAAATATCTGAAATATGATCTTAGTTGGTGAACTGAGTAGGTTTTGGTAGATTTAAAAGAATTTTGTGCCCTTAAAATGGAGAAGTATTATATTAACTGTTAGGAAGTTTCCTTGTGAAGTCACATGGTTGCACCTCCAGAAATCTATCTAGGCAACACAAGTCACTGTACTTCCAAATTAGGTAGGCATGTGTTCATGTAAATTTATACTGCTCTTGTGAAAGAGTGAATGCTCAAAAGCCATGCTAGAAATGTGGAGTAGGAAAAAATTCTCCAGTTGGAGAGACCCTTCCATTCATGTCTGTGGCTTCTTGCAAGAAGCCACAAAGTAGCTGTGAGTTTCTCTTCATTGCTTGTATGTATTTTTAGAAGTGAAGTACTAGACCATAGATTAAGAAGACATTTGTGTTCAGGATGTGTGTGGCATAGAGGACATATTTTCATTATGGAATAAACTAGTAGGGGAAAAAAACTGAAGCTTAATCCATTAAAAAGAAGTCTTGTGAAACCTCTTTGCACTTTAAAAGGAATGAACGATGCAAACACAAGAAGTAGCAGGATGGGGGAGCGGAGAACCATAGAGCATAGCTAAATGACAACTGCTGAAGGATCAGAATGCTCAGAACAGTGTGGAGGGAAGCTGGCATGGTCGAAATGATGACAGGAGTGTGTCTCTACCAGAGCAGTTTGGGATGCTCCTGCTGTGTTCATAGGCTCACAGATTTGTTCTCAGCAATATGTGAAATGGCTGGTAGGAGGCATTTCAGTAGTATTAACGAGATGAGATTTCCTAAAGTTCCTGTGGTTTTATAGATCACATGTTTTACTTATACACTTACTTCTTTCTAGAAAAGAGGCTCGGGTGGGGAGACAGGGATTTGCTTCTGGTTTCTTTCTCTAAGGCCATCCTATGACTTCAAAGAGGAGTAAAGGAACCTCAGGTATGCCATAAAGGAGGAGGTTCTGTAAATAGCATGAAGCCATGTTAGTCAACAGGGTCAAAATAGTAGCAAGAGTTAATAGTAGCAGTATGGGGCTAGGACATCTCCATATTGTGCATTTAATGCTACATAAGGGCTAATACTATCTAAAGGAAAGTTGGGAATACTTCTATTATTAACCTTGATTTATGTTTAAGGAATTATTGGCAAAAGCTCCTCCTCTCCTTGGCTGCTGTATTTTCCTGCATGGACTTAATGGCCTGTTTCAGGCAGGCATGTTGCTGATGTCTTTCTAAGAGTAAGTTACAGTAGTGGGAAGAAGGATGGCAGGGTAGCACAACTTTGAGCCTGTTAAAAGCAGCATCAGTTTGCTTAACAATAACATGGCATTTGCTATTGCAGCAGCTGGTTAATAAGCAATTACTTTCAACTTAACCAAAAAAAACCCCAAAAACCCAAACCCAATTGTAACCAGCTGCTATTTCTGAAATTAAACATGGGAGTGGTCAGTTAGCCTAGCACTTATTTGTGGTATCATTTTTCACCCTTCTTACACCTAGTTTTAGAACATTGTAAATCTATTTGTTAGTAGAAGGTGCAAGAAGGCCTTTGGCCATATCCTGTACAGGTAGAGGAGCTGATGGTGTGAAGAATCACCTGGAATATGTAAAGTCTGTAACCAACTGATTGTGCTCTGCAGCTGATAGAACAGCTCCAGATCTTCTCTGTGATGGGAGATTACTCTCAAAGCACAGAAATCAAGTTTTCACACAGATGTCTGTCCTGATTTAGGGCAAAAGTGGGACACAACCCCCAAAAGAGGCCCCCTCAGAAAGCTCCTCCCCCAGGGACATATTTCCTCGGAGAGAAGTGCAAAAAACCTGTTTATTTAACAGGCAAAGCACTCCCCAGCACACAAAATGAACAATACCAGATAACAAAACTCATTTGCTGCTCTAAAGAGATGACAAATTTAGAACTTCTCTCCTGTACATGGTCGCTCTGTTATCGGTCCCTCTGGTGCTGGGAAAGGCTGCTGCTCCGCAGAGCAGGCCCTGGTGGGCCACAAAGCGTGAGGTTTAGGAGTAGGTTCAAACAGTTCCAAGAAAAGGGAAAAACAGTCCAGTGAAAACGCCACTGCCTCAGCTAGCTAAACTAGCTAGAAGCAAAGGAGGGCTCTGTTCTGCTCTGACTGTGCCCAGACAATCCAGTCCACGGCTGAGTGTGGAGGAATGAGTGAGGCTGATAACAAACTGTGCTGCTTCTTCTCCCCACCTTTGCTCTCAGAGCCTGTCTTGAAGACACAGACTATAGTATCCAGCAGAAACAGAATACACGACTGGGCATATGAGCATCATAACATCACCCTAGGACAATGTCAAATCCAAATTTCTTGTCTGATGCTTTGTCAAGCAGAAAGAATTTGAATACATGCTGCATAAGGGCAAAGACTGCTTTATTGATCATTCAGTGCACTGAGCTGGCATCCTTCCAAGTTGGCATTTGCGTGCCTTGCCCCATTTTCTTCTTCTTGTCATAAGTAAACCTATTTTCTCACATATCGGCAAAAGGGTTGCACAACCCTTTTTTTTTCCTACTATGGCTATACACCCTTTGCCAACTTCAAAAAATGTTTATATGGAAGAAAACTTCATTGCAGCAAGGTATTTTAATTGCCTTCAGGAAAATTCAGTAGGAACAGGGAAAGAGCAAAGAACAGCCAGTATTAAATAATTAGTCAACTCTTCAGGCTGCCAGCACCTTCCTCTGCTCCATTAGGCACTTTGTAGTATTCTGGTCTCCTGTTGGTAACTCCAGAAGTACTATCACTGTAAGTCCATTAAAACATCCTTTGTTAAAAGAACTTTGTGTGACAGGTAATTTTTGAAGTGGCTAATTGGTATTTTCCCCTAGTGGTAAGTTTGAGACCCAGAGAAATATGCAGTGCCCACAAATATGAAGGGGAAAAATTATTTTTCAGTTTAGGCTTAGGTGCAGCTTCTTTAGAGTCGGATTCTACCCTGACCTTGCTATTAAAGAAAATTGTTTATGGATGGGGTTGATGTTTTTGATGCTCCATTTATAGTTGAAATGTCAGCATGCCAAAATTGTGATGTAAGTTACTAAGAGACATTTCCCAAATGTTTAACTTTGGAAAGTATTACCTCTGCATCTACAGTGTCTTCTCTGTGCCTGTATTTACATTGTGAATATACTGCTTCACAAAGATAGCTATGGCTTTTGAAGTCAGCAGTGGAGGGCTTTACCAGGAGTTTGGTCCACTGCCTGGGTGTTGGTTTCTACATTTCTCAAGACTGTCAGCTAAGGTTTTGTCTTTGCCCTGAAATTTCTAGGTGTCTCTGAAAAGATGTACGTGAAATGTTAAATTTAACTTCCAAATTATTATTTTCTCAGTGAACACAGTAAATGTGGTGCTTTCTTTGGTGATAGGATTAAGTTTCAGAATAAATTTGGTTATGTTTACAGAATGTATTTGGAAAAACTAGAGAGCTAGACAGATGTAGACAGTCAGATACTAGACAGACCAGAGAACAAAAAAAAGGCAGGGTCTTGGATTAGATCACATGGGAAAGTAATAAATACTGCAAAATGGAGATAATACATCAAAAACATAGATATACACAACAGAAGCAGAGCTGAAGAGAGGGAAAATACATGGCAATTTCAAGTATCCATCAGAGTGGTAGCATGGTTAATATGCAGCTGAAAAGGGTGAGGAACATAGCTCAGTGAAGTATACCAGTGACAACTGAGAAATGCTAGCATTACATCATGTTAGTTCTGATACTTAGCTACAGCTGCAATGCTATGCTAAAAGCTGATCATCCTAAAGGTGACTGGAATGGAGAATGAAGTTAAAAAACTTGTTAGCTCTATGTATAGTAAATACAAACTATTTTGTATAAGGCTTACCTGTAGTTCATGCAGGAGTAAAATACTAGTTTGACTTTCACTGGATTCTTTTTAAGCCTTAAGTAGCTCTCATATTACCAGGACCTTTATCCTGAAACATTTGTCATATTGGTACGAATGGAACAATATGATGGTGTTATATATAAATTGAAGTCCAAAACTATCAAACCCTGCCTTGGCAGCCTTAAGAATTATACCTATAGCACCTAGAACAGCTGTGAATATTACTTCAATAAAATTTCAGTCAACTCTTTGAAAAGACCCAACACAATTTTACTGCATCTATGCTTTCTGCATTTTGTAACATTTTTTTCTTTTTCTTTCAGCTTTATCTTCAGGCAAGAATGAAAGGAGACTGGGCAAGACTTGTACGTCCTACTATACAGTTTGGTCTTATTGCTGCATCTATCTACGTGGGTCTCTCACGTGTTTCTGACTACAAGCATCACTGGAGTGATGTTTTAACAGGACTTATCCAGGGTGCAGTGGTAGCTGTGCTCATTGTAAGTAATTCCTGAGGGAGTGGGTGTGTGTGAATGCTGCTTTTATGAACAGCACCTTAGAATTGCAGGCTGTGTTCACAGGAAAGCAAACCTGTATTTCTAATGCTTCAGAAATTGCTGAAACAGGGAAACAGCTTCTTGAACTGGGTTTAGCAATAGTACTTTGGGGAGTGAGGCAGGCTCTGGCCCAATGGAATAAGTGGTAGTTTTAACCATAGGACAACATGAAATTATCTGCTTGACAGATTTTCAAATAACTAATTTTTTTTGCTTCTAGCCAAATTTGAAATCTCAAGTACAATAGCAGAGAACACAATATAAAGAATGTTTTATAAAGTAAATGGGGGAGAAGGCCTTGAAGAATAAGGAGAGCACCAGAGTGTCTGTCTTTGCCACCTTTACACAGTGTGTTTTTTCAGACTGACAGGAAACTAAAACCCTTCACCATTTCTTGTGGGCATTCCTAGTACTAAAAATGTGTTCGCAACAAGGAACCTGTGAACTTAGCTGTACTGATGAGTATAAAGCTATCTCAGGAAACAGATACTTGCCTAAACTTGTCACAGCAGGGCCAGTTGACTTAGTGACAACAATTGTACTGGGTGTCACCAGAGTGCTATGGCTAATTCATCCATAGAAAGATTACGACTTCTGGATCAGTGGAAGAAAACTGAGGTCCTACTGAAGAACTTTACCAAGTTCTCAGTTACCAAGAACTGAGGCTTAGCTGGGAAGACTCAGCTCCACAATAAATGCTGTGTCAGCTTTCTCAGGTCAGAAGGGTTCAAGACAAAGCTGACTACTAGTTGCAATCAATAATCCAATCTTGGAGTAGCTCTGGGAAATCGTACAGTTGCATTAGCTGTTACTAAATGGCAACATGGTGGTATAATCCTACCCCTCATCTCTTTTTTACGAAACAGAGTACAGAGAGTAAGAAACATCAGAGATAAAAGAGGGGGAGGGCACTTTTATTAGGAAAACAAGTTTAGTCAAGGATGCTGGATGATTCAGAAGGTGCTTGGTAATACAAGAAAGAGTAGAAAGTAGCATTACAGCGAGTGGAGTCAGGAAATTATTTTTAAAAATATACACTAGCACCAGCCACCACCCTCAGACTCTTATCTGAAAGAACTGATGAGTTCCTCTCTAAAAACAGCAAGCTGAGGTTAGAGCATAGCGGCACAGCAACTGCAAATAGATGACTAAATTGAACTGAGGGAATCTGGCATTAAGTGGAAGCTGAAACTCCCCTGGTCTGTGGCTGAAGCAGTGTGCTGGATCATCAGCTGGCTGCCAGTGTCGTGGGAGATTGTTTCTTCCGCCACGGACAGTGTTCCACAGTTCTTGGGGTTGCAGTGGGAGGGGAAGACACAATACAGGAAGGGAAGGGATCGTGTGAAGCTCTCATTTATTGCGCTCTATGCAGCACTGTGCCCAGCACATCTGCTATGGGACTCGGTGAAATGAGCAGTGGAAGACAGCAAGCTGCAGACCTGTCTTGTAGTGAGGGAGATGTCTCCTAGCTGTGAAGAAGTGAGGTGTTGTGTTGAAAGGACTGCAGGAAAGGACTACATAGGTAGAGCTGGCCTTACAGCTGCTGGATCCAGCTAAAGCACCACCTCTCCTGTTGTATTCTAACTAAACAACAGAAAAAAAATTAATTAAACTTGCATTATGGGCCCTCAAAAAGCATATTTTGCTCCTTGATTTAGAGCTGTTCAAACTAAGGCTGCTGTAATGGAGCAGTGCCTGGTAAGACAGTCAGTTAGCACAAGCCTTGAATTTTGCTTAAACCATCAGTGGCTAAATGGTCAATGGCAAGGTGAAAAAGCTATTGAAAGAACAGATGTCTGAATTTTGTACAAGACTTCCCTGACATTTTCTGATCTTTTAAACTGATTAAATGTTCTATTAGTTTTGATAATAGAATTTGCCTGCTGGAGAGTTCTTGTTTCAAAGACTTGTGAGTACAGGAATAATTTAACAGTGATTAACACAACACTTAATTTTTTCACTTAGGTTGTGTATGTGTCAGACTTCTTCAAAGTGAGGGGATGTACATTTCAACCAAAAGAAGATTCCCATACAACCCTACATGAGACTCCAACAAATGGAAATCACTTTGGCAGCAATCATCAACCATGAAGAATGACCCACATTACCTACATTGCTCTGAAAGAAAACGATTTCACAAGTCTGTAATATAAGTAATTGCCTTTAAGGGACTGCTGCTGTTCTTGGCTGCTCACTTAACCTGTATATAGTAACATCTACCAGAGTTATTGTACATCTAAACTTTAAATTTCTGTTGGTTCAAGCTCTTGCTTAAAAAAAAGCTATTACAATGTAAATTTTTATTGAAAACTGTAACAAGTTATATTACATACACTGCTGTTTGTACATGCCTTGTTGAATCAACTGTGGTTTAAGTAAACACCATTAAAAGGAATTGCTTGATATGGAAGCCACATGTGACACTGATGAGTTTGTTCCATCATGTCAGTATAGTTTCTGGAAGACATCTGCTGTTACAGGTAAAGGCTTGCAGCAAACACAATATCTCTCTTGATTTTTGTAATCCCTATTAGGAAGGAAAAAAATATTAATATCTAAGAGTCTTAACTGACACAACCACTATTTGAAGTACAGTTATAAGCATATTACAGGTTATTAAATGGAAGTCACTGTACATCCATTTTTAGCCACCCTTTAAGTAGAACTTTGTAATAAAGATGTTATCTGGAAAGGTAACAGCAATAGTGCTGTTTACTATGATGTAAACATGAGAACTTTGCACTACAAAGTCCTCACTACCTGTGCAGCCCCTTCCCCCATCACTTTTGCTTCTAAAATTGCTTAATGTACTGTGAAAGTGAAATACATACCCTCTGCAAACTTATTTTCTAGTTCTGTGTTCCCAATGGCTTTTGCAGCCTGGCACATCTGCCGAAGCAGTTCTTCTAGACGCCTCATGCAACGAATTATGCTACCTGTATGAAAGATCAAGGGACAATTTTGTGCCACATCATGTAACTGGTCCTGAATTACTCAAAGTAATAGTTCCTTCTACAACCCTGTTCAATTTATCTAGAAGCCAAATGTCTTAAACTTAGTTTCTGTTTGCACAGGAAGTTTCTCTGTGAGGCATTTCCTTGAAGCTGTTTCCAAATGCTTGTCCTTTCTGTCTACAATCTCTACCTAATACCTAATCACACTACTTTCTGGGCTGTTGAGTAATTCCTAGCTGATTTTTTTATTTCAAGTACTTGTTAAGACTTCCTCAAAAACCATAGAGCATTAGGAGGAGATTCACAATGTAGCTGCTTCAAGAACTACCGCAGGTTTATTTTGGGATTATTTTTTATAAACCTTCATTCTTTTACTGGCAAATGCAGTAAAACGGTATGTGACCTATGTTACTACTCCAGAGCTACTCAAGAGTCCATGGACCACTCTATCATGCCATTGCATGGTTACAATAAGGTACACAAGCATCTTGCCACAGCTCCTACACTCCAACCTAACACACTCTTGTGATTTACTATTTATTTATCTCCTCTTTGAATTTTCCTCACAGCTCAGCCCAAGTCACTGCTACAAATTTCACAAAACAGTGCTAAATGCTTCTGCTCTTCTGGCCAGAAGCAAACAGTATCCTGTTTGGTTATTTCCTCCAGCAGCATCTCGGACAGTCAAAATTACTGTAGGCAAAATAACTGTTATTGGGTAAATACGGGATGAAGGGCTTGAGAGCAGCCTTGCTGAGAGGAACTTGGGGGTGCTGCTGGATGACAGGCTCTCTATGACCCATCAATGTGCACCTGCAGCCCAGAAAGCCAATTATGCCCCTCTGCTCTCATGAGACCCCACCTGCAGTGCTGCATCCAGCTCTGAGGTCCCCAGCACAGGAAGGACATCAACCTGTTGGAGCGAGTCCAGAGGAGAGCCATCAAGATGATCAGAGATGGACCAGGTCTCCTTTGAGGACAGGCTGAGAGAGCTGGGGTTGTTCAGCCTAGAGAAGAGAAGGCTCCAGGGAGACCTTATTGTGACCTTTCAATACGTGGAAACATTCAAGGTCAGCTTGGATGGGGCTCTGAGCAACCAAATTTAGAGGAAGATGCCTCTGCTCACTGGAGGGGCTTTGGTCTCTACAACCTTTCTATTATTCCCTTAAGGCATAATAGCTGGGGAAAAAAAAATCAATATGGAAAGAACATTGTTCAAAGCTCTTGGGAAAGTGAGACATGATAAAGTAATGCTTCTCTTCTAAAAAGCATTCATAGTGCCTCACTAGGCTATGTCAGTTTGTACAACAGAACAGTTTGTGTAAGAGCAGTTAGTAAAACCTGTTGCAATGACACGAGATGGAAAAACCCACCCATAGCCTATTGAGCACAGAGCACACACCAACACAAGTGAACTCACAGCAGCTGCCCTGAGCATGGCTGTGCTGTACTGTGGTGGGCCCTTGCTCATCTTCACTTACAAGGCCAACCCCAACAGCCATTCCAGGGAGTACTTGTTTACAGGCAGCATATCTGGGCTTGTTGCAGACATAGCTTTTTGTGCCAGAAAAAGAAAATTGCAATTTTAAAATGGATTATTATTGTTTATACTTCCATGAAGCAGGAGTTGGTCTGCAGTTAACAGACAGGATACTTAAATCAGTTTAGCATTCTTTCCTAATGGCTTTAAAAAGCTGCTCTTATTTCTTCCCAACACACATTTCAGCTTGAAGGTATTTTCTTTACCAAATCAATGCTACTGCACTTTGTGGCAAACACACTTTAAACACTCAGGTTTATTTTGTATTCTGATTTTCTTTCAAGTCACTACAGTTACTTGGATAACCAAGGTAAACTTCTCTGGGATTTAGGAACACCACAATCCATTTAAGGTACACACAACCAACAATGGATGCCTGAAGTACTTCCCTTCCTTTTGGATAAAGCACAGAAAACCAGCCTACTGAAAGTTAAGGGAAGAATCACGCATTAACCCCTGTTACAAGAGATGACCTCAAAACAGCTCACTAAAGAACTAATTTTGAGGAAGCTGGCATTATTGAGTAGAATAAAACTGTCTCAGTACAAATATGGTAAATGGAAAATGTCACTGCCCAGTGTATTCTGAATATTAAAAGTGTCAATGTAAAACATAAGCTAGGTGCTTTAATGTTCCTCATACTCAAGGTGGCTCCATAGCAAATGGAAGGCTCAGATACTCATTGAAATAGGAGGAGCCTGCTGACTGCAGAAGCAGACTGCCAGGATTTGTGTGGCTCAAAAGCAACTTCCTTTAGAAAGTTCCTAGGTCTATGCATTGGATCACATGCACAAATTATGTGCATTAATTCCTTTGTTATATGGGAATCTGCAAAGAAATCTTTGTGAAGAAGAAAACAGCACCTGAGAGAGGCAGCAATGACAGTAACAACTTCAAAAAAGAAGACTTTTAAGAGTGGTGCAGCTATCCTACTCTTCCACAACTTCCAACAGGCTGGTTTTTCATTCTGGTTTACCTTTAGTGTTGACCATTCTTGCCTGACAACCCTTTGGACAGTTTGTTTTTGCAAAATATGAGGTCTGTAAATCATCATACTTTTAAAAGTGAAAACGAAGTATTCTTCCTCAAGGGGCAGTTTCTAGTACTCCAGTTTTAGGAACCAAATTAATCCACCCGACATGTTATATCTAGGCTTTGCAACTACATCCATTGCACTGCTGTGCAAAACTATTCGAAAGAGAGACTTGGTTACAAATTCTCATTTCTGTCATCATTAAGAATTGGTTATACAAAATAAATTAAAAACTTAACTATAATAAGGACAAATGCAAGAGCTGTACTTCCTGATGACAAGCATTTGGAACATGGTTTTTTTTTTTTTCTCTTTAACTAGAAAAAGTATTATCTTTTGTGGTAATGCTTAGAATTTCTGAGCTTTATAGAAAGTTTTTAGTATACAGAGATATCCCGTTAAAAAATCTTAAGGATTCTAAACCATCAATAGTGTGTAAGTATCAATTAAAATAAATAGTAAACATTTTCCCCACTTGATTCTGGCCATACAGATGCTTGAATACATCTGAGTTTACGATAAGGTTATCCAGTATTACCATTTTCTGTTGTAGAATTACCAACTCATACCTTCTAAAGAAGAACTGATTAGCCTACCTTCAAAGACATCTGTCATTTTGCAGATGTGAGCAAAGTTAGCTCCATTTGCCCATGTATACACAACATCCATTAGGTTGGGTCTGAAAGAATTCAAATAATTTTCTTCATCAATTTCCAGTTTTGCTTCTGCTGATACCTTGGCGATTCTTTTTGCACACTCCTTTAAAATAAAATATTTTATATTTATAGTATACTTAACCAGAGTAAGATTTAACTGACAAAAAGACATGCACATTATTAGGTACTGCATTACAGGCTAAGGTTTTCTTTTTAATATGAAATTACTCAGAATCAGAAGGTAAACCACTATTTATATGAAGTCTGCCGACACTAAGAATCTACAGTGTAGCAAGCAAGCTTATAAAACTTTCAGAGGCATGTTCTAAATTAGCATAAAGATTTCTTGCAAGCATATAATGTATTATTAATTACACATTGCAAAATCACACACAGTGCCAGCTGAATTCACTGATGATCCAAAATTAGGTCTTTACTGTACACTTATTATACATTACTACACTTATTATACATTACTCATGAGCTTTGCTCATGTTAACATTAACCCTGAGCTCAGACAGATTTCTAATTACCTGCATTTGCCGAAGTGGTCCTGCCAGCTGCTCAGTCAATTTTGGCATTTCACTGGACTGAAAAAGAAGACATTAAACAATCTCAAGTGCTCCCCCATATTTGCTCTATACCAAATTACATGCAAAACCAGAAATTTAATGTGTGATACCCTACTTTATTCAAATAAATTCTCAAATGTGTTGCCAAACACTAAAATTACTGAATGCCCCAAATGTTTGTTCCTCAAGCTAGATCAGAAAACAAAATCTTTCTGTATAGTATATTATGAAAAGCAGCACCTGCTTTCTAGATACTTCCAAAATTCCCTCTGTTTAGCTGCATCATAGTTTTGAACTGACAAATGAACTACCATTAACTACTTCAGCAGTTACAAGCTTTTCCGTAAGAATACAAAATGTTTCTAATAACGTAAGCATCAGTGGCAATATATGAAAATATGGCTTTTCAAAATATAGGAACATCTTTATGCCCTAGCTGTTTAGACTCAAGTATATTATTGAGTGAATTGCACTATTCTAATTAACAATGGCTTACCTTGGTTTCCCTTCTACTAACAAATGGAATGCATTAGCATCTGCTGCTAGTGTTTTTTTCCATATTTAGAATCAACCTGAGTGATACATCTTGCTGCCTATTTGCAAAAATATTTCATATAGAAGTTTATTTTTACTAATTTTCTGGGGTGATACTAACCTTGTATGCAGTTTGCAGGTGGGAAAACAATAACATCTGGTATTAAATGCCCATGTTTTTGCTTTTAAAAACATATAGTCTGATTTTAACAGCCTTTCTGGTATCAATTCCATGTGGTACTGCCATTTCCATCAATGCTCAAGGGTACTGACCATGTAACAACACAGACATGTCTGAAGATTAAATACATGCTCACCCCAGAGTGATGCTGAGGTTCTTCTTGAGATAATCATTGTATATTTTCAACTATATGGATGTATGTGCGTGTATTAGTAGCAGCACATATGCTGAGAATCTACTGACACTGCTTCACTGCAAGAGGAAGACTGCACTTTAACACAACCTTTGGAGTGTCTCTCATGAGGAAAGAGGTGTCGGCATTGAAGCTGAAATGTTTTCACTAAGTTAAAAGGGAGTTCATGTCAAACAAAGCAATCAAATATGTGCAATGGCTCATACTGTTATGACCAATTTCTGCAACTGAATTAAAAACAGTATTGTTAGAAGACAGGACTGTCTAGAATTCTTTAATTGAAGAAGTAACTCACATTCTCTTGAAACACGAAACAGCTCAGAAGTGCAGTTGCCTGTTCTGCAGACAAATCATTGAAGAGACCATTGAACATCATTTCCGTCAGGAGCAGTTCATCAGCACTGAAATAAAGAGAATGAAGCTTAGGGGAAAGACTAACTGATATATAATTTTTAAATGAAGAACTGTTAATCTGTTTTGTGAAACAACTGGATATGGGTTAAAAAAACAGCATCTTAATTTTACTGTCGGGGACACCAAATACACACACACACACACACAAATATATTAGCTTTTTAAGGAGAGTGATAATTAATAAGAAACTGCAATAGTATTTTAAAGAAACTAAAGGCACTTACTGGACTACAATAAAACTCTCCTGACAGATCATATGAGTTAGTATGAATAGTTGATTTAGTCAGTTTCTACCAGACAGAATATCAAGAGATCAGAAAGAACCAGGGAGTGAGGTAACTTACGAAAAGGACTAAAACTAGTACTGTCACTGCTTATAAAAGATTCAATTGGATATTTCCAAAATACTGAAGACAAGAACAAACTTGCTTCAACTTACTTGAAGAATAAACACTTAATCATTAATTATAAAAGTAACTCCATGATGTAGATACAAAACTCAAATTTATTTGGATAAAATACCTCTATTTTTAGAGTTAATAAAAAAGTGCACAGGATGGGAGAAAAACAACGTATGATTTTTTTTTTTGAGAGATGTGTAACTCAAACAGTTCCAGACAGTCAGATAAAACTCATATTCAGCTTCCCCCACTTGCTATCAGATTTTGCAAGGCATTAGTTATCAAACAAGTATCAGTAGCAACTTAAACTTACCTGTAAGGCAAGGAGTACAGTACTGTGACTTTTAAAAATATAAAATCCTATCAAAATCTGAGTTACACTGTAAGATATTAAAAGTCTGATTCATGATCTTTTCACCTTTTTTCAGTATATATGTACCTAATAAATTTTTTACATTAAAATGCACCACCTCACAGATTCTTATAGAAGCAATTTTGCTCTACTGTAAACCTGTCAGTGACTTGGTAACTGCTGACAATCACTGCTACACTCATTTGTGTGTGACTGTACCAACAGTCCTGGTTCAACAGGACTTCATTTCAAACATAGAAATGAAGACCTTCCCCTCATACAATACACAACATTAAATAAAAACACATGGTATTACCTAAGCCAGGCACAAAAATAGCCAGTTTTGGCATTTTCATGTCGACAGTTCTATTTTAAAATCTACTGTATTTTGTCCTTAAGTTGTTACTTTACTTACACTGCTTGAATCAGTATACTACCTTTATTACAGAGAACACAGTCTCTAAAGAACCCATTTTCTAATGGTCTCAAAACTTTAAAATATAAACATAATGTACTAATCTTAGCAAGGACAATAAAGTGTATACATGACAATGAACAGTTTGCACAGAAGCCAGTTACCTGCTGATTTCACAAGCAACCCGTCCTTTCATCTCAATAACATCTGAAGATGTGGCAAACCCCAGTCTTCTCAAAACACGCTTGCGGCATTTGAGCTCATCCATTTGCAGGACAGTTCTGGCTTTCTTCAGTTCTCGCTTTGCCACTTTAATATCCATAGCAATCTGGGGGGCCAGAAGGAGAGGAATTACACCTTGCTTGTTTAATAGGTTGTTTAATTTACATAAAGGCCTCAGAACAATGGTATATGAACATACTATTTGACTAGTTGACTTGCCCAAATATTCTAAGAGGAAGGTTTAAAACAAATTTAATAATAACAGTAATAATAGTAGCTCCATTCACCTACTTAAATCTCTGGTAAGCTTGGAAAGTTAAGCTATTTATCCACAGTGGGAAACAAACCAAACCAGCCCACACTAAAAAGACAAAGAATTCTCTGTTGAGAAATGAGTGCTCATCTTCTGAGACCTATACTAAGACTCAGATAACCAATTATTCAATGAAATGTAAGCCAAAGGCATTATTTTCTACTATTAGAACTTCTCCAGAGGCTTCCAGTTTGTCACAGCAACCATCTACATCCTTACAGCAGACATCCTTGCAAAAAGCTGCTCGGTCCATCAGGTCTCATCACATGTAACTCTGTGCTGCCCATACCAGAACCACCTCACCTCTGTGAAGAGGCTCCTGGAGAACCTGTTTTCTCAAGCAGCAGAGAAACATGAGGGCTGGTTTTATGCACAACCAATTTCAGTCTAAGAGGGTACCACTCTGTACAAAATAAGTAACTGCACTGCTTCCAGGCTGAGAGTCAGCTCAGGAAGCAACAGCACAATGATTTCTCTGGTATGCTCTAATAAGCACCATCAAGTCAACTTAGGTTTGCACAAATATATTAAAAATTATCAATTAAAACTATCTATGAAGACTTTTCCTACACTGCACTGTGCTATGTCAGTGAAAAGACCCCTGTAACATTCTAATTCCTGAAAATTTACTCTGAAGTTTTCCTTTTCAGACATACTTTGCATCTTTAACAAGGAAGGGCATACTACCAACTCAGCCATTTTGTTAGTGAGATTCAGTAATTTTAAGAGTTGATTTGGACTTTGCAAATAAAAAGAAAAGCAAGTAAGAAGATAACCTCCCTCCCCACACTGCAGCTAAACACAAAAGAATTTGGTTTGTATCTGTACCTGTGCTTTTTTTTCACAAAGTTTGTATATGGTTTCCAAGTTTGGATCATTGTGAAGAGGATGTGAATACATCCTGTGCTCAAATGCCTCTATTTTTTGGATTACTTTTTTCAACCCTTGGTCTTTAATGCCCATGTCATCAATAGGGTCTAATAAGGGCACTCCATCAGGAAACCGTTTCTGTACTTCCTAAAATGATGAAAAAAGATTTTTTTAAAGATAAGTAACAGTAAAATAAGCTGGCATAACTGTAGAGACACAGGAGGCTGTAATGCAAGTCATGTGACGTTTCAGTAGTTTTCAAAATCAATTTAAAATTACTTGACAAGGAGAAACAACTGGTAGACATTATGGCTTCCAACCCCTTTAAAGAGTAAGGCTGAATATATGACAGAAACTTCACTGTTCAAATTTCTTTAGAACAAGTTTCTTTGGGTTTAAGAGTACCTCACTTAGCAGAGCAGAGTACTTACACAGCCTAGTGGAACTTACCTGTACAGATTTTAACACACTCTGCCTGTTATCAATAGGCCTCAGGTCTTTTGGTATGTAGAGTCGGACACTGCTGATAGCTGAGATAAGATGCACCAAAACAGGAACAACCTATCAAAGAGAGTGTAGTTACTCATAAATCAGTAAAAAACATACCTCTTTTTACTGGTCCATAGTAAAACTTTCTCAAGGGAAAAGGAAAACTTAGTGCTCAAGGACACAGCAGTGAGTAAAGGAATATCAGAAAGCAGGAAAATGCTGCTAATGGCCTAAAGTATTCATAAAGAAGAAGAGTAATTGTCCAAATGGGAAAATTCTGAATGCAGCTACATCTAAAGAAAGACTACAACTGAAAACAAAAAAACAGCTTTTCTATTACCTTGTGCCTTACCTGCTGGAATAACTCTCTTCTGATCCAAATTATTGTCATATACTTAACTAAGAATGCTACCAGCACAGAACATCAAGACAGAAAATACATCTTCCTAAGTATGAAAACCATCATGACACCATGATGAATCACTACTTCATTTAACTCCAAGGTTTAAATGGAGCTTCTGAGAACAAACCTGCAGACAAATTACACTGCCTTTGATCTGAAAATTTTAACTGTTTGTCTTGCTACAGGGTTTCAAATTTAAAATTTAAAAAAAATTCAATTTAATTTTAGAATGAGAGAGTTTTCCAAAGCTGTCCAGAGAGGTGATGGAGTCACCATTCCTGGAAATGTTCAAGAAACAACTAGATGTGGCACTTTGTGCTATGATGTATGTGATAAGCTGGTGTTCCAAGGGTTGGACTAATTGATCTTGAAAATCTTTTACAGCCTTAATAATTTTCATAAGTAAAATAGAAATTCTGTTCCCACAGACAAGATACTGCTAAAAAAATGCATCTGTCAAACAGTACTACTAAAAATACATTAATTTATTAAGAAGGCAGAGTTAGGTGTACATACAGATTCTTTCTCTTTTTTAAATGCATCTGTTCCTCTTTTACCATAGTTTACAAATGGTTTGGAAATTATAATTTGGGAAAGTTTATAAGGAACTACTGAGAATAAACACATGTAACAAACCTGCATCTCTCCTCTCTCATCAGGTCTGGCTGGTTTTGCAGACTCAGTTGCAGAATTTTTCAAACTGTCTTTGCTGCAGTGCAGGAGCACTTCAACTACATACAATGGGTCCAATTCACCAGAATTTGGCTGTTGAGGGTACAGAAAAAGAGCAGGTCTGTAGCAGTTATTTTAAAATACAAGCAGGAATGAATGAAAAAACACATGATTTCTCCAACATTAAAGGTAGAAATGAGGTATGACTCTTAGAGAGTATCAGCTCAGTCTTGCAGTACATTCTGAAAATCCACACTCTGGTGAACTGATTGGAAGATCCCTCCCACAGAAAAATACACTGGAAAAAATTACCCTCCCCCATCCTCCCTTGCCAGAGTAGCCTAAAGTCTGCTTGAAGCTTCAGCTGCATCTGCATTTTCTTCTACATGTAACTTGTTCCAAGTAAGCCAATGTTTTGAAACTGTAATGCGTATCTGCATCATGCTAGCAGTACCAAAATTTGCATTTGAAAAAACAAAACAAAACAAAACCCAAAATTTAGGGGATCTCTTTCATTTGCAGGTTCAAGTTTTCATGCACAACAAAGACCACAGAAAAATCTTTCAAGCATAACAGCTTGTATCTTCTGGCAAGTGGAAAGCTGCATCTTGCAGACTGCATCTTTACACAACCCAAACTGCACCCATAACATCTGGCATTCATTTAAAGAACACAAACATGCAGGTGCAGTGATTAAAGACTACTGAGACTACTGTTCAAAAGGCCCTAACTTGTTTTACACACTGCTTTAAAAACACTGGCAATAGTTATTTGGATCAATATGCACTAGGGCTGCTCAAATACAATCTTACTACAAACAAATGTTTTTAGGACTTTGAACAGAACTAAGTTATAGACCTAACACAAAAGGCAGATATCATCTTTTAAAATACCATGTGTAAGCTTTCTGATTCCAAATACAAGAGAAAAAGAAAACATTATTTTCAAAATCCCATCTTAACTCAGTTCATTTTTACTGGGCAATATTTTTCATTACAAATCTACAACATACTATTTTATTTCAATGCATGCCAACTAGCATTTCTAAGAGATTCTCAGAAGTGCTATGAGAAAGTGCCATCATAAACTAAAGAGAAAAGTTTATTCTGTTGTACAAGCTAAACTATTTCTTCAAGAAATGCCAATTACTTCCTGAGGAAGAAACTGTTCCTCTGAATTGCATCCTACATTTGCAGAAAGCACTCACTGCCACTCTCTGAATTAGAATTTTAAAATACCCATATGTACCAGATCAGTATTCAGTGAAAGCCAGGGAAGGCACAATGCTCACTTGAATGAAGTAGAGACTAAACTCACAGCTGCACAAGTGTGCTACAGAAAATACTACAATTGGAGATGTCTAGAAATTTATGAGAGGAAAAAATATTTCTATCTGTGATTGTATTGTAAACTTACTAATAAAGCAGGAGTATAAAAATCATTAACATCTGCTGCTAATACTACTCTCTTTAAATTTACATACACCAAGAGCTTTTAGAAAATGCTGACTAGATGTGACTCAATCTACAACTGTTTTTTAAACATGTTCTATTTCCTTCCATGGGTTTCCTACAACAGTACAGGTAATAAATCCACTACACCCTAGAACAGCAACAGACATGTTTCTATACGCAAGAATAAAAGGAGACTAGGACCCTTAAAACACTTGTTAGCTTCCCTGTCATATCAAGTTCAAATGATTCTTTAATTCATGGTGCATCCATTCACATGCTTCAAGGAGAAAATTAAGCCCTTTTGGGTAGAGTACTGCAAAATTAGTTGAATTCTTAGGATTTTAGATTTGCCCTGAAACATCTCTTACTTCAAGTGTCTAGAAACAAACCAAAGTAAGAAAGATGATCGTGCCCAGGAACCAAGAATGATAGAACAAATAACAAGTTCAGAGCCCCAGATTAGTAATATCAAACTAACTGAAAATTCAATGACCACAACACAGCAGTAAAAGAGATGCTTAAGTAGTAAACATTATAAATATATAAGGATTATAAGAATCTAAACAGAGAAGATGGAATTGCAGCATCTCAAATTTTGGTATCAATAATTTTTAGGAGACAAAAACTTCATGTCTAGAATCAGGGATCAAATGATACTGATTATCAACAGCACAACAGTATCATTAGTTTACTGCTGGCACAATCCAGTGGAAATAAAATTTCTCCCTCAAAAATATTAGGGTTTTTTATGAATTCCAAAGGACACAGTTATTTTGCTGCCTACTAAATTGCAAGTATCCTTGCTTGAGATAAATTCTATTCTGGACAACAGTAGACAGGAAAGTGCTATTTGCATTGACAGTTTCATGGAACACTGATTTGTTTAATTATGTTGGAAAAGTATCTACACATAATTAATAATAAATATAATTTACATGACTCATGCATTTGCTTTCAAAATGCATGAGTCAAAGTATTAAGGAATATTATGTGAAATACATACTATAACCCAAAATTCATAAGGACAACGAGTATTATGTGAAATGCATACTATAAACCAAAATTCATTATTGATTGCATAGATTTCTCATTAAAAAAAGGATTTAGAAACTATGACATAGCAAAGAAAAGTCTGCAACTGAACTGGTAATATATGAATTCTTCACAATTCCTAAAAGTAAACCCAAAGAACTGTTCCACTTGTAAGTGGATGAAGGTTTAAAGATACAGCATAAGTAATATCTTTCTGGTACCAAATAAGTATACTTGTATACTTTAAATAGCAATGGGGAATGACATCTGTGTCTCAGGACAAAAATGCATTGAATAGACACTAAAATGGGTAAACAACAACTTCTTCAAGTAATTTGTTTTGCCTCTGCTCATAGAAACTAGTCTTTCCTTACTGACTTTAAAAGTCACATAGCTTTAGGTTTGTTCCTTAATTTCCAGCACCTATTGTCACTCTTTCCACACACTCAGAAGGAAAAATTCAAGCCAGCTGCTAGAACAACTTCATGAAAAAAGTGCTGCTGGAGCCATATCCATCTCTGGCAAAACAGACCATAATTTCAAAGCTAATATTCAAGCCCAAAGGTTTATACAATAGTGAGACAGGCCAGATAGGGAAGGCAAATATATATGTGAATAGAATATGATATAGATAGAAGAAATGCCTCCAAGTGACACAGAAGTTGGCAATTTTACAGAGAAAGCTGGGACTAGGGGACAATCTCGTTTATTACTTGTGTGACACTATGAGAAAACCAATCTAAAACCAAAGATTTAAGGAACAGCAGTAATGGCCCAGTTTTTCAACTTGAAAAAAGAAGGCAATGTGACTTTCAAAAGGAAGATAGAAAACAAAAAATCTCTTTTAGTAAGTTCTGTATGAACACATTTTTCTCATTTCCTCTTTAGTGAATATATATTAGAAAAGCATCAAAAGATGCCACAATGATCAGGTGCCAGCAGAACTTAAAAGACATAACTCTGCATTTGGACACAGCAAATAAAGCCAATGATCTGTTAAAATTACGGCCTGCTAAAATGCTATCACAGGAAAAATATGGTTGCAACTTAGGTTTTCATTTACAGAGCAGATTAGCTGATCAAAACATTTCTGAAAGGGAGACCAACACATCATCTAAGGGTTATACAGAGACCAACTATAAGTATGCATTTCTGGAAGTCTGGCTTCTAGTGCATCACTGCCCTCTGTCTTTTCTTCCAAATGTCCTCAGATCCATTTCTGTTGTTTTGCTCTCTTTGTATTTCAATTTTCCAACTCTATAGCAACGTCTCAGAGGACAAGCAATTCCACGTCTCACATCCTAACTTATGACTCAAAGCACAATTTGCCAGTTTAAGATAACCTTCATAGAGCTAAAAGTCAGTCTCCCACTGTTCTCAGCCTTCACTTAGGGCTTCTATAAATTTTCCAAGAGAAAACAATACAGTATGTTTCTCATGAACAACTTAAATTAGCACTGGCAATGTCTCAGAAACAACACAGTTTTAAACATTTTCATTGCTATGCATATTCAAGCAAGCAGTTCCTCCACATATATGTTAAAAGTTAAATACTGAACACAAGACTTGGAGTTTTCTTCATCTTCTATAGCTTTATTTCTTTACACTTTCTTTTCAGGAAGTTCAGAGCTTTTGTAAATTTGCGGTAAAAGAAATTTTTTTGCCTTTGAGAACTATAAAGAAATAGGAATTTTATCTTATTTTCAGAAGAAAAAAAACAGTCAGATATATATTTTCGTAATGGAGAGAATGTGTATTTTACCTTAACATTTGATTTCTTAGAGAAATTAACAACCACTCCCCATCCGTAGTCATCACCTTCATTCTTCACCTGGAAATATTACAAGATGTTATAGTGTATATAACAACACCCTAGCAAGCACAACATTTTGTATTTTTGATATTTACAACAGCAGCTGTGGACGACTAGACATCATGAAAACAGTATTGATTTTAATGCATTATTGAATACTTAGCAATGAAACACAAGTCAAAATTAGTGCTTAGTGTGACACAGGTGATTTTTCAAGATGGTAAATTGGCAGACACAAATGAACCTTGCAGATTTCACGAATAGGCAGAAATGAAAAACAAAACAAAAGAAAAATCAACTTACCTTTACCAGTCTTCCTGGCTGTAAAAAGGGCAAGCAGTACTTTGGTTTGTGAATGTACTCTTCAATATCTTTACCCAGTTTTGCAAGCTGCTGGCGGATTCTGTAGTATATCACCACATTTTCTTCATTGGGAATTACAATTTTATTGTACTGTGCTTCCAAATTATTGACTCCTATAACGAAAAGTAAAATCTCATTAAAATTAATAGCTTCACAAAGATTGAGGAATCAGCGTTTCACTTTCAGATCTCCATGACTAATATTTTGTGACCACTTTTAGTACTAATTTTTTACTTACAATAACCCATTCTCTGGAAAGCCAGAAATCTGTAAATTTGTCCACTGAATTAAATACCAGTATTATTTTCTTAAAATAAACAATCTTGAGAAACTGGGAAAGGCTGATACCCAATTATCCAGGAATAACTGATGCAGGTTCGCACAGAAGCCACATTAAAACTTGCAATGATTTTGCAGAAAGGTCTACCACTACAGTGTCTACCACTGCTTTTTATATCTTCCTACAAAAAATAAGATGGCTCACAGACATCTTCTAAAAAGATGTGTTTCAACAAGAAGGGAGTTGTTAGATGCTCCTCCTAGCTTGTCTGAGGTTCTGATTTATTAAGTGAAAATCAGTATTTTCTTCCTTCTATATTTTTATACCTTATTTAAGCAGATCAGTTTTTATTCTAAACAGTATGATTCATTCTCTTATTCTGGTATTATCACCAGCAAACAAAAACAAAGAACAGATTATAAAAAATATCTTTTTCCTCTTTACCAACTCATCCGCTTGCATGCTGTTTTTAAAGGCTCCTAAGTGGCCTGGAAATCCCACTTCACTGGGACTTGAGAGACAACTCAGGAAAGTGCTCCTTATTTTACCTGCCAATTTTTATAAAGAAATAAGCTATCCATTCATACTCATGGCATACTTTCTTCCTTAGTCTAAGTAGCCAATTGTCTCCTTTGTGCTTTGAATTCCATCTGAAGGGATTACAAAATTCTAATGCCCAGTATGGTGCCTAAACTGAAACTGTCCAAGAACTATGAAAAATGTTCTTCAGCTCCATTTTTCTACTTAAACACCAATGCTGGAATGACTGAATAAAGATCTAGGCATGCCAACTGGAACAGGGAAATAAAGGAAGGAAATAAATACTATATTTAACTACTACCACACCTGCAAACTAACAGAAAGGTAACTGAAACCCTCTCTCTGCATCAAAGCTACATGCACATACACACTTTCTCTCTTAACAGTCAGTTAACAAATGAACAGATAAACTGCTCAATAATCATAATTACCTCTCATGTTCTTAAGATTCTCCTGGATTAAGTTTTGAAAGAGGCCTCGCTTTCAAACACTGGCTGAAATTTCCAGACACTGACTTTGGCTCATGAAAACTCACTTTTCAAAGATCATGGCTCAAAATGTATTTACTTAGCTTATTCAGTGGAGTGCAATTAAAGTCCCAGACCTCTCTAAATTTTTATTTGTATTATAATTAAGTATTTCTTACTTACACTACTCTGAATGCAGCGCACTTAAGTTCTTTTTACAGCTTGTACTGAGATATGAAAAGGTGAAAGACTTTCTTCCCTAAGATTTTTCTTCCCTGCATCTCAAATGAGCCATGGGAAGTTTTAAATTGTTTTTCCTTCTTCTCATTCTAGAGTTTAGCAATGTGACAATCATTTTTGTCTGACTCACAGAGGAAAGCTCTCTTCATAAACTGACGGTGCATATAAGTATAGGTCCTAAGAACAAGAGGAAATTACTGAAACTATAACATGGCAAGAAATGGTGCAGTGGCAACTGTTGGCAGGGAAGACAAAAACTGCACAGGTAAAAACTACTATGAGCCTTACCATGTATTATACCTACTCACATGAGAACATGCAGCAATACTTACTTTCCACTATTTCTGGAATAGTTCTGTAATGCTGGAACTGATAAAATGATTTTTCTAACATGTATTCAGGGTTAATTTCCTCTACTCGAAGTAAATTCAATACCATGTTGTATGTCAGGTGGAAAGCACTGTTTAAGGGATCAGCTGAACCCTGGAAAAGATACAAGAATATTTTTCATTTGAAAAAGAAAATTAATTGTAGCATATAAGAACACACTGGATAAATCATGATGCAATACTTCATATAAAGAGCTGCTCTGATTAATTGCACAACTTGTCTTAAATTTAGATTATATATTGCATAAAATCCTAAAAAATTTTATTATGCTGAACATGTACAAGTATTTTTGTTGTATAGATACTTATCACAGCTAGGATATTATAAATGATATTTGAATGAAAAGTCCAGGTAAAAAATTTAGATGTTTCCTGTAGTTTACACTTTGGATTCTATCATATTAACTTTAAAGTAATAGTTACTTAGCTATTTAAAGCAATCCATTATTTTAACACTGAAAAAAAAACCAACTTATTTGCAAGTCTAGATACATTGGTATCTAGGGAATTTTGTACAAAAACAGGCAATCTGCTAATTCTTTAACTTGAATTATGTCCCATTATAAAATTAATATAACCTGCAGGTAGCTTATCCTCTGGATATGTTCCTGCTCTATATGCACCCTGCTCTAGAGGACCCTGATAGAGCCACGGTTTTGGAAAAGATGACCTCCACAGGTCCTTTACAAACTCCACCATTCTGGGAAGTTAATTCTGTTGGTTTTTTTTTTTTACGCTGTGGTATGTACAGGTATTTTGATTAACCTAAGAATAAAAGATGCTAAGAAAGCATTACAGATGCTGAGAAGCATTACCTTCTTTATCAATTTTTACTTTTTAAGACCCTCTACTACTGTCCTCTGTCAAAAAGGAGTACTGGACTAAGTAAATGCATCTTTGGTCTGATTCATCATTGGCTGTTACTATGTTCTACCCAAGAGGATAACCTTCTTATCATAAAGGAGCAGACATTTAATTGATATGGACTAAAGCAACCAGTTCTTCAAAGAACAAGCAAAACACTTGAACAGTGTCCAAAGATGATCCAGAAGAGCTCAACACACAGCCTCTCCAAGCAAGGGCAAGCCTGAGAAACTGCCTCTCACTTAAATGTCAGCACAGAAGGCCATCCACATCTCTGAAATCAGATGAGAGAGATCCAACACTTCCGAAGTACAGAACTGCCCAACTGCAGTAAATAACCTTTCATCCAAGTTGCACTAGTATCAAAGGAGCAGGTATCTGACAGTCCTTCAGAAAGGATACAAGGGAAATTCAGTGATTATGAAGTAGAAAATTAAAACTTGTGTGCAACTAAAGCAGTGAGTAACAGAAGCACCAGACAGATGGACAGAACACAGAACATTAAATAGCAACATTAAATAGGCTTTTTATAAAACCAAGACAGATCTCACAAATATTTCAGAGCCCTCTGAAGGTGTTAACAAGTATTATCATACCTCCTCGATTCCTGAAATGCTTATGACAATACACTCACCCCCAACAATATAACATAATTAAGTGCTTAAGGGATTTTTAAAAATGAAACTCTTCTTAATTCCTAAACAGAAAACAAGTGCAATTTTGGTGTTTTGCAGAACTAATTTTCCAAGAGACTTGAGGTCTGGACTTACAAGAAATGTAAAAAAGGCAAAGACAGAAAAATAGCAAGGTCTGCTAAAAATTGTACTAGATGTCTGAAGCCATCCACAAACAACAAATGACAAAGAATAAATAGGCAAGTGAAATCTAATCTGAAAGTATAATAAAAGAAAATGGGCAACAGTTTGCAATGGTCTTGTACCTCTCATTCTCTTCAAATAATGTATATATTAAATATAAGAGAATTACTAAACAGAATTGTAATTTCAACAAGGTCTACAAGTAAATTTAGTTATGATTAAACATTTTAAATAACAACTAAAATGTAACAAGAAAATAAGGACATTTCAAGATATATTTTTCATGCAACTATATGACTGTTAAAGTTCCACATATTTTATCAGACATTTTAGAACATTAGAAAACATGCAACTCTGCACCTTTTTTAAGCTCAAAAATTGCTTTACCTAAACCTAATTATATCTTATTGCAACTAATTTATTTGCTCTTCTCCATTAGAAGATATTTCCTTGTCATACCTAATTTAAAAAATCACTGGCTATTAAAAAAATTAACTGATTATTTATTTATATGTGCAAATGCTAGAATTCAAATCCAGTGGTCTTCCAGATCAAGCTAAGTGTACTAGACTTTAAATGACAATACTACAATGCACACACTTTTCTTTCAATTTTAAAGGCATTGTCAGGAATTCAGGTCCTACACCCATTTATGCATTGATATCAGAGTAAGAGGCAGTTTGAATCCAGAAGTCCTTCACATGTACAAGATTTAAGAACACTGTAACTACATTTTCTTTTAGTGAGACAGAGCTTTACGAGATTACCTTACAAATGCTAGAATCCTACTCACTGCCTCGTTATTTTGTCTCAGAAAAGAACACAACTGTTACAGAAAAGCCTTCAGCATATGTTTATACTCCAGAAGTACCAACACGAATACATGCATAACAAGTTTAGGATAAAACATATTCTAATGCTATTCTAATGCTTCCCATGACTACTCATTCAGTCATTCTAGATTACAACTTTGAGTGGATCATAAATACACATCTGTGTTTTCACTTAAAGTGATGCATCTCACAGCAGAAGTACCTCCTAAATTAAACCATGAAATGTGTATTTAAAATAATACTGTTAGTTCTGAAATCATCACAGATGGGTTTCTACTAACTGAAATATCTAACTAATTACAACATCAACAATTGAGCTGTGGTGCTCAAGTTTCTACAGATGCCTCTGATTTGATATGTCAAATTAAGACAACAGAACTTCTATTGCTGATGCTAACCAACCAAAAGCTATGTAGCATACCAAAAGCTATGTAGCATAGCTTTTTTAATATAACTGATAGACTATGTATGTACCAACCTCCTGCCCATTCTTCTAAATATATTATTTATTCTAGGAAAGAAATTATCACTCCCTAAAAAGTTTGCCTCTCTATAACAAAAAAAGGCTATTTTAAAAATGGCATTTACTAAATAATGGCACAGCAATTATGCCAGTGTCAGCTAACAATGGTCAGATTCTTTCCTACTGCAATGTCCACAGCTCTACTCAGGCATCAGCTAAAGAAACTGGAATACACTTACCAGCTGCCTACAGGCACTAGAGATATGGCAAGAAGCTGCTGCGTGACTGCTCTGATCACACAATGAAACAAATCCTATTTCCATTCCTGACACCTTGCAGGGAAAACCTTCACCGTGTGCTTGCAAGACTTATAAACTATTTCAAAGAGTAGAACTACGTCACACTCCCACCTAAATGTGATCATTAAGTGAGAAAACAAGAAACTTCATACAATTATAATATATACACAGAATGTGTCAAGAAAGACCAAACAATTCCTGCAGATTCATTTTAAATACCTTTCTTAAAAATCAACAGATTTCAGCTATGAAGAAGTGATTTAAAACAAACCAAAAAACCCAGCTATTTCAGAGATTACATAAGCAGACTTACTTGAAAGGCAATGTTTGAGCCAGTTGCTCATGTGGCAATTTTTATTTTAAACACGTGATCAGCATTTTACCATTTGAAAATATGATCATTCTATTAAGACATAGCAGTTAAATAGAAATCTTGTTTTGGTAAAAATGGTGAATTTTTCCTGTTCTATCATCTCATAAACATATTTTTCTCCAACTTTCAGAACCTTCTGTGTTCTCAGTGTTCTCTAAGCAATACATTTGAAATCAAGAGTTCTGAGAAGCTTATTTTATCTGAAAACTGAAACTGCTCTTCTTCAAATGAAATATGCTCTACTGTACATCTACTGTACTACACCTTCAGCACAGTCAGAAAGTTCTGCAGCATGCATTAGTCTTACCTATTACCCCAAGCTATCAGAAGACTCACATCTAACAGGGAGCAACAACCTGTATGCCCTTGCTCCATTTACTTAGCAGCAACATCGAGATTTTGCAGCTGCATTAGAAAACCTTATACCAAAATACAGTTGCTCTTTATACTAAATATACTCAAGGCATGAGTAGCCCATCAGTCTTCTATGGCAAATACTAAAGACAGCCATGAATACTGGAGAGACAATTAGTGCTTACCTAAAATCACTTGTCAGATACATAAGGTGGAGAGAAGCAAGTAACAGGAGGAGAGGGAAGATGAGCTATATTACTGACAGGAAAATGGAAAAGGTAGGCTTTTCCTTCCTAACTTACTTTCAAAGAGTCTTCACAGTATAAAGTGTTCAACTATGCTGGATTTTGCTTGCCAAGATATAATAAGACATAAATCAGTTTCAACTTACATTTTCTTCATGATAGTTATCTCCTCTTGAAACCCCTTTTTTTGCTCAACTCTTTTGCCACTGGCTCCCAAATTGATTAAAAATACTGTGAAGCACACAGTTCATCCTTTACTAGAGGACTTGTTAAAATACATCAACCTTCTCTTCAACAAGCTAGGCTACAACATCATCTGTGTCAATATCTCTCTGTCTCTGAGGAAGCATCACCCTTGTCTCCATACAAAAAGCTCCATATTAGAGAAAGGAAGAACCATCAACCACTCAATTCAGAAGATAAAGTAATAGCCTGACTTTATCAGAGCTGCAAAAACAGTTGATGAGGAAGACTGCCTTGAACAGGCATTAAGAAGTCACTTTCAAACATACACTGCCTCCATGACTTACTGCTGTTTAAGAATTACCATTCCAGTTCTCCACCCTCCTCTTCTGCAAGTAATCCTGCCTCTCATTCCTTCATAGAGGACAGTCCCCCTCATCTCAAAAATTTAACAAGACTGGAGCATGAGATTTTTTTCTGAATAGTTTTTAGAAAGCAGAGTAACTTTGCAAGCTTTTTCCATCCCTCTGGATGACAATTGCCTGGATACATGAGAACAGTCTGCATATATCAACTAAAGTTCTCAGAAATCAGTGATGCCCTTGGTACTTGCAACCACTTCTCATAAAATTTTAAGCTAACTTAACAGAAGCACCCTTTCAAGTTTTCTGAGATTTGGGTTATTAGACGTATGCAAAAGAATGACTGACTGGATTAAGCTGATAATGTTAAAAATCAGGAGTGAATCATAAACAACACAATACAGAAATAATAATAATACAGAAATACAGAAATAATTTAGCCAAAAGCTAAAAAAAAGTACAAGAACCTGAAAACTAGCTGCTATACAGTGTTCCCTGTTTAACTGCAATTAATTTCAGAGCAAATCCTCTTCTTAACAAAACCAAACAATCCAACGGGGGATTCCATGTTACTGGTATAACCATTTCTTGCCCACATAAACTAGAAAGATATAAAGATTGGGATGAAGAAGATTCGTATATGGAATTGATAAAACCAGTATTTTTTCCTTTTACTTTTAATGTTAAGACTTGGAAGCCCTGTCTAACTAGAGATGGGAGTGCTGTCATTGCTGCATAATGGCATGTAGTGTTGAGCAAGACATACATTTGGTAAGAGTTACTCCCTCTGTTATCTCCTACAGCTGGAGAAAAATATTTTCATTTTTAAATCTTTTCCCATGAAGAGAGAGGAACAAGTTCTCCACATAACTTTCTTGCTCCCCAGCTTGTCATGTGAACATCAAATGGCAAATACTGTCCGAAATTAATTAATTTGCAAAGCAACAATAAAGTATTTTTCATAATGATGAAATTAGATAATATATAGGACATAATTTACACCATTTTGGTCCAGTGACAGTTCCATTTGCTTATCAATTTTTCCAGAAATAAACTGAATCAATGAGTTTCCAGAAATGAAATAACAAAACATTGTAGAAAAAGAGCAAAGCACCAGACAAACTGGTAATAACAAAATGATCTTTCCCTTTTTTTAGTCATAAGGGGAAAATAGGTAGACTTGGGTGTCTGTAACAGTCACCGTCACAAATTTCTATTAAAACCCTTATTAAATAGAAATGAAAGTAACTGCTTCATATGTCTGTAAGACACAGAAACACTTCTTGTGAAAAAAGCAACGTGCTTTTTTCATATCAGTATCATGTCAGTATTAAAACATCAGTAATAAAATAATCACACAAACATTCAGTCTCTCAGAAATATAAAAAAAAGTATACATTTACAGTGATAGCAGAATTACCCTGAGCTACATTAGCACAAGTGCAAAATCAATAAAAAAATTTCTGTGAGCTTGTTTTTAACAGACAATGGTAAATGATTATTTTAAGCAAAATTTATTACAAATATGGCTCACTGCTTTGCCCCAAAACCAGTTACATCAGGACAAACAGAAGTCACTGTGGGTGGCAAAACACTGCTCCAGCAGGCTTTGCTGGTGAAAATACCACAGGCCGGGATTCAACAAATGCTCCAGTTGCAACTCGAGACTTAAAAGGAAAACAATGCAACTCTGTTTCTCTTGCTTCCAAATACTACCTACTCAAGCTGGTTTTAAATGATGGAAATTTTCAGCCCTTTACCCTCTCTAACACAGTAGGCTACTGTTGTATCCATCATTAGTTTCACTTCAAGATAGTAATTCCCAAGTTCTGGTCTTCCTATTTTTGGAAAAATGGTATCTCCGCCTTCAAGAAGAAACTAGCTGACATCCTCAACAGAATTGTCACTATAGGTATCAGGACAGTGACGTATTGATCTTACGACATTTTAAAATTTCAGTAAATGAGCAGTATGTCTTAACTTAAAGGAAAAGTGTACCCTAGAAAAGACTACCTATTTCTATAAAATGTTAATATCAAATTTATTTTTAAAAAGTACCTTGCCATCTGTTCATCTCCGTTTTGTTTTAAGAATATGAAGGCAAAGAAAAAAAAAATAAAGCTTAGCCAAAATGCATTCACATTTGTAGTGATGAGTTCACCAAAGTAAATTTTCCAAAAATCTGGAGGAAAATTGCTTTCCACAAACTGAACTAATAAAACTTGAAGTATTTTGTGGTATTAAAGGAGCAACCACAATTAATCAATAAAACCTATTAGTTTAATCCTAGAGACTCTTGAAAATCTTGAGAAGAAGTTCAAGAATGACAAACCATTTTACACAGCATTTGATGCACCCCATTTTCATACATTTTGGTTGCAAACATCAGGAAGAACAGCTATTTGCTGTTCTCTTCCATCTGCTGGCTTGCATAATTATATGCAAAACTGTGATCTGCTTTACAAAGGTGTTTGATTATCCATTTCCCTGATCTTTGTGATTTCATGCTAGAGTCTTGTTGACTTCACGGTGATTTTAAATTAAGGTTAGAAGTTAATTACCTTTCTGAATCAAAGCCTGGAAAATTCCTGCAATGCATGCTTCATAAGGATAAGAAAAGGCTGGCAGTTTACAGTAAAAACAATTACTTCACATTAAAATTATTTTTATCTAAATGCATTTTTAAAAGTATCCAAAATACATGTTTCATTGTGATTCTCATCTATGTCACAACTTTAGAAGAATATTTACTGTCCTCAAACCACTATCTATAGTGACAATCTACCTTAGATTTTGCAATGTCTTTTCCAACAATTATTTGTGCCTACCTCCAGGTGAAGTATTTCTCTCCTGATGTAAGATTTGGTATATTCCTCAACCTCTGAGGCATTTTTTCCTCCCTAGAAGTAACTTCTGAGTCAAACCAAAGTACCATACCATGATTAAGACAGCATGTTAAGCTGATGTTTGTAGAGAAAACTATTGAACTGTCTGAATTGCTGTTGAGCTCATTTGCCTGGTACAATAAAACAATTAAAGAATTAAAATAAAATGCAATGAGACTTCTAATACAGCAGCATACAGGCCAAATAAGGCCAGTACAGCCAGCTCTATAAAATGAAGGCCCTGCCAAGGAACTAGATGTAGCTAGTGGAGTATCTGCTACAGCTTGCCATTGGGGCACTTTATAGTGTCCATAGACAAAAGACAAGAAAGCAAATTAAAGTATTTTTTCCTAGGTAGACAAATGCATTCCTGTATCAAAAACAGTGTACAGCAGGACTGGGGAAAGGATTGGCATTGATGAGGTCACATGTTCAGATTCCTGTGTTCAGTTCTGGACCCTTCATCTCAAAAAAGGACTTCGAAGGGCTGGACCATGTCCAGAGAGTGACAACAATGCTCATGAAGCACCTAGAGATCATGCCTTACGAGAAACACTTGAGGGAGTTGAGGGCATTTATCCTTGAGAAGTGGAGGATCATGGCAATCCTCACTGCCCTCTACAACTGCCTGAAAGAAGGCTGTTAGTAAGGTGGGGTCCAGTATCTTCAATTATCCCTGCAGTGAGAGGACAAGAGGAAATGGCCTTAAACTGAGACAGGGGACTTTCAGATTAGATATTAGAAACAATTTTTTCACTGTTAGGGTGGTCACGCACTGGAACAGGTTGCCCA
The DNA here is from genome assembly GCA_003676055.1 of Chloebia gouldiae. NCBI lineage: Eukaryota > Metazoa > Chordata > Aves > Passeriformes > Passeridae > Chloebia > Chloebia gouldiae. The sequence continues at coordinate 19,071,815 of QUSF01000011.1, forward strand.
GGGAGATGGGGGAATCACCATCCCTTGAGGTGTTTTAGAAGTATCAGGATCTGGCACTGGGTAATATGGTTTAGGGCTTGCACTGGTAAATGCTGGCTTGACAGTTGGACTTGGTGATCTTAAAGGTCTCTTGCAACCTTGATGATTCTAAGTTTTCTTTGAATTTTTCAGTCCATTTGTCTACTCCTGTGATGGAGTAAGTAGACGCAATGCACTGATAGGCTCAAATTCAAAGTTCAAAAACCTAATTATATACCACATTTTCAGAGTATAATCATCCATTTCAGTAACATAATTAGAGATTATGTTAGAATCTTATGCTAAAGATTTTTGTCTTTTAGAGACATAACAAATTACCACTGTAATTGAGAGTAACTGTAATTGAGAGTAACAGAACTCTTTCTGTAGGAATGCATCCTTGTAGCATGGCCAAGTTCCAACTGGAGAGATGCTGCACTGGTTTCAAAGGCTATCTAGCATCAAGAAAAAGCTCTACACTTCCTACCTAAATCAACATAATAACTTCCTACCTAAACAGCTTTTAAGTAAGAAAAAATAGATTTTAAGAAAGGAAACAAAAAAATTTCCAATCAAATAGTTCTTAGTATCACACAAATATACAATTACAATTTACCATCTTCAGAAGGCTGCCCCAATAGTCTTGTAAGCATTTGAGTTTACAGATTCATGCAAGTCACCAGTTTACTAACTATTTGGTGGTCAAGTATATGCTAACGATAAACAAAGAAAACTAGTTACACTGCAGGAGACAAATGCACATTACAGAGTTTAAGAAATATTTACAAAGGTCCCTTGTAGGAACTCCATCGAGAAGGGAATGCTGAATGTTGGTCTGGAGTACTGCACACAATGTTGCAATGAACAGTGCCACAGCCAATCAGCACAGCTGCAGCAATGCTGCTGGTACCAATCCACTCATTCGCCCACCAGGGCAGGAGGCGGCTGACAACAGCATTCCTAGATGTTTTGCTCTAGTGTTCAGGAAATGGTTTGGACCAGACACCCCCCATTAGGGTTGAAGAGCTATGACAAAAATGTGCTATGTAAATGTTCTATCATTCTCAAGAAGGCTAATTTATTTCTTCTGGAGTTTTTCCTATAAATCTAGCTTGTCCTGAAAGAAAATAGTACCACTAGGCATGACCACGATCTTACTACGAACAAATAGCAACAGTAAGGAAACTCTGGGACTTACTTAATGATGACTATGCATTGTAAATATTCTGTATATTATATAAATATTATGTATATTATGTAACTTTAAGTCTGCATTGATTTTGTTGGCCTGTTTGACATGGAATTTTGTCTAGATGCTTTGTATTTAAAAACAAAAAAAGAAGGGTTTTTTTTGTGCTGTTCTGATCCTTTCATAAAAAGATGAATGGCCTTTATAGCAATTGGCTAAATAGTTACAGAAGCTACAGAAACATCAGTATCTTCATTTTAGCCACTTCAGATCTTTTTTAGAAAATTCTGAAAGTTACTCTTTGCTCACAGGTGAAGTAGTGTCAAAAATGAATAAAATACATGAATTAATTTAGATCAGTGGAGAAGTAGCAAGATCTAACATCAAAAGCAAAAGCCATTATTTTTCCCATTTATTTCCTTATAATTCAAAAGGCAGAATAATCAAAGCACTTGTAGTTTCAATGAAGGAAATATACTTTACTATTTCCTTAAGATCTAGACAAAAACCACAGAGGTAGTATCAAAAAGAAAGTAAGCGATCTTCTTCTTCTGTCTTAATTCATTCAGATCAAGTTCTATAGTTCTCAAACTGCTGAATTTTCAAACTTTAAAAAAACCCTACCTTCTGAATGGGTGAGCTTATAATCTCCTAAAAGTATGAAGATAAATACTTGAAATATCATTTTTTCTTAAGCTATTAACAATTATTTCATATAAATTAGCCTTTTTGGGGACTTTTTCTAAATATTATTTATAGAGATTCTCTTTTGCCTCTCTCATTTTGTATAGTCTCTTTATTTCTCAGATAAAAGTAAGAATGACACAAAATTACATCTGTTTTCTTCAACAGTCTTAAAAACTGACAAAAACACAGTTAAAAAACTTAGAAACTTAGTCTTCATATATCTCAGAGATGTAAAAATGCATTAAGAGTGCATGTGGAGAAATAAATATATGTACATTCCACTGACAAAACACAAATCAAATCAAGACTAAGATATTAACACAAAACCTAATGCTACTATACCATGAATATTTCTGAAATGTATTTTACTGATTTCTGGGTAGTTAGCCATAATGCAGCATTCATGAAAATTCTGACTTAAAGGACTTAAATACTACCTTCTTGATTATAAAAGGTACATGTAATGTACATATTTTCAGATATACTATAACATGGATTAACAGAGAGCACTGACAGATCAAGACACACAACAAAGAATCCTCATTTACATAATTAACAGCAGCCACATAGGTACTTTTCCCCTTGTTCTTTAGTTGCCTGAAAAAAAACACTGGCATCTTCTTTTTTCTTTGGCAACAACTACATGCCTTTTGTTAACATAACTTGATGCTGACTTGAGATGATTCCCACCATTTATACTAAGTCTAGTAATACTGTAAATGCTGTTTTAACACAAATGACCTTTTGGTGCTACTTGCACCAAAGGTACAAGTTCCTAAATGGAGTGAAGTGTAACTGCCCAAGTTTTCAATTTTAGCATGTCTGCGCAATTAATGTAAGCAGCCTAAGGCAACTCACACAACAGATACTTCTTTGTGGAACTTAAATAGAAGTGCAATGAGTACAGTATTTCATATTAAGATCATAAAGCAAGAGGGTATTAGTGTAATAATCTGTAACAACTCCCATTACAGTTAGGGGAAGTCCTGTAATTTAATGCCCATCTCAACCATGAGTGATTTTTTTCAACCTCTTAATTTCCAAACTTCAATATTTTCTCCAAGAACTCAATTTATCCATAGCTGATTTTCACACACCGACAGCCACTTCAGTCCTCCTTATTCTATGTACTTATTTTTGCATGACCTTGTTCGTTTCGTTTATCACACTGATAGTCCATTAACGAAGTTTTATTTCATCACAGAAGCAATAATTTAGTGACTCTTGTGAAAGCTGAAACCTTTTCCTAGTTCACCACAACCCTTAAACTGATGGCAGTCAGCAAGAAACAGTATACTACAGTAGTAGTGCTATCACTAGAAAAACAGCACAGAGTTCTACTTGCCCTGTCTGATAGCCCTTTTATACAAAGAAGGATGATACTACTTTTGTAAAAATAAGGATGATACTAGTCTTCTGACTTTGTTTCACAATAGAAACTCCTATGAGCATTCACTAAAAGCTACTTTCAGGAGTTATCATCTTCTACCTGCATGATCTTCTTGTCTAAGGTGAATAATTTTCCACATAACATTACTGAAGTGAACATAATCTTCCAGGAGAACAGAAACAAAATAATGTCTCTCCTACCTTCAAAAGCTGCTTGCCAATTGTTGGACTCATTTTTTCATCCACCATAAGAATTACTATTCCTCTATCATCCATACCTCGGCGTCCTGCGCGACCTGACATTTGAATGTATTCACCTGAGGATATCTACAATAAAATGAGAAAAAGAGATTAACAAACATCAAAATATAGCAGGAACTCATACTGTGCTAATTACAATTGCACAGTAAGTGACATGATGTACAAAAATTAGCAAAGAAGAGTTATCTAAGTTATCAAAGAGTTATCACAGATTGACTTTATTAGTCATACTTACCATGAAACAACAATATAAATTGATGGCTATGAAAAATGTAAGTCAGCAGTAAAAACTAATTAATGCTCTTACAGCTCTGTATCACGGGACATCATTTTAATAAGCACAAAGACCATTTTACTAACATCTTTTATAATGGAAGGTCGCTGACCATGCTGAAGATCCTCAATATACCTGATAATGCATCTCAATCATCTTCAAATAATGCATCATTTAATTCCGATTATTCAAGAGTAACATTAATATGCTGATACTTGCAAAAGGAGTATTTTTATACCTCCTAACTGTGAAATGGAAAAGTTTTTAAACAACTGGGACATGGACAAGAGGCAGCTACAACTGGTTATCTATGTCTCAGCAAGTTATAAAACAAGAGTTTTGTCATCTGTGGAACTGCATTCTAGACAACTCCCCAAGTTCCACTTTAGGTCAGATTTTAAAAACTACTTAAGCAAACTGTGCTAAATAATTTCAGAAATTACACATTTCTTCTATGTCAAAGCAAATCATTCTTATATATATATTACAGACACGCAATCAAAATGAACAGTGAAACTGAACAGTCCAAACTAAGTTTGAAAAAATGTTTACTTCATAATTTGTATAGGTCAAGTCACTTGTCCTGTTCACAACAATTTTCCCACCTTTGAAGGATGAGCCTTGGCTCATAAAGCTTTGCTGTGATGACTTGCAAGGCCTCATGTTTATTTTAAGTAAACCACATGCCTAGTTTTAATGTCTAAAATTTTACAATTATGAAAAAATCCTGCTATAAGAAAATAAGACTCTTCCAAGGTCAATTAACTGTTTCTTTGGTCTGTCAATATTAATGATCATTATGACACGATATGAAATCCATTTATTCTTCAGAGTTCTCTAATACAAAATAAAATATCTGGGTATAAATTTTGGAAAAGCTGTGCAGAAGTCCAAGTCTAATCGAATGTCTGCTGCTAACCTGTATTTGGTTCCCTTTTGATGTATCTATTAAACAATCTCATGGATAATCTGAAGAACCTTGTCTTCCGAAATCTGTGTATTAACTATAAATGGATGAGACACAAATATTTTTGAAAGAAAAAGTACTTTCTACTACACTGAGGTGAACACATTAAGAGTAAATTTAATAAGGTTTAAATAATTCTATTATTTTACAGAACCTCTCTATCACTTACCCATCGGAAATCTTTTCCATCAAATTTACTGGCACTTGTAAACAGCACAGTTCTGGCTGGCATATTAATTCCCATAGCAAATGTCTCTGTTGCAAATAAGGCCTAAATAAACAGACTGAAGTTAAGCAAGCAAAAAAAGAGGATCTCAAGCAAACACAAAAGTACTCAGAGATTGCTAGACGAAATCACTCTAGATTTTACTATACCTGTGCAGTCAATAAAAGGAACACAGGTATATTCAATACTTAAAAACTGGACCAAAACCATCTTTTTGCCCTTCCTTATTTCTCCTGGGAAAGCAAAAAAACTAAATAGATGTGTCCATGTGAAAAACACCAAAAGAAACCATAATGGAGGGCAAATTATATTAATCAATAATAGTAATTCTTTTCAATATTCAAGTTTGCAAGAAGAAAGCAGGAGTTAACTATCCACAAGAACCACCACAACTTTCACCTTTACATTTTTTTTGGGTATTTGTCCTTAGTACAACCAACAATCAGCTTGGTAAATGTGCACAGTAATTTACAGGAGAAAGATGTAACATAAAATAGTTGAAGAAAATATTTAAATTAGACACTGAAAGTTCAAATACTTTAAGTAAATAAAAGCTGGAATACTTAAAACTACACCTGCAGTGTAGATCTCCACTGTAATACTAGCATACAACCTGAGCTAAGGCGTACTTGGATTTTCAGGATTACCAGCCACATATTCACAACAAACTACAGATGGACTTGAAAATCACCTTTATTAGGCCCTCTGAGAAAAGGATTTCTATGGTTTCTTTCAAGATAGGAAGCAAACCACCATGATGAATACCAATTCCTCTCTTCAGAAGGGGAAGCACATGTTCAACCTGGGAAGAAACATACAAAAGACCAGCAAACAAATTTTAGGATTTGTTACTAAAAGTTGTACGGAAGGCCTCAACACTGCCCTTAGTGTTCATGTAATTCACTATTCCCCAATTTAAAATAAAATAACTACGCATCCAATCCCATAATATCCTGCTTAGAAGCTTGTATTTTTCCACTGTAAAGATGGTAAAACATCACTATGTTTACTATGCTTAGGCATTATACAATAAATTAGACTGCATATGCATGAATGCAATGCAACTTTTTGAAAGCCTCAGCAATCAGTAACTGGTAATAACTGGTATTGCACTCCCACTTGAACTATGTCCAGACTTTTTTAACCCTGATCTACCTCTTTATAAACTCGCATGAGGGGTAGGAACTCCACTGTTAATTCTGATATATATTATCTGCTGGTATTGCAATTGGAAAGAATCCTTATCACCTCTTGCATAATGACAAAAAGCAATGCAGGAGATACTAAAACCTGGGGAGACGAATAAGATTATCCACTTTTATAATTTCTGTACCCCTACACAACACCCACAACTTCAGAAGTTGCAGAAAACAGGACGGCAGCAATTCAACTCTATTCAAAAGAACCCTTTTCAATCTCCACTCACCTGAGGAAGCTTTTTGTCTTCATCTGAGAGACAATCAATTGCATTATTGAAGACTTCTTCAACCATTTTTTTTTCTTCATCTAAGAAGGCAATTTTTTAGTTATTACAAAATGCAGAAGGTTAATCCAGATGTAAATAAAGTGGCACCACATTCTAACATTTACAAAAGTGTACAAGAAAAAATGAGTGGAATACTGTGAAGTCTACACAAAACCACCCACACATGGTCAGGCAATCAAGACTTCCATAAGCTTAGAAGAGCCAGATGGTAACCAAAAGCAGACGATTAGGAAAAAGAAAACTAGAACAAACCTTTTAGAACAATCCAAGCATCAGCCACTTCCAAGCTTGGGATTTATCAGTCTTATGTGCTCCTTGTCTATTTCTTAAACCTTCCCTGCTCCTCTTCTACCTACTAGCCCCTGTCTGCATGGATATAGAGGCTCTTTCCTGTTAACTCTTAAACCGTTACTACGAAGTAGTATGACTATCAAGAATATATATTCAAAGGTGTGCTTCTGAAGAAAATTGCATTTACACATACCTTTAAATTTTCTAACAGAAAGACCTGCATTATTCTGGCACACCAAACCAAAATGTGCAAAGACTGGAGCAAATAAGCAGGCAAGAACCTTGAACAGCTCAAAAACATGAAACGGTGCATTGATTTACAACAAATTCCTTATTTTTGTTAGAGGTCTTCAGATTTCCAAGAAGTAATGTGCTTAAATATATTTGCAAAGCTTGGTCTTAGCCAAGATGATAAAAATCTTTGCTTAGCTTTTGGTTTTTACTTTGAGAAGCAAGGGGGAGAAGGAAATAAAGAAAACTGGATTGCATTGTTGAGAAATACCAGTCCAGTGGTTTGTTATACAGTTGTTTGCACATTGCGAGTATATTATTTTTCTAATGAAAGTAACATGAAAATTTTGGGAAATACGTTTTTATGATCAGTCTTCTCCCATTATAGACAGAATTTTCTATGAATTTTTGTGTTATTAGTACAATAAACAGCACACTGGAGCAAGAAATAGTTTAAAATCGATGAACAGTTCAACACTGCGATGACCAAGTACTCTGTGCACCAATACCTTCCTATTGAATACAGCTTGAGTAACCAGCACAGTAAATTAAAAAAGCAGTATGTATTTTCCTTTTGGTTTTACACAAAATGTTCAACAGGAAAAGTAGTATTTCACATCAAAATGAATCTGTAAATAGAATTTGATTTATCTGTACCTGTATTGAAATCTAACTTTGTCATCTGAAGTGCATAAGCTTCACAGTCTTTCTTACTGAAACTGAAAATAATCACAGGTTGGAAATTCCTTTCCATGATCATCTTCACAATCTTAAAAACATTTGAAGGACCTGCAGAAAGATTACATTATTAAATTAAATTTTACAGCAAAAAGTATCTTATGGAGTAATTGAGACACAAGCACAACTTCCATAGCACTTTGAAAAAAATTCATCCCAAAGTTTACCTCAGAATGGGTTCAAACTCACCTTTTGTTCCTCCTTTCCTGCCTTTCTGGTCCCCTTTTGCTAAGTCTCCTGCATCTCTAAGCACTTGCATTGCTGTATTAAAATTATCTTCTCTGAAATCTCCCTAGATGTAAAACACAGACTTTATAAATAGTTACTTACTTTGTAAATAGCCCACTTAAAAATACTTAGTGCTTTGCACAGCCAGTACCATCACCCCACATATACACGGGTAGAAAACAATGCATAAGCTATCAAAAGAGTTTACTAGGTCATTGTCACAGCTCAGAACTGCACTGGTGCGTCTCTGAAGTTACTGCTCATTGTTCTATTCAGCACTCTACCTGCCATGCCACACCTGCTGAATGACACAGTACTAAAACTAACTTTTAGGAATGTCCACACAAAACTACACTGCCCAATGAAGGTGTATCTTCTGAATGCAGCACTACTGTTAACGGCATTAGCATCTGATGAGTGAGCTAATGATAATGAAGTTTTTATTTCAAAAACACCTAAAGAAACAAAAATATTTTGTCCCTCGACTAAAGGCAAATTTACGTGCCACTATGTTTTCTTTAGAGCGAGAAACAGTATAAGAAACTTCAACTACTTTGCAGACTTACAGAAAGCAGCATGCAATTTAGAAAACAAACAAGGCTGTGGGCATTTAAGACATCTCAGGGAAGTATTACTCAGCTCATTGTATGACATTAGATAATAACCAATTTCTTATGTAAGACTCCAAAAATCTAAAAGCAATTCAGAGATCACCATTACTCATTTGTACCTAGTTTTAACAGAAACATCCTTTATACAGCCTATCCAAATTTTCCAAGAGCTCAAGCTTTTGACTGCTAAGTGAAGAAAACAAACTTTCAAGCAAACTGAGCATTCCTTACATTTTCATCAACAACCAGATGGAGTCCATCTCCTCCTGCTGGAAATATATAGTGCTGCAGTGGAGTGGGTCGATAGTCAGTGTAAATCACATGGCAAGGCTATAAAGAAAGAATTCACATAAATATTTCATAATTGCATTGTAGTATCACTTGCATAATGGAAAATCCAATACATTATTAAAATACAACCTTCTAAAAACCAGAAAGTAAGGCTTTCAGAAACTAAGATAACAAATTTTCTTTCTTGACTATGAATTTTGTGCTAATGTCATGGCTTAAGAAAATGAAAGTTTGCAAATGTTTTAGAACACAAGTTGGCTACAAAAATTTTTTCTCATGAACACAAAAAGTAAAGATAACCACTATTTTTTCTGGCATTACTACATAGACTTGAAATATTAACATCTTCTAAAAATCAAAGGAAAACCTGTTCATTTGTACTTTGTAGAAAAAGCCTGAAGCATTACTGAAACACCTAAAAGATTCACAGTAGACTTTCATGAGCATTGAAGGTTTTGATGCATTAAGAAAGCTTGTTTAGGAAAAAAACCCAACCACTTCCATTAAAACATTAAATATTACATATATCTACATTTTAAAAACCCACAATCTGCAACACAAGTCTGCAACACAAAGTCAAGGTTTTGTGGACAAAAACAAACATATTATAAATAGACATTTTTTATATTATACTCCCTGCATAACAAAAAACATAAGAATCAATCTCCAGAATATTTTTAACCTTGGACTAATCTCTTGTTGATAAATTCCCCAGTTCTAATTCACAAAGTCTTTGCTATAAATGTATGTCTTAGAAAAAAACAGAATAGAATTTAAAACTTAATGTTTACAGGACAGGATAGATTTCCTAAGTAACACTTCTCTCACTTGCTTGCAAACATATATAGTATTTCCCATGGATTTAAGATTTGCTTTTGATTTCTACATGGCTTTCTACAGAAATCCTCAGCCAGATTCACCTAATAACCTCTTGTCTATCAGCCCTCAGAAAATCACTGTATGTTCACCATATTTCATAATTCATAATGTTTGCTGAAATCAGACAGGTGCCTAAATGACTGTGGAAAATAAGCATTAAGAAACAGCTCTAATGTTGCCATTCAGAAGCAACAGCCAGTATACCTGCAAAAGTAGGAATACAGCTGGAGAAGCTAGGAGTGACCTATACTATCATGTATAAGCAATAAAATGACTAGAAAGATACTCAGAGGCCCAGTTATCAACCAAACAGACAGTATTATGCCACAAGACAAAAAGCACAGAGGTACAGCATATTGGAAATATTACCTGTTTGTGAAGATGGCAGATCCATTCAGCAAACTGACGGGCGTTTGGAATAGTTGCAGAAAGGAACACATAATGTACATTATCAGGAAGCAAAATAATAGTCTCTTCCCAAACCACGCCACGTTCTGAAAATGGAAAAGCAGATGGGAAATTTATGTGATCAAAGTATTTTTCTCATTCCTGAGGCCAAAGAACAGCATGCTTAAAAACAAAGTAAGACAAAAAATAAAACAAATCTGCTCTACATAAGTGGGGTTTATCAAATGCATCAAAGTAGTTTCTGCTTTGGTGAAGAAAATACAAACTGCAACATATAATTATATAAATAATAATTCAGATGGAAACAAATTATGACTTATTTATACAAAAAGATAACAGATTTTACAAGAGAAAATTTGGCTTAGTTCTTCAAAAGAAAAAGAAATTGTTCTTGGGGAAAAAATACAAATATTTGAAAAGACAAATAGTATATACAGGATACCTGTATCTCTCATGTAGTGAATTTCGTCAAAAATAACCCATGCGACTTCACGCATAACCTCAGAACCTCTGTAAAGCATACTTCTCAAGATCTAGAAAAGGAAGTAAAAGTTTAGTCCCTTCACATGAAGTAACAACAGTCATACTACACAGACATCAGTAAGAAACTGCCAGAATTTTTGATTCACTTTTACGTGGATATATGAAATCATAGTTTGCAAAAAACAAAAAAAGCATTTAAAGATAGGTTTTGAGATGCTTTCCAAGTTCATTCCAATCTAACAATCTCACTACCTGAGAAAAACTGTTTTTTTCTGAAAGGAACATGAAAGAATGAGACAATGCATTTCTCCAAGCTTCCATTGTCAGGTGAATGTTACAGCTCTACAGATCTACTTCTGCAAGACCTCTTTTTACCTCATGCTAATAGATAATTTCTCTGTGATTAAGAGGAAATCTTTTGTCAGAAATCAAACCATTCCATTTCTTTAATATTTCCCTACCAAAATTATGCCTGCCCCTTTGAGGTAAAGGCAAAAAGAGCAAAATTTCATCTCACAGCTGCATTTCTACAACAGAAATATGACAAAGCTCTGTAAACAATACTTTGTTACCAAAGGTGAAAAGCCAGGTATGACTGGAGTTCTAGCACCTACTGTGAACAACTCAGCTGTCCCTCAATGATTTCACTCTCCCTATTTTGCCTTTCAAGAACAAAATACTGACCAAAGGATTTAGGAAATCTGATGTTCAGCATTTCACATCTATAGAATACTCAGTGTCTTGAGCACTCAGGAAGTTAAATTCTGACTTTCTCCACACTAAAATCTGAAGTTCCCAACTTAAAAGTTCAAAAGCATAAATTCACAGAGATTTACCTAACTTTTTAAATAACCAAAAGTTAAAACATTCAAATGAGTCATAATGAACTTTAGAACATTTTCAATCCTAACTAGGCCACTTTAGTATCTTAAAATTAGACCTCCCCAATCAAAAAAGAGTAGAAAACACCAAACGCCAAAACATCAAGAATTAATGCCTGTCTTACCTCAGTTGTCATTACCAAACAAGAAGCTGTAGGATTAATGGTGACATCCCCAGTCATTAAACCAACATCCTGAAATTCTTCATACATCTCACGGTACTTCTGATTACTCAAAGCTTTAATTGGACTTGTAAATATCACACGCTGTTTTTCCCTCAAAGCCAGGGCAATTGCATACCTGTATTCAAACAATATCCATATTAACCGCTGCAATATCCATACTAACAGCTGTCAGGAAGACAGAGCATATTACTTCACTTAAGAACAAAATAAATTGTGCAATTAAGAACACCAAGAGACTGATGTACAGCATTTGAATCCATGCTCTAACACATCTAGCATTTCCTATCCAGATTATTAAATTCAGGGCAACTACATATGCATCTCTGCAGAGTGAAAAATTTTAAACACCAAGTCAGCTGATTTCTATGGAAACAAGAGTACATGTAGTCTAATTAAAAAAATGTAACTGTATCACAACAAAACTATTATTTGAACCCATGCTCTAATATATCCCCATGTACACTTCACTTCTTATTTCAGGTCTGAACCAAACCCTGACTATATCAAACCACTGCTTCTAATAAAGCAAAAAAAACCACAGAAGAAAGTCCTTACTTCTTCTAGCCAGGGGCTAGAAAACAAAGAAAAATCTTTTTTCAAGATTTACAGAAATCTGTATTGAAGAAACTTCCATTTCAATCTATACAGTAATACCGCAACAGTTTAAAAATAAAAGCTAAACTTAAACACAAATTAAGCTTTTCATTACTAAATGACAAAAGATGTAACTTTTATATTCAAGAGTAGCCAATTCAATGCTAACACTGATGGACTGAATGTTCTAACAAGAAATTGGGATTCAACAGCTACTGATGGTTCAAGAAAGTGACAAGAAGGGACATTACACTGTTCTTTCATTAGAGCCTGTTTGAAAAGTACTTACTCAGCACAAACAGTTTTACCAGCTGATGTATGAGCTGACACCAACACAGACTGGTTATTATCTACACAAAGAATAGCTTCCCTCTGGAAGGCATCAAGAATAAATGGATATTCCTAGAAAGAACAAACCAAAACATTAATGAAATTGAAGACAGACTTACATCTACCTACTCTTTTGACTGACCTAGTCTGCAAATTGAGGCAGAAATTAAATCCTGCAGACACTTGTAATTTCTGCTGATCTTAACCCACTATTATGCAATGACTTTGTATTAAAGTATTTTTATCTCATATCATACCTAAGATTTTTGCTTGTGTCTTGTTGCCATAGCAAATGAAAATCTTGCCCTGATGACTGAATTTTCGCTCATTTACCAGCTTAGGAAGAGAACTAGAAAGCTACCCCTGCCTGATGTTACATAAAGAATAGATATCATAACAGCCTATCCACCTCATTCAACTACATAATTTTTTCTACCAAATTTTAAATATAGAAACATCAATTTTATTTATGACAGACCATCTTTTACAAACTGTATTTACAAAGTACATAATTTTCCCCTCTACTCTCACTTACTATGTAAAGCATGTACAAAAAGAAAAATAAATAGAATCTGCCACATACTTTTGCAGCTTTTCCAGTTCTTGGCTTCAGACCTGTGAATTCTTCATTTGCTGGAAGTGCAACCTATAAGACATTTAAAATAAAAACAGTTGCAGATTTCTGTGTCCACAGCAGTGACATTTCTGGCAATGTGAAGTGTATGAAAACCAATTTGAAATTCAGTTATCCTACTTCTACAAGCTCATGTGTCAAGGGTTCATTCCTTCCTCTCAAGAGCCTTTCAATCAATCTTTATATTCTCTTGCCTAAGCAGCGCTGCTTCTCTCACCTCTCTGATATCCCTACTGTCTTGTGTGAGACAGTACTGCTTCACCTGCCTTGAAACACTAGCTTTTCAGCCAAGACACAATCACGTGTTCTGGACAGTGGACATTTGAAGTAACTACTGAGCTCATATGAATAATACTCTATTTCCAAGTACACTGTATTTATGCTAACTAACGGTAACACTCTCATTCCTGGCCCATATCTAATATTTATTCCCTTTAAATACTTAAGCTCTCTTCAGTTAGTAAGTAACTGAAAGGCAAACCTTTAACAGACATCTCAAAATAAGAAAAACAGTACACAGACAAGCTTTAGAACCCTGATCAGCAACCGTATATACAGTTCCCTCGTTACCAAAGTCTTATGATGCAGAGCCCTTGAATGTGACCCTAATAACCTTGAACTAGTTCTGGAAAACAGCACAGAAGATAAAAAGACCATAACAGTAAAAGGAAGTTAAAATTTACATATCTGAACCTCACACAAACTCTTCTGATAGTCATATATGGATGCAGGATAATTCAAGAAAACATTAATTTAAGAAAGCATTAATAGTTTGTATTTTTCATATTTGAATTTGTATTTATGTCTATCAACACAATTTGAAAATGGATAGTGTTTATTACTTTGCACATTAAAAAATGTCATTTTTCATTTCTACCAAAATGTATTTTTCAACAGTAATCAGCTTTAGAAGAAAGTCTTTAATTCTTGAACCAGAATAGCAGAACACTTGAATGCACTGATCACACTACAAAGATGTCCTGGTTTGACAAGGAAGTCAGTTTTCTCAGGAAGCGGGGGTCAAACCAATCAGCGGTCAGATATGAGTACTGACACCTGGTGTAACCACTGAAGACATTGGATACACCTCTGAGAACAGGGTTAAAAGCAGAAAAAACGCCCAGGGGAATTCCCCAGTTTGTTCAGGTCAGTGGAGAGTTCAGACCTCGGGTGGAGGGAGGAAGCCATGTGGCCTAGGAGGTAGGGCCAGGGTGTGAAGGGACTGGAACCGGGCTGGCCCTTGCAGATGGAAGCGTGGAGAAAAACCGACATGTATTCATTCCCCCCCTCCCAGAGGGAGAAAGAGACAGAGAGCCTGTGCTAAAACACCTGGAAATTTAATATCAAGTGGGAGCCCCAGACTTTTAACCCCTAATTGGACAATGAAAGCTTTGTGAAACATTAATCCTCCTTGCTCTGAAAGAGAAGAGAGACAGCCTAGGACGTAAGATGTTAGAAGAAATCCTAGGTGGGAGAAGATGATGGGAGTGGCTTTTGGCTGGACTTTCCTTGTATAGCCATAGACTGAACCAATTTCTCCTGCAACAGAGACTGCATTTTTAGGGGGATGCAATGACCTGAGCCAAGAGAGTGGTCTGCTTCAGTGAGTGGTGTCATGCACAGGAGTGGAGTGAACAGAGGAAAGTTTAGGAGGGTGTGGTGGTGCCCTCTGTCTTCAGGGATGAAGAAGATCTCTGCTCTCAAAATGTCAACCCCAAGGGAGGAGAAAATGGTGGGGGGACTGCTGTCACAAAATTAGAAACTGCTGTTCTTTGGTCCTTGGCAAAGCATCCTTAAAGGAACCATATGAACAGTTTCAGTCCTTGGTCGGTGGTGAAAGCACTGTACATGGAAGGAGGATGTCACGATGGCAGATTTTCTCCTGGCGGTGCCATGTGTGACATGGAAATACAAGAGGTTGCAATTGTGTTTCCTGGGGGAATCTATGTTGCAAGAGAGACTCCTCTCTCCCTTGATGGACTGAGAATTGATTATCTGAGGGGTGGTAACTTGATCAGGAATCCAAGGTTTTCTTTCACTGTGTTTTGTTGGAAATCGGGTGAGGGGAGGAGGAATGTTTTGGAAGGTTTTCATTCTGAATTGTGTGTTCCTTTTATTATAGTTGCAGGTTAATAAAGTTTTTTTCTTTGTTTCTAAGCTCGAGCCTGCTTGGCTCTGTTTCTGGTCACATCTTACAGCGCTCACTTGAGAAAAATATATTTTCATGGATGCACTGGCACTGCACCAGCATCAAACCAGACAGAAGAGAAACCTGTTTTACCAACCAGTAGGTTTTTCTCCTCAAATGTTCTTGGTGCCTTACAAATATAGAAACCTATCAATACTACCATCAAGTTTTTCAAAATCATTCATTTTATTTAAAGTATGATTGAAACTCCTCTGGTAAGATATCCTACTAATTTTTCAAGTGCATTTTGTGCATGCTCAGTGTCAGATACAGACTTCAAACTCTTCACAATCTTAAATATAATATGAAATACTGTATCTGCTAGAGTGCAGGAAAGCTTTGCAGAGGGATCAGGACAGACTGGATCAATGGGCAAAGACCAATGGTGTGAACTTCAGCAAGGTCAAGTACTAGGTCCTGCCCCTGTGTCCTGCTGGGCCACAACAACTCTAAGCAGCAATGCAGGCATCCCCAGGTGGGGGGGTGGCTTTTTCTCAGATGTAACAAGCAAAAGGATAATATGAAATTACCTTAAACTGTGAATAGGGTGATTGGACATTAGAAAAGAGTTGTTAAGCATTGCACCAGGCTGTCTAGGAAAATCATCACTAAAGCCACTTAAGAAATGTGTAAATGTAGCACCTGGGGACAAGGTTTAGGGAAGGACTTGGCAGTGCTGGGTTAGTGGCTTGACTCAATGATCTCAAAGGCCTTTTCCAACCTAAAAAATACTTTGATTCTGTGATATAACAGTTGCAAGAAGAATAAGGAATACCGTTATACTGGCAATGAAACACACAATTAGGTTTAACAAGTCTATATATTGTTTCATGTGCTTTTTCATTGCACTCACCTCATGTGTACAACCTTCAACTGTTTCCACAGACTGCACCTTTACTTGAGGCATCAGATCTATCAGACTAAAAAAATATGAGTTAGGATTGCCAAAAAGTATGAAAATATCCTATTTTTATAAAAGTGAACATACTGAATTTCACCTGTGCTTTAACTGCAACACTAAAAAAAAAAAAAGGACGTGCAGTCCTGGCATGGACAGACTGCAGCTTTACTACCAGCAAGTTAAAATTTTGGTACCATATAAATCTGCTTTAGCTATTGATCAAAAATTGTACCACAAAACAGCACCTGGGTCACATTTACTCACATGCAGTTTTACAATTAAATGAGGACTTTTTTCAAGATACAGTGAAACAAAATTCAACACTTGTACTCCTACTACTAGTCAACACAGAGTAAGAACACCTTGAAGCAACCCAAGCACCTGCCTGAGGACAAGGCCCCTCTTTTCTTCATCAGTTCCTTCTCTCATGGCCACAAGAAGGGACTGGAGTCCCATTCCATGAAACTGTTTATTTCTGATGTACACATTCCACTGATACCACTAACACAGAAAATTAGCTAGAATGCTGGCTCTGGTTCTGTTTTATTTCTATGCACTTACCCTTTACAGTGTTTTGAGAAGTCTTCTAAAGAACTTCTCACAGTAATATGATGGTGAACTTCACAAAAGTTATATGAAAGACCGAATGATAATGCAATTTTCACCTTACATGCCTCAAAAGCCTTTTTTGTCTTATTGCCAATTTATTTTTCCTGTATCCCAAGCCAACTATGTCTTTCAACGTCATGGTACACAGCAAGCCTGCCTCCTTCCATGTGCTTCCAGCTCATCTCCTGCTCTGTGAAATCAACACAATGGCTTTGACTACAAGTCACTGACTCAAATGAGTAACTACAAATCCATTAACATTTTCTACTTCAGAGGCCTACAGGTGTCCAGTATTATTTTAAATATACCCAGCTTTCGTCGCTGCTGAGGCTGCACTGGCAACACTTTCTCATTTGAACAGATAATGGAAAATCAAACTTGCACAAATTCACCTTTACAGGAAAACACTGCAAAACTCCGTTATATCTACTGTCCCCAACTGGCACATAACTAATCAAGGCAGCTTGCTAAGACTACCTTACACATTAAGCTAAGCACTTACTTAACATCTTCTGATAAAACATCTTCCAGTTTCGGTTTTTTTCCCAAAATGACATTTTCAGTACTATCAATCTCAACTTCCCTTTTTGGCTTGACTATTGTTGCTGGTACTGAAGGTTTTTCTTCCACTCGTTTTCTGCAACATAAACACACAGGAAATTAAAATTTTGCCTCATTTATTTATGCATTTTCAGGAAAGAAAACTTCAAGGGCAACTGTGATCCCACTGCACTTGGGGAAAAACCCAGGTAACCTGACCCACAAAAACTGCCATAGGATTTCAAACCAGTACCCAGATAAGCTGACCACCAGGTCCCCACACTCCCCAGCTGGCCACAGAGCCAGGGATCCTGGAAAAGTGGGTCACAGAATTACAGAATGGGTCAGGTTGGAAGCGACCACAGCGGCCCATCTGGTCCAACCTCCCTGCTCAAGCAGGACCGTCCTAGAGCGCATTGCACAGGACTGGATCCAGATAGGACTTAGATGCGTCCAGTAAGGGAGAGTCCAAAAACTCAGAGAAATCTGTTCCAGTGCACAGTGACCCACGCACTTAAGAAATTCTTCCTCACGTTCAGGTCAAACTTCCTGTACATCAGTTTCGACCTATTGGCTCTTGTCCAATTGCTCGGCACAACCAAGAAGAGCATGGCGGCATCCTCTTAGTACCTTTCCTTCAGATACTGACAGACATTCCCGAAAACCCGAGGAGGTTCAGTAGCTCAAACACGCCGGAAGAAGCAGGACCCAAGGTTACAACCTTCATCCCGCCGCCAGAGCACCCCCGGTACCGCTGCCCTAGCTCGGCTCCGCGCCCTTACCCCGGCCTCCTGGCACCTTCGTCGGGGCTCGCTTTGCTCTTCTTGGTGCCAGAAGCAGCGGCGGCCGCGTCCTCCTCGAACACGCTGAAGAGCTCATCCCCAAAGGCCTCCGCCATCTTAGCCGCCGCGCTCCCACAACGCCCCGCGCGGGC